>OX031062.1:2500-597500 GCA_943736015.1 Tridacna crocea | reverse complement strand
CAGTCACTTTTATGTTGTCGTCTGCAAATGCTTTCGACTTGGAAAAGCTTTAGATATTGTCGTTTGGTAATGAGTTAAGGTATTGGCCTCTCGTCCGGGAGTTCTAAGTTTCGAATCCGGCCCGGTCCATTATTTCTGCCGTGCACTTGTTCATTTGTTTCTTTGTTATGGACTTTGTTCGTAAAAAATGTTTGGCGTCCCTTTCTGTTTAAAATCCAATCATGTGAACGACATATAAAGCCGTCAGTAAATGCTTTCATAATAGTGAAAAAAATCGACAAAAACTGATATAAATAACAGTAATGTCAAACATCAACTAATCATCTATCCACCTGTCCGTCCGTCTGTTCGTTCGTTCTTCGTTCTTTCATCCGTCTGTCCCTCCTCCATCCATCCATCCATCCATCCATCAAGCAAATAAAATTAAATCCAATCAATCGATCAATAAGTCAATCGATCAATCCTCAACTATTAGTAAGAAAAGAAAATCATTCAATCATATGAAATTTCAATGCTTTACTGTATCTTCAGAACATAACAGAACATACAAGGAAATGTTTAACCGTAGGTATGACCGTCGGAGTCTGCGCAATGGCAAACGTAATCAATACAGAGTTCAGTGTGGTGTGCTGGACAGGCGTGGTGGCAGTCTGATTCTTGTGCACAGGGTTTGGCTGAAAACATTGAAATAAAGAGAGTTCTGGGCCCATATACTCAGCAACTATCTCAAACCTCGGGCTGGTAGGTGCTAACCGAGAACAGTGTAGAATAAGATCAGACTACACACAACTTACAGTCTGTTTTTGGATCTACACTGTCCGATGAATAGATATCCCCCCTCCCAAGAAAAAAAAATCTTAAAGATCGTGAACAAAAGCAGCATGTTAGGGAGTTTTTTTTAGTATCAGCTTGAACGTTTGATTTGACCCAGCAGGTTAGAGTTTTAAGATTCTTCTTGGTATGTATAAAGATTTCGAAAGTAACACAATTTTTGATTGGCAATTAAAAATTGTGTTACTTTCAAATAAAGAAAAGTGTTGAGAACAAAACAAAGAATCTTCTTAATAATAGTTGTTGAATGCAAATCCAGATTTTTGTTATTGTGAAAGTAACAAAACTTCTGATTGGCTAAACCATTTGGTTTAGCCAATCAGAATTTCTGTTACATTCACAGTTAGAAAATCTCGAAGAACAAAACAAAGAATTGTCTTAAGAATGGTTGGTAAATACAGACCCAGGAGTCCGTAACCATCAGCAGTTTTTGGTATCACAACTTCTGATTGGCTAAATCATTTGGTTTAGCCAATCAGAAGTTGTTTTACTTTCATATGTGGAAAATTTTTGAGAATTAGACAAAGAGAATTCTTTAGTATGGTTTGTGAATACGAACAATGAGTCCATAATTAACAATCATTCTGTAAACCTTTCTTAGTTTGTTATAGATCTAAAAAGTAACACAACTTCTGATTGGCTAAACCATTTGGTTTAGCCAATCAGAAGTTGTGATACTTTTAAATTGAGAAAATTCTTGAGAACAGAAATAAGAATGCTCTTTTGATGGTGAATACGTACCCCAGAGTTGGTTTTTATTATCTATTCAAAATAAATGCGAAATAAATAAAATGAAAATCAGTCACGTTTAGTGAAAAGGAGGTCAATTTATCTACAATAAGTATCGACCCAGACTAGCCTGTGCATTCCACGCAGACTGACTTGGGTCAAAACATTTTTTAAACAGTTTTCTGCATGTCAAAGTACTACTCTACATCAAGATTGTCCTTCGGTCTCGTACGATATCAAATCTTATACCGCCGCTCAAATGAAATAAAAAAAAACACACACAAAAAAAGGAAAGTGAGTGGGCCTACATATGAAATAGTATGCCTATGTTGTAGTAAATTTCCCAGTGCTAGGGTTAGGTGAATATGCAGCGAGAGTGGCAGGTTCGATACCTGGTTGAGGAGAACTTTCTTTCCAGCCTTGTTTCACCTCTGACTTCTGTTGCAGATGAGAAAAGCTAGCCAGTGGCTTGGAAAGAAGTTAGGTCAGTACTGGTGTGAGGAATCCGGGAAACACAGGCACAGGTGCACTGACTGCTGTGATATGGGCTAAGCTGTAAAAGGTCGTTTAACTCCAATTCAAACAAATTAATCAAACAAGTACCTGTGGGGCCATCAGTGCACTTACAAGCGCCTTTATAACAGACCGAGGACTCGTCGTAATCACAGTGGTCTGCGACGGGGCCCTTACAATCCAGATGTGAATTGCATCTTTCGCCGTAAACAACAGCTGTCAATATAAAATGTACCCAGTAAAAAAAATCGCAATGGCAGAACAAAATTAATGTATCACTTCTTTTATGAAGGTCTTGACTCATTACCAAACGACAAAATTTTAAGTTTGTCCAAATCGAAAGCATTTGCAGACAATAAAATAAAAGTCACTGAATATTTGTAATTCGTTTTGTAAAGGGTAGAAAACATTGTGGGAAAAGGAGAAAATGCTGGTAACCAGCATTTTCTCCTTTTTCCACAATGTTTTCTAAAGGCTTCTTTCTCAGGGGCGTCAAAAGAAGGGATTGTGTGGTAATGGGTTGAATCAAAATCCAGTACAGTTGTTTTCAGTAATTCCCCGTGGCGTACCCCTCCACATAACAACGCACTACAGTATGACGTAAACCGCGAGAAATTTTGGGTAACAAACTTCATATTTCTCGCTGGTTGACTGACACTCGCCGGAACTACTTTCTGTTTCTGCCTTTAATTAAAATCTGTATTTTTCACTGGTCGTAACCATGAAATATCAACCCATAATCTACCAAAAAGCGTGAAATAAATAGAGGATATTTGTTTTATTCGGTGAAAGATCGAAATTTATTTCATCGAGTGGACACCATCTGATGGTGTTCACGAGATGAAATAAATTTCGATCTTTCACCGAAAAACAACAACAACAAATATTCTATTTATTTCATGCTTTTAACCGTTTCTTGGAGGAGCTTTATCAAAATCCAGTACAGTTCTTTTCCGTTATTCCCAGTGGCGTACCCCTCCTGCATAGCAACGCATTACAATATTACGTCAGGCGCGAGAAATATAAGGTAAAAGACGTCATTATTTCCCATCTGGATTTCAGGCACGCGCAATTTAACTAGGCAACAAGAACATGAAAATCGGTATTTTCACTGGTGGTATCAGTGTAAGATCGAAAAATATTTTCACTGCTATTTCTCGATATCCTACCGGAAAGTATAAAATAATATCGCCGGTTATGTTTTTGAAGTAAACCGACGATAAAGCAATTTCATTATTGTAACTGTACATATTTGGGCAACATACTCATTCATGCCATGTGTTCAAACGAATATGTCACTGGTCGTTTTCAGTTTATAAGTATATTTTCTGTTTGTCTGCTTAATGTATGTATACACGATTTTTTCTCAGCTTTTATTAATGAAGGAACTAAATATCATATAATTTTCTTCAGTTAAATGACTTTGTGCAACGTTTAAGTTTATTTTGACGCGCTTAAATTTGAGAATTAAGCAAGAACTAAGCTCGGCGTATTAATTAACCAATTATCACACAATCTTTACTTTTGACGACCCTGAGAAAGAAGCCTTTAGACAAACATAGTGGGAAAAGGAGAAAATGCTGGTAACCAGCATTTTCTTCTCTTCCCACAATGTTTTCTACCCTTCACAAAACAAATTTCAAATTATAAGTCACTTTAAGTTTGTGGTCTGCAAATGCTTTCGATTTGGACAAACCTAAAATTTTGTCGTTTGGTAATGAATTAATATAGAGATAAACGCAAATTATTGTAACAGTAAATTCCTATTACCTATAGCAGCTGAAAAAGCAATTACCAATAGAACCTTCATCGTTCACGAGTGCTTCAAATGTTGCGCTTGCTAGACAATTGCAGTCCTTAAATAATCCTAAAGGTACCGGAAGGGGAGGGGCCACATGATCATCAAGCCCTTTTTTATCTCTTAACCCTTAACCTTTTACCACACGGCAGAATTTTAGACCTATCCAAATCGAAAACATTTGCAGACGTTAATTTCATAGCAGCCCAGATGATGCAATGTTTCTTTGATAGATTGAAAACTTTGTGGGAAAAAGGAGAAAATGCTGGTTACCAGCATTTTCTCCTTTTCCCACAAAGTTTTCAAAAGGCCTCTTCCTCAGGGTCGTTAAAAGTCGTCACCATGTTGTAAAGGGTAAACCTGCTAAACAAATTAAATGGAGCTTTCAAACCGATAAAAATAAAAGAAACATAAAAATAAGATAACAGAATAACGATACTTCTATATAATGATAACTTCTGTTTTAGAGAAAAATACCTCACCATTGGACAGTGTAGATCAAAGATCAGCCTGCATAAACGTGCAGTCTGATCTTAATCCACATTGTCTGCAGAAAGTTAGTAGGTCGCGCCTAGCTGCCGAGGAGTTAAGGAAACCGAGATCATAGATTTTGTTTCATGTTCACCGTAGGCGGAAACGTATACCTTCCTAAACTTAAACCGAGCTTAAGGTTGTTACCCCGCAACACTTCTAGTGCAGCATGGAATACATTTTTGTATAGTTGATAATTGTTGATAAATACGCTTAAATACATATATAATACTGCTGAACATTTTTTACGACAAGAAATTCCTTTTATGTCTATCGTGAAATTAATTTGTTGATATTTTTGTTAGTTTCCAGAAAAGGGAGGTAATTACAATTCCCTTTGTAATGAGAATATACTGGTTTTGGATTTAAAAAAATGATGATTATAAGAAGGAAAAAAAGGGGGGAAATGGATAGGTTAAAGTTGTACAATAATGCCCATTTTTAATGACAGCAGTTTTTTTAAATTATATTTATTAGTGGAAATAGCTGGTTTCCATTAGAATGGTACTATCAAGTGCACCTACGCATCTGTTTCCCTGCTTTCTCACACCAGCACTGAAACAATTTTATTTCCAATTCACATATTTTCTCACATGCATCAGGGTGGATCAACGAGAAATCGCTAGAATATGTTTGCCTTAACCTGGTATCGAACTTCAACCACCAGCGTCCGTCGTCAACGACCATTCTGAAGAAAATTCTCAATCCTATTCTGCAAAAGTCCTGAATTTGAAAGCAACGCAACTTCTGATTGCCCAAACTTCTGATTGCCCTAACCCTAACCATTACGCACCCAGGTCAGATACGCTAACCACTGGGCTAAGCAATGAGAGAACAGTGCAATGTTTTCTACCAGAGTCATTAACACACGCTTTAACTTGGCAGATCTCTACAGTTTATTGGAGGGAAGCACCGAAGCGTAGCCTGGATACCCCAAACAATTTTGAAACATTTTCATGGACATGCAATAAAATGTAACTATCTACGAGTAAAAAGCGGCTGCAATTTTAAAACCCTAAACCCGACGGTTTCCCCACTTTTTGGCATTAAGAAAAGTCCTACTGACCCCAGTAGATCATTGACACCATTGGTGTGACATCACTCTCTCTCTCTCTCTCTGATCTGCTGATAAAAGTTCGTAAAGAAACTGACGCTCGATGGCTTTTAACCCTTTACCAGACAATCCCTGGTTTTTACGACTCTGACACAGACGCCTTTTGAAAACATTGTGGGAAAAGAAGAAAATGTTACCAGCATTTTCTCCTTTTCCCACAATGTTTTCAATCCTGCTGGAAACAGATTTCAAGTTTTGAGCTACGATTATTTTATCGTCTGCAAGTGGTTTCAATTTGGTCCTGTCTAGAATTTTGTCGTTTGGTAAAGAGTTAAAGATACATCTATACGTTACGACGGATAGAAAATACGTTTCATGTTTCAGAGGCTATCCAAAGCATCACTGTGGTCGTTTCCGGTTTGACATCGGAGACAAATCCCTAGACAATCTCCGAGCAGAGTTGTCTTTCGTTACTGTCACCATACATTTCTGCAATGGGCTAAATGACAAGAAGCATGTTACTGTTTAACCCTTTACTCCATAGATACTCATTTCTACACATTGCTTGTAGGAGCCTTTGGAAAACATTGTGGCAAAAGGTGAAATTGCTCGTGACGAGCAATTTCACCTTTTGTCACAATGTTTTCTATGCTATCAAAAGGTTTCATAAACCCATAAAAACTGCTTTATCTTTGCTGTTATTTAGGGTCAATTAGATATACCATAGATATGCCCTATGGGGTAAAGGGTTAACTGTTTCATGTGTAATATAATAAAGTACACAAAGGAAATATGATTCTGGGTACATTATAGGTGCATTCAATCTGATGAATTTATTTGTATACAATGGAACTATTTTTTCAAGCTTCTTTACTGGTCAGAATCTTACACCAATTGTAAGAAAATGGCTTTGCAAATGAATGATAACAGTTTCGACACACACGATGGAGCTAAGTTTGTAAGATTAAAAAACAAGTTATCTTTCTTTAACCCTTTACCACACGACAAATTTTTTACCTGTCCAAATTGAAAGCATTTGCAGATGACAATTGCAGATGAAAGTTTTAGTGTGGCTCATATGACATGATTTTTCTTTGATAGGGTAGAAAACATTGTCCACATTTCCTACCACTAAGTCTGATTGGCCGTATGCTGTTCAAACAGTACACAAAACAATCGATATTGGTCTGTCTTTCACCGGAGTTTTTCTCGCTAATTTGATTTGTAGTCTAGAAACGAAAATATCACGTGATGACGGACTACTTTCTGAGCCAACTACAGAGGTGAATGAGAATGACCCGCAGAGATCACTAGAGTGATCACCAGAGTTTATTAATCCGATACATGTTATACATGTATACAAATCTGGCTAGATTCTATATACAATGTCAAATTTCAAAAGCATTTTTTTCCCTTGCTGTAAAGATATGTGTTTGGGCATGCAGGTATCGTAAGTCAAATTAACAAACCTCTACCTAGGTCATTGAGATCAGTTGACCTAAATTTATTATTTGATGAAAGTAAACACTATAAAAAGATAAACAGACGATGACGTTAGCTCCAAGAAACTTTAAAAAAAAAAACTTATGTGAAACTTGACATATGGTTTCCCAAACAGTCTACAGTCTGCCAAACTTAGAACTTTATTAGCCATTCTCTGAGAAAAGGGGATTTCATGAATTTGCAAAAAGTATGGCATGGTTCGATTCTTTTTGCTATTCGAAAATTTCATACATGTCGGAGAACTATTCTACCGACATATTTCCAATCAGTTGTCAGTCGTAATACATTTTTATAGATCTATAATTCTGTGATGACTTGCTGAGTAAAATGCATGACGGAGGTGCGTTAAACCCCCTTTTTGACGGAGCGTGTCTCATATATGTCCGGGAATTTCATTCCACGTGCGTCAGAATGCATCTTCGCGAGCCAAGGTTACGATCACTACGTGGATCTTATCTTGTCTGATTAAGCCCGATTTCAAGATTCCTGCGATGCGCCCTGTATTGGATGTCGGTTATTACCCCCTATTACATAATATTCCTGAAAGCAAATGAAATATCGTTTTACAAACCGCTTACGAATACACATGAAGCGATAAGCAGATATCCACGTGGGTTTCCATGTTTACCTTCTATTCGAAAGGTCGCGACCTTATTCTATTTTTATCAAAGATGAAATGCTACGAGCGATTTCATTCGTTGCAGTTAGAGCTGGCTGCATCCAATGAAAAAAGCGTATCGGGAATGTTAAAATCAAGCTCGATCCGCCAAGGAAGAGTAGCGTAGTGAATCGTCAGTCTTGCCTTGCGAAGATGATCAGAAGGCGGGAATTGAAAACAAAAGTTGAATAAGTACGAATTTACGGCTGTGTACCGTTTGTACCCACGTACTTTCACATGGAATCGCACGTGTCATAACTTAACTAATTTCGTAATTACATCTAACCTCGTCCATATCAACGAGTTTTCTATTTTGATCACATGTCACATGATCTTAAAATCGATTAGCATTGCAATTATCTACCGCTAGATGGCATTTTTCAAATACACATCTATCTAATTTGGGTATTCTGGGTACAGAATCGGACTGCTTTTCTAAGTGAAAACCGTTACTTTGAATTTCAAACAAAAGTAAACGGTTGCTCAATAAAACGCTTCCTGGTTCGATTTATTCAGCTATGATCAGCAGTTTAGAACAATCTGGAGCTAAAACACGCCTGATTTCTCCTCAAACGTATTAATAAAAGCCATTTTCTCCATTGCTACTTTGTAGTGCGTATTACTACAATCCCCCAAATATTGGGGGTGGGGGGGGCGAGTGATGCATCATAGCAGACAGGTCGAATCTTCGAAGAATACGACATGCGCAGACAAAGACCATGTAGGTTCATATCAGCCATCTTGATGCAGTTGAGGAAGCTGGTCAACGGATCACTCGAGGTTTATTGAATGATAGAATCGGTGCTTTGACTGGTTCCTTTGTTGATACAGAATAGGTGCTTAGAATTATGTTCTAGATTTTGTAATTTTTCAATTTCGTAAAAGCGGAGCCCGAAAACTTAGTACCGTACAGTGCTTGGTACCAGAGACTAACTGATCCGAATATTCACCTTAACCAATTTCTTTCTGAGGTTAAATGATATTTATTCCAACAGGAATCATTCATGTTTTACCGCTAATCATTTTTTCGACGATCGTTCAGAAGGAAACCATATAGTAGCTTTGGGACAGTATTGTTCGAAGAACTGGTTAAAAGCGATAAGCCGTTTTAGAATATTAAATTTCATATTCGAAAACTGAATTGTACAATTTTAGAATTATGTTTCCATGTCCGAAGTTTGCTTGTCTGAATGCTGAAACACTCTTTTTAAGTCACGGGATGTTATAACAGTACCAAATTTCACCGGCTTGTTTCTACATTTCACGTAGGAAAAGACCTTAATTAAGTGACAACAAAGTTACTCGAAGGTCCCAAAATATTTTTCTTCTCTTTCTGACGTGGACTTTCCTAATTCCATAATCCAAGTCATTATCGCCTGCTAGATGGCATTCTATAAATCTTCCAAGAATATGATATGTGCAGACAACGATTATCAAAGTAAAGAGCGAGATCAGAGAATGATGAGTATCGCAAGCTGGACCGCCTCGCATATCATAAATGTAGTGAAATGAACAAATTAATGGGGAAAACTCTAGGTTGAAGTTCTAGAATTAATAAAACAGTAAAAACGTTATATACATAAAACAGTTATTCAATCTATTAGAAAAAAAGGCGACAACGCCAACAGACGATCGCAATTAAACGAACGTACACAGGTCCAATGCTTACATTGACCAAGTCACGTCCGCCAATCTACAGGTCAGTCAAATAAGGTGCGATAATGACAGTTTTGACACAGGAAGGTTAACGGAGATCCATTTTAAGATGTTGTGTGATTTGACAGATGTTAGGGACTGTTCGATCCGTTTAAAACAGCACGTCGACAAAATGGTGTCTCCCCATTTGTCCCAAATTTTGAAAAACTAATAAGGCATTTACCTGTATGGGTTAAGAGTGATATAAGGGTAAGTGTGAATATAGTTTGCATAAAACAGTGTATTTTGGTTAGCTGTAGTCTTGCAGAGTATGGAAAATAGACGAAAAAAAAAAATCTATTAATGCAAGCGCGTTTCCACCCTTTAGAAATCACAGAATAAGTACTAATGTAAATGCCTTCAATTATAAGTTTACAAACAAACCCCTACCCAAATTTTCTTATGGTTGTAGTTCAAGGAACTGTATCACATACAGAAATTTGATTCTATGATACAAATTTGCCTATAACTAGTTGTATTGATACAGACGACAGTTGTAAATTAGCCCTAGTCAAGGATTATCTTGAAATTCCCATTCGTCCTACATAAAGATATTGGTCTAAAATTCAAAATGTGAGACAAATGAGATTAAACAGGCAAAAGATACAGGTAAGTGACCTAGTGTAGGATACAATCATTGTTTAAAAAACCTTCGAAGTTCAAATTAATTAGCGTATAAAAGTGACAAAAGATTATTCGAATATGAACCCGATATATCCCAAATCTTCTACAAGATTCAGCTGCTGATTTATAACAGATATTCCAGGATACGATCCGAGTGATCCGAAGACTACAACACGAAACTAGCCATAAACTGTAGTTTTTAAATAGATCTACGTTTTAAAAATTATGTTTTATGGTAAAATCCGCAACTGAATTTTACCACTTATGTAGAATATTTTATGCATTGTTTTTATGATAGTCTCTTATAATTCTATATAGAATGGTCATGTACATGTACTTCCATGTCTTTTATATCAGTTGTAAATATTGTTGTACATGAATGAGACTCTAATAAAGATTATTATTATTATTATTATTATTATTATTATTACTATGATTACGAATATTCGACAATTTTTGAATACTCGAACAGAGCTCCAGATAAGAGGGCGTAATGGTATTCTAAATCCATTATTTCTCTTCCAAACGCTATGTTGTGGGTACTCTAAGCCTAACCCACAACATAGGGTTTAGTGAAGAATTATTGATGTTTTCAGTTTTGAAATCAAAATCACTCCCTCTATCTGGAGCTCTGTTCGAACATTCGGTTATCCCGTCCCACCTGCAGTGAAAAAAAGATATCAAAACATAGATAAGTGCATTAGGAATCTGCTAAAAGATACAAGCGGGAAAAGAATTTCAAATAGAGGATCGTACATTAGTATTTATAAATTATAATTTTTATTCTTTTTTTATCAAACGAATTGAGTAAAATTGTATGATACGAGCCGTGGCTTTTTTTTTTTTAAACTAGACGCTTCAGTAGACATCACGACAGACTAAAAAAACCTGTGATAAAACATGGACGGCAAACTGATTGAATAAAATACAAAATTATTCGTAATAAGGTAAACAATTTTATAAAAGAGGCTAAGCAAAGGTTGTTTTGAAAAGTAGTACAGTTCTGTACCCAGAATGCCCAAATTAGATAGATGTGTATATGTAGAATGCCATCTAGCGGTAGATAATTGCAATGCTGATCGATTTTCATGGGCGCTGCCATTTTTAAGATCATGTAACATGTGATCAAATTAGAAAACTCATTGATATGGACGAGGTTAGATGTAATTACGAAATTAGTCAAGTTATGACACATGTGATTCCATGTGAAAGTAAGCGGGTACAGAAGGTACAGAGCACTAAATTCGTACTAAAACCACTGTTACCACAGCTCTTTCGCTTCTGATTAACCCTTTCCCAAACAAGCCCTGATTTTTACGTGTCTGCAGTACATGTCTTTAGAAAACACTGTGGGAAAAGGAGAAATTGCTCGTAACGAGCAATTTCTCCTTTTCCCACAGTGTTTTCTGCCCCTTCGGACAATTTTCTACCATTGTTATGAAAGTTAAAATTGTCATCTGCAAACTCTTTCAGTTTTGGAGAGTCTAAAATTTGTCGTTTGGGAAAGGGTTGAATAACATTTCTGTTTCTACTGGCTATTGAGAGAACTCTGCTGAAACGAAAAGAAAAACAGCGCAGTATAAATGTTGACTTAAGAATGGGCACTGTGGGTCACAGATTGGACTGCACGATATGTGCGGTCTTTACTTTTTTTTTGTTTCTGCTTCATGGGTCAAGAAAGAGTTGGATGCGAACAGTGGAAGTCTTATTACAGTTTTCTGTTTTTTTTTTTCCTTTTCAACGTAATTGCTTGCCATTATTGGTAATTATCATGTCTCTACTTTTATAACAATGTTTTCAAAGCACTCTTTAAGATGACTAAGTAAACCACGTGTTTCTTTTTGTTTGTTTTGTTTATTTTTTTCTCTAGTGAATACATGCCAATGGATCACTGGTGAAGAGGTAGCCGTTGATCATTTCGAGCAATGACGATCTTAAAATAATGACATTCTCTCCACTGGTAGTCCTTTATTTAACTTTATGATAAATTACGCTGCCAAATTATAAAAGATTGGTTATGGACCATTGATTTTAGAATTTATTATCAAATGTGTTTCTATTATGAAAATTTCTATGACCAAGCTATACATTTCAGGCGGGCAATTATTGCATTCAATAAAAAAAGAGAAATAGTCATTATTTAACCCCCTGCCACACAATGACGACTTTTAGCGCCCATGGGAGGGAGGCCTTTTGAAGGCACTGTGGGAAATGGTGAAAATGCCGGTTACCGGCGTTTTCTTCTTTTTCAACAATGTTTCTACCTTATCAATGAAGAATTTTACCATATTAGCTACATTAAAATTGTCGTCTGGGGATGTTTTCAATTTGGACCAGTCTAAACAATTTTGTTGTTGTTGTTGTTGTTGTAGGGGGGTGGTTTAAGTTAGGCCTACTGTTTCTGCTATGGTATTTGCATGGGCCAATTCTTCAAGAATTTACTTGCTCTGATGTTATATGCATAAAATTTCACGTAACCTTTTACCAAACACTCGAGTGTTTCAACGCCCATTGGGAAGAGGCCTTTCAGGGTGTCGGTGCGGGAGGGGAAGAAATGCTGGTAACTAGTATGTTTTTTTTTTCTCTTTTTCCACCAGTGTTTTTCTTTTAGCTCACCTGAGCATGAAGTGCTCATGGTGAGCTATTGTGATCGTGCTGTGTCCGTCGTCCGTCGTGCGTCGTCAACTTTTTACCTCTAGAGGCCACATTTTCGGTCCGATACTCATGAAAGTTGGTCAGGATGTTTGCCTCGATGAAATCTCAGACGAGTTCGAAAATGGGTCATGTTGGGTCAAAAACTAGGTAACTATATCAAATCTTAGAAAAACCTTGTGTACGCTCTAGAGGCCACATTTTCAGTCCAAAACTCTCGGAAGTTCTTCAGAATTCAGAATGTTTGTCTTGATGATATCTCGGACAACATTGAAAATGGATCATGTCAGGTCAAAAACTAGGTCACTAGGTCAAATTTTAGAAAAACCTTGTGTACGCTCTAGAGGCCACAATTTCAGTCGGATACTCATGAAAGTTAGTCAGGATGTTTGCCTGGATAATATCTTGGACAAGTTTGAAAATGGGTCATGTCGGGTCAAAAACTAGGTCACTAGGTCAAATCTTAGAAAAACCTTGTGTACGCTCTAGAGGCCACATTTTCAGTCCAAAACACTTGAAAGTTGGTCAGAATGTTTGTCTTGATGATATCTCGAACAAGTTCAAAAATGGTTAATGTCGGGTCAAAAACTAGGTCACTACGTCAAATCTTAGAAAAACCTTGTGTACGCTCTAGAGGCCACATTTTCAATCCGATACTCATGAAAGTTGATTAGGATTTTTGCTTCGATGAAATCTAGGACAAGTTTGCAAATGGGTCATGCCAGGTAAAAAACTAGGTCACTAGGTCAAGTCTTAGAAAAACATTGTGTAAGCTCTAAAGGCCACATTTTCAGTCGGATACTGATGAAAATTGGTCAGGATGTTTGCCTGGATGATATCTCGAAAATGGGTCATGTGGGGTCAAATTTAGGTCACCACGTCAAATTTTAGAAAAACCTTGTGTTCGCTCTAGAGGCCACATTTTCAGTCCAAAACTCTTGAAAGTTGGTCAAAATATGAGTTTGAAAATGGGTCATGTGGAGTCAAAAACTAGGTCAATGGGTCAAATATAAGAAAAACCTTGTGTACACTCTCGAGGCTACATTTTATGCCGGATACTCTTCAGACTTGGTCAGAATGTTTGTTTTGGTGATGTCTCAAAAGAGTTTGATAATGGGTAATTGTCGGGTCCAAAACTAGGTCACTTGGTGAAATCTTAGAAAAACCTTTTGTACGCTGTAGAGGCCACATTTTCAGTCCAATACTCATGAAACTTGGTCAGAATGTTTGTCTTATTGATATCTCAAAACTGTTTGATGATGGGTAATGTCTGATAAAAACTAGGTCACTGGGAAACTAGATGGTTGATGTTTGGTCAATAGACTCAGGTGAGCGATTTCAGGGCCATCATGGCCCTCTTGTTACTTATTCCAGTTACAAAATGTTTAATTACCCCTATTATGGACTTAATGTGCTATATACCTGTCATCTTATGTTCAATTGATATGTACATGCACTTTTGTGATCCAAGAAGTACATAAAGTTGTATATATATGTTTTGTGCCTGGACTAGTAGTTTGCACATGTATGTAAATGTATGAATACGGTGGCGACTCTTTAGTTAATCGTAAAAGGGACCGTTACTAATCCGAAGTTAAATCGGTAGTACGAGCGATACGATCCAAGTATCTTTTTTTTTTGTTTTTAGAAAACATTGTGGGGAAAGGAGGAATTACACATTACGAGCAGTTTACCCTTTTCCCTCCCTGTTTCAAGTCGTACTTGACGTCTTTTTCTATTACTTACTGAAATTAAAATTTGTATGATCGCATTATGAAGTCTTAATTTTTTCATTCTCTTTTGTCGTTCGTTATCATTTATTTTTTACATTGTTCGAGCCAGTGGGCGCCTGAGGACTGTCCTATGGCTACGTAATGCTGACGTAAAAGCTGACGAGGCTTACTGAACTTGTCTTTTTTTATTGTAACATCTATAAATAAGATATATTTGCTATTGTCATATATGTTTCTGGCCTCTTATCTGATCTATCACTGATGGGTAATGATTTAATACTGTGGAGATTCTCTATTGGTGCTTTCAACTGTCAGGGCTTTTCGTATAAGAAAACTAATAAAGTGAAAATTAGTAGTGGTCACTTTTCATTTATGTTGTCACTGTTGAAGATACCCCTGGGTTGTATCAGCATAATAATAGACGGCTTTAGTGACGTATTTTTCTATCTGCTAATGTTGTTATTGCCACTTAATTATGGTGACATTGAACGAAATCCCGGACCAGTTAGTAATTTAAACTATACGAGTTTATCTATATTGCATTGCAATATTAGGAGTTTAAGACAGAAGCTGGAATACATCAGAGACAACTATTTAGATTATGATATATTATGTTTTACTGAAACACACTTGGATATGACTGTCCCTGATGAATTTTTGCATTAGTCTAATTCACCGGATAAACTGTACAGAAAGGATAGAACAAATCATGGTGGAGGCATCTCTGTGTACTTATCTAGTAGCTTATTACATCAACGAGTTACTGAGTTAGAAACGTTTTGTGAAGAACGTATTTGGATATCCATTTCATTTAAACGAAGTAAACTTTTAATTGGCACCTTTTGCAGTCCAAAAACTTCCGATCCTCTTTTCTTTGAAAATTTTAACAAAAATATTGAAAAGGCATATGAAATAACTCATAACACTGTTATTCTAGGTGATTTAAATGAAGACTTGCTCAACCCTAATTTTAGGAAACCAAAGATATTCTTATCATTAATTCATTACAGAATGTGATATCTGAACAAACTAGATTGAACTCTCTATTAGACCCTATATTAGTTCCTACTGATATGCAATACTTAGATTCTGGAATACTACCGAATCCACCTTTTCAGGAAAAGCTGGAATAAACACCGTGGCCTTGCGATGAGACTGCCTGTCTTGCTTCGCTAAACCATGTCGAATAAAAGTCATGCCTTTACTTTGAATATTTACAGAATCAGGACCTATTCTGAATGACTGCAGGTCACTGCATCTCCTGAAAGAAGTGATAGCTATGATAACTACAGTTTTTAATGTCAACATTTTTAAAGGAACTTTAGGCAAAGGTTCAAAAGGTCTTTTCTGAAGAGCATCCAGAACATCAAGTAAACTCCGTTCTGGAACTAACTTGACTTGTGGAGGTCTTGAGTTAAACACACCTTTTAAGAATTGAATAACATGAGGATGCTGTCCTACTTTATGACCATCTATGCAAGTTAAAACTGCCGAAAGCATTGATCTGTACCCATTGATAGTACTATATTGAAGACCCTTTTCATATAAGTGGGCTACAAAATCTGCAATCTGTATTACAGTAGCACAAATGGAGTCATTTTTCCTTGTCAGACACCAGCTATTGTACAACTTGAACTTACTGGTATAATTCTTCTGGGTTCCTGTTCGCCAGGCAGCCATGAGCAATTTTCAAGATTGTTTTAGAAAATCCAATTGTTTGGAAACGTCGGTAGTTAACAGCAAGGCTGTTAGACTAAACATCTCCGGATTCGGATGCAAAACTTGACCCTTTGCTTGTGTCAGAAGATTTGGAACTATTGGAAATTTCAAGGGAATTGCTAATGCTAGTTCCAGAAGGTCTGTCAACCAGTGTCTCCACTGCCAAAGAGGGGTTAAAAGAATAATCTGACAATGGTACTGCCGTATATATATTTCAGGACTTTTGGAATTAGGCATTTTGGAGGGAAGGCATAGGCAAACACGTTCTCCCAAGAAATACTGAGAGCATCTATTGCAAAAGCTTGACTACATGGAAACCATGAGAAAAGACTGCCCCAGGGTCTGATGATTCATTTGAGATGCAAACAAATCCATCATTGGTGTGCCCCATTTTTGAAAAATCATTTGAACTACAGAATGGCATAGTGTCCATTCTGTTGCCCTGATCTTCTGACGACTAAAAACATCTTCAAGACAGTTGTGCACACCTGGTATATGTACAGCTTTCAATAATATGCTGTTAGGAAGTGCAAATTGCCATAGATTCCATGCAAAGGTTCCCTGATTTTGTACCTCCTTGTTTGTTGATATATTGTACCACTGTGGTATTGTCTGTCCTTGCTAGTACAGATTTCCCCTGAAGTTTTGGTAAGAAATGTTGAAGACTTAGATGGACTGCTTTCATTTCCAACAAATTGATGTGCAGTTTCGATTCCTTCTGAGACCTTGTTCCCTGCACAGAATCGCTCTCCAAATGACCGCCATACATGACTTTCGAAGCATCTGTTGTGAGGGTTATGTCTGCCCCAGATTGCTGAAGTGATCGATCCTTCAAAATGTTGGCTGTATTTTGCTACCAAGCCTGATGTGATTTCACATGTGCTGTTAATGGTATAGCCATATTCATTGGATGCTTTGAAGGTTTCCAGAAACACAATAGATGCAATTGAATTGGTCTCATGTACAGATAAGCATTTGGGATCAATTCTATGCAAGCGGCCATGATGCCCAAAAGAAAAAGGAAATCTCTTGCTTTTGTTTGTCCATTTAACAAATTCATCATGGTCAATTGAAGTTTTTCTAATCTTTCCAATGGAGGCCGTACTACTGCTTGCTTGAGATGAACCAAGCTCCCAGATAAACAAAAACTTGCTGTGGAATCAGACTTGATTTCTCTAAATTGATTATAAACCCAAAAGATATCAAAAGGGTTAGAGTTTGATCTAAATGATTTAACAGTAGACTCTTGAGTTGGTTCAAATTTAACCAGTCGTCTAGGTATACAGCTAGTATTATATTCCGTGTTCTTAGAAATGCTGCTACCACTGATACGAGTTTGGTGAATACTCGTGGTGCAACGGTTGGTCCAAAACACATTACTTTCCATTGGAAACATTGACCTTGAAAACAGAATCTCAGGTATTTTCTGTGACTGGGGTATATTGGGATGTGAAGATAGGCACCGCTAAAATCTATTGATACTGCCCAATCGTTTTTTTGCCTTACTCGGTTTATAACCTTTTGAAGGGTGTCCATTTTGAAATGATTTTTGCATAGGAATTGGTTGTGTTACGAGTCAGGCGTAACTAGAAAGAAGAAGCCAGCAACAAACGATAACAATTAACAGAATTTATTAACAAAAATATCAAATAAACAGTGACAATATTACAATAGTACAAAACAATACCTTAGACGTTAAATTCAGAAGACAAACTATTCCAGTCTTAATTCCAATCTGATCCTGATCCAAACTGAATGTAATCCAAGCACACGAAGTAATCCTCACTTTAGTCTAGTCTGATCCGAATCCAAACTGAATGTAATCCAAGCACTAATTATGACACAAACACAAAATAATCCCCACTGTAGTCTGGCAATCATGTATTAACTAGTGAACACTGAGATGTAAAAAGCTTTTCCTTTTATAATAACAGGGAAACTTCCAGAAAATTCATGTTAAAATCAGTTGCATAATTTCTAGTAATCAGATTGTATAAAGGCCTGGAAACTTCCAGCACAATATTCCACAAGAGAGAATCAAGTTCTAAAAATAGTAACAGGGGAAAACCATTCAAAAAATAGATACACACATGAACAAAGCTAGGAATAACTGGGTATGTACATAACAGTTGAGTGGTCTCAAATTGATCACTCGTCTGGTTTGTCCATTTTTGTAACCCTCTTTTATTGTTGACAGAACCCACTGGTCTGATGTTATTCTTGTCCAAGTTGACAGAAAATACTTGAGACGACCTCCCACAGGAGTTTGAGGTAAACGAAAAAAAGTTTTACTTACCGAATCATTGTTTTTTAGGGCTCCGAAAGGAAGGAACAGAAACTTCCTTTTCCTTCTGTTCTTGAGCACTGCTGTTATTATTTCTGTAATTGTATTTGGATGCTTTTTCTCTAGACGCACTATTTTGCTTTACTTTGCTTTTGAAACCAGAGTTGTCCAGTCTTACTTGCTTGAAGTTTGGACGATAATCAAAGCTTGTGTTTTTTCGTTTTGTTGCTTTATTTTCGAAAAACTCTGAAACTAAATCAGATATCTGTTCTTTTTGTTCTTTTCTACACTTCAGTTTATCTTGTAGTCCAGGTCCAAACACACCATTACCAGTTAATGGCAGAAACTTTTGAGTGAATTTCTTTCAAAGTATTTAAGCCAGTATCTGACACTGCTGCTTTACGTCGTATCATATGATGAAAAGCCCCAGACCTACCAGCCTGATCCATTGCTTTATTGGTCATATCATATAAATCGCCAACATTCTGAATTGCCCGATCAATATTCAAGTCCTTTTCTTGCAAAATCTTTTAAGCAGGGATACTAAGCCTTGCTGAATATAGGCTATGGAAATGATATTCATCCTAGAGGCTAATTGTCCTTGGTAGCCCAATGTTTCAGTAGATTTTATGGGTTGTGTGCAAAGTTGTTTGTGCTTTCCCCATGGTTTAAAATTTTTTGGACCATGTCTCTTAGCCAACATAGGCTCCAGTAAATCATCAAGTCCTGGTACTTGTAAAGTAGCAGCTGCTTTCTCATGAATTTGAAAGCACATTTTATATTCTTCCTTGTATGAAGAAATACGTTCAGGAACATGTGCTCGCCATGACTTATTCATGACTTGAACTTGACAGTCATCAAGAACTAAGCCCATCTCTGAGCAGGTATTGGCAGTAGTATTTTCATCTCCAAATAATTAACCCAACAATTTTGGAGTTTCTGTATTTGTGTACTGAGTGAATCCTCCTTTATCCGAGTCCTCAGAAACTGAAGATTTTGTAGTTTCTGGCTGGCAAAGACCATCCAAACCAAACATGTCATTTATTTCTTTCTGTCTTGGATGTACGGATACTTCTTTCTAGACCTTTGGCTGGCAATAGACCCTGCTCCCCCCTCAGGGGGAATTTTGTACACCATGATTTTCTGAAACTACATTATATAAGCTGCAAAATGAGACATGTTAGCCCTCTGGCGGCTGGGGCGTGTGCATGTAACATTAATGTAATCTACGTAACCCTCGAAATTACATAAAATTCCACGTATAACGTACTTAGAAGTCATTTTTTATAGTTAGTTGTAGATTTTTACCGGTATGAGCAGGTTCTGCTACCTACATGTATTCAGTAAGTCTGAAGTGCTTGCTCGAATTATGGTCATGTAACTGTAAGATCATGTCACAGTACTGTAACATACGTTACCACGGGTTGCTTAGGCTATAATTTAACATTTGACGACAAACTATGAGCAGATTCGGGTCGGAATCAAATTCTTATTAAAGATTGTCAAATTGAGAAGAACTGAATGACACCGCAGACTGTAAAAATCTTTTTCAGATATGTGTGGATTATCTACCAAGCACCCCCGCCCCCCCCTCCCGCCCCCCCCCCCCCCCCGCGATATTTAAGTACGTTTTTGGGTGAAAGCCAAATCTCAAGCAAGGCTAAAGAGCCGCCAACAACTTTTTTTTTCTTTGTTTCAAATACTGATCGGAAACAAATGACAGATGATTAGTATGTAATACGTAATTGATGCTCAACACAAGAAAAATGCCTTAATTACATAGCCCTATAGGAAATGCGAAGGTTCAGGCGAGCCTGCGCATCCGCGCAGTCTCACCAGAACCTTTCTTTTTCGCTCAGGTAATCTATGGGCCTAGTAGAAGCTTCAACCTAAGAAAACAAAACCTTGTAGCCCAGCTAAGGGCTGGGCATGCGCGCTTAAAGATTGCAAAGTTCTATTGAGGGTCTTAAGGGTCTTTTTCTTGCGTTGCGCATCTTGTTTTCTGTGTCGCTGATACACCACGGCTAGGCGCATTCGTAGCGTTGTGTTTATAATTCAACTACGTCATAGCGAAGTGGCACGAAATTTAACGCTAGCGTTCGACTTTCGAGAAAGTCCAACACGAGGAAAGACGTACAATCTTCTTGGTGTCAATTATTTGTGAATTACTGTAGTTTATCATTGTGTGCTATTAGTTAAATCATTTTCTTTTCTTTGCAATCAATATTCCATTTCCAATTTAATCAATCATTTTAAATAAATCTTGTTTATTTATTTAACTTAGTTTATTCTATCAATCAGTAGGCTACTGTAGTGTTTGTCATTTCTGTCAAACAATTTTAGTGACCATTTCTGAATCAATCAATCTTGTCAATCATTTCTATTACATTGTTCCGAAATGGAACAGCCAGTGAGTCTGAAGAAGAAACCTCAAGGCAAGAAAAAAGAAACCGCCAGGCACAGCGGTGGCAGAGTTTGCATTATTCATTTTGCTAGTACCGTTGAGGAAGCAGTTACGCCTCTAACTAACGAATCGTTCTCAAAAATCACCAAAACAGCACAAAAGAGGCTCACATTTGCAGATGCGAAACAAAAACTGCCCGAAATTTCGGGAAATATACCTGCTGAATTTGATGCAACGGTGCATGGGTATCACAGAAGGTGTTACCAACTGTTCATGCTCCTGCCGAAAGCCGGTAAGCGGAAGATTAGTGCAACGGCGGCAGACGAAGAAAAGCCTAGCACCTCGAAAAGGGGCAGACCGTCTTCAGCAGCTTCGTCTGCCACATACAGTGCGTTATGACTGCATTTTGCACAAAAGCAAAACGGCTTTACATGTATGCCCGTGCAAATTAATATGTCATTTTATTTTCGTTTGGCTAAGGAGCCATATCCTTGTAACATGTTCTTATTTCACTTGTAATTTACGTTACATTTTGTGTAATATACAAATGGAAATATGTATTTTAACTGTTCTGTTATAAACATTGAAAAGTATGTTAACAATTATACAGTGCCCAGCTTATTTAAACAATTATTTGGCTTTTTTATTTATTATTGGAGTTCTAAAACGGCTTCCAGTTTTGGTTCAATGGGAATGAACTGAAATAGGCGTGTTTCTGTATTTCTTTAAGTTTTGGGATGTAATTATAGTATGGCTTTCGCATCAATAAAAATGAAAATATCTAAATGTAACACACCATTAAGTTTTGCGAGAAATGTCAATTTAAAGTTTGAATAAGCAAGGATCCTGAAATGATGCAGCCAAATTCTGAACACCAACAAACTCAAAGCACATTCACTCATTCCTGGTTAAACCTTGAAAGGATACAGCTGTCTTTTAATCCAAAGCTGCTTCACGTTACATACATTACTTGTTTATTTTCAAGTCATTCAAATACTCGAAAATAAAACTCTTGCTGAAAATAAATACATTTTAGACAGTTTAGTTGCATTTTATTATCTGAAGACGTAGAAAGTTTCAGATCATTATCATGTTAAAATCGTCATTTTCATGTACAATTTTCTGAAATGGGGTTACCATGTTTAACAATTCATTACATGAAAAGTATTTAAGATAGAGAGACATAATTTGCAGTTTTAGAAAGGTCATTAATTATTTTTGGTGATAAGAACATCACAGATACCAAAAAGCCAGTGTGAAAAAAATCAGAAGTAACCATTTGAGGCGAATTGGCCAATTTTACCAAATTTCAACAATAAAAGTAACGTAGATTACACCAGAGTTGACCTTTAACTTCCCTGTAAGTTTCATTCATCAGCTCTGTCATAGCTGTGGCACATGTGAAAGTTGATTTTGAAATCAAATAATATCTTTTACACTTTTTGTAAATTTGATAATGCGCTTCCTTTATTTTGATTATTTAAAGGGTAACGTATATTACAGGCTGTTACACGGTAACGCCCCAGGGGGCAGAGGGCTAACATCTTGCAAAATGCTCGCCAGACATCAGGCTTTAAGAAAAATATGGTCTACAAAATTCCCCCTGAGGGGGGAGCTAAACGATACCTAGCCAGCGGTCTATTCTGTCTTGGATGTAAGGATGCGATGTCCTCCGATACAATATCAATACCATTATTCAGATTGATTAAGGGTCTGCGCCTCCCTGTCGGAGCGCTATCCCTTGAAGTCTCTGGGTCACCTCTCGGCGAGGCAGAAGTGCCACCCGTATGCTGAGACCTATTTAGGACATCCAAACTAAGCATAATTTGCTCCAAACTACCGTGCATAGAAGACTCCATAGCAGATATGCGTTTATCCATATCTTTCAAACTAAGTTTCGACAAACCTGTAGTCCGAGTAGGCTTCTTCGAAAAATTGTCACCACTTTTCGCGGACGTCGCAACGCTGACGTTCGAATGTATATCTGACAAAGCATAGTCGATGGAAGCTTGCGCCATAGGATAATAAACACTCAAGACGTACAGTGAAAACACAAAAAAGACAACAGTGAGAAAAAATATGTCCGAGCTCGACGAGCGCTGAAAGTAAAACTGATTCATGGCGGGTATGCATGAGTGATCTTGATCACGAGACGCTTGCTTTGTTTTTGCAAGCGTCTGACGAGTCATGCTCGACTAGCCTGGATGAAATTCTATTTGTAATATTAATTTGGTAAGATAACCGAGTGAATTAAAATCATAAGCACTTAGGGATAACTTTTAGCCAAAATGGTCAATAGAATGCACATATTGATGCTGTTTTAAAACCTTCTTCTAAAGTACTTGGAATTATGAGAAAGCTGAAATTTACACTGAACTGAAAATTATTAAACCAAATGTATTTGTCTTATGTAGCACCATTACTAGAATACGCGTCAATTGTTTCGGATGGTTGTTCTGATTCTCTACAAAATATTCAAAACGAAGCCTCCAGAATTGTAACCCGTTCGGTTTCCTTAGAAAAATTGTTCTTAGAATGCGGATGGCAATCTTTGAAAGATAGGCGGGAAACCCAAAAAGTGTTTTTTGTGTATAAAGCCACCCATCAGATGGTTCCCCAATACATTGCAGACTTGATTCCGCCACTTATAGCAGACACAACGCAATATGCTCCTAGAAACATTATGGATTTCAGGAACATAATCTACTCGCACTACAACTTCTAAAAAATCCTGTGTCCCTTCTTCAATATATATTTGGAATGATTTAAATGAAAACCTGAAAGATGTTAATTCGTTTTCGACTTTTAAAAAATTAATCTCAAGTAGGTTCCCATTACCCCCTGTCCCCGCCTGTTACCTTGAAGGGGCAATCGTTTCTTATCAGTTATGCATGCCCGGATTAGGAATAAATGCAGTGGACTAAATAATGATTTGTTTAACTATCTTCGTAAAAGTCAGCTTTGCACGTGCTCGGTGGAACCTGAAGACGCCGAATACTATTTTTTCAGATGCAATCTTTTTATTATTCAAAGATTGCAATTCTTTAATTCTATTCAGCACCTTAATCCATTGAATGTAAATGGTTTTCTTTTTGGCAAACCATCCCTAACAGATCGAGAAAATTCAGAATCATTTGTATCAGTCCAGGAGTATATTCAACAAACTGGCCGATTTACTTGATATAAACATACTTTCATATGCTCTGATCTTTCTTTTTTACCATGCTGAGCAATGGACAAAATCTGTGTGTGTGTGTGTGTGTGTGTGTCTGTCTGTCTGTCTATCTGTCGTTCTGTCTGACTGTCTGTCTGTCTGTCTCTCCCTCTCTCTCTTTCTCTTTCTTGTGTATTATAATTAGTTGTGTGAACACTTGTAACTCCATTATATCGCAGGGGGAGGGTCGACTTCGTCACGAGCAATTTTACCTTTTGCCACAATATTTTCGAAAGGCTCCTATAAGCAATGCGTAGAAATTAGTATTTATGGAGTAAAGGCTTAATGTCAAAAAAATTGGGAAACAGTCGGGTTTAAGGTTTTGAAATTGCAGCCGCTCTCTTTTCTCAAGTTTAGCTCTTTACTCGTAGATTTTTACATTTTATTGCATGCCCCTGAAAATGTTTCACAATTGCTCTGGGGGTATTCAGGCTACGCGTCTGTGGTTCCTTCCAATAAACTGCATAGATCTGCCAAATTAAAACGTGTGTTAATGACTGTGGAAAACATTGCACTGTTCTCTCATTTCTTAGCTCAATGGTGAGTGTATCTTGACTCTTCACCTGGATGCGTAATCAACAACCATTCCATAGAACATTCTTTGTCTCATTCTCCAACATTTTCAACATTTGACAATAACACAACTTCTATTTGGCTAAACCAAATGGTTTGGGCAATCAGAAGTTGTGTTGCTTTCAAATTCAGGACTTCTGCAGAATAGGATTGAGAATTTTCTTCAGAATGGTCGGTGACGACGGACGCTAGTAGTTGAAGTTCGATACCAGGTTAAGCCAAACATATTCTAGGGATTTCTCGTTGATCCACCCTGATGCATGTGAGAAAATCAGAGTTTTGGAAAGAAAATTGTTCCAGTAGTTGTGTGAGAAAGCAAGGAAACAGATGTGCGTAGGTGCACTTGATAGTACCATTCTAATAGAAAACAGCTATTAGCACTATAATATAATCTAAAAAAATTGCTTTCATTAAAAATGGGCATTATTGTACTACTTTAATCGAGCCATTTTCCCCCCTTTTCCTTCCTTTAATCATCATTTTTAAAACCCCAAACCGCTATATTCTCATCACAAAGGGGAATTATAATTATTAATGGAACGCGATAATCGTGGCCTTTGTTTACAATAATTCAGAACATTCTATTTTCGTATACGGGAAGGACAGGTAAATTATCCGATAATTTTAGTTAAAATGTACATGGAAAAGGCTTAAAAGTTTTACAAGTTCTCTATCGACTAAGCGAGCAGTGGTGTAATGGATAACATCACTGCATCTCAATTCGGCGATCCTCGTTCGAGTCGTCAGACCTACGTTTTTTTTTTTTAAGGAAGCATGTTGCATTTCTTTTTTTTTTTGGTTTTCGCTTTACTTTTCTTTTTTTCTTCTCCATACTTTTCTTTTCCTTGTTTGAACGTCTTTTATGTTTGTTTTCTTTATCCTTTCTTCTTCCTTTTTTAGACGTGTACATCTTTTTTTTTTTGTCATTGATATTCTTTTGTTACTATCACATTTCATTTTTATTCATTTTATTCTTCTTTTTTAAAGCATATTTCTATATGACTGACTCAAGAATAAAATGATAAGTGTGCAACTCTTATCCTGTGCTCTGTCAGTATCGGAACTTCCTTCATTTTCACTGGCCTTATCGGTACCCTAACCCTCTTAACATTCAGTATTTCTTGCTTCCTCGTCGCTGAACTGCACACAAGTTTCTTGAACTGCAATGTCTGCTTTTTGAAAAAAATATTTATTCTGCTAAGACTGCACATCTATAGTAACTTTTCCACTCAGGTTGCGTTAGTTCACAAGTGGTTCCGTTCCACCGGTGTTTCAATTTAAATCCTTGTGCAGTCAAGCTTCCAATATGCGTAAGTTCCCAACTGTAGTGAGTAGACATGTCTCTTCTGTCAAAGCCATGAAACAGGAAGAAAACTAGTAGCCAGAAATTTGTGGCTTTAGTCATCTTAGAAGTCTAAATCACGAGGCTATTTCTAGCATCAGTTCCTGTACAAGAAATGTCTTGGTTCATTTTTCCTAACTTTCGAAGGATCAGTGTGCAATCTTGTCTGATGTCAATTAAATATGAATGAAACTACAAAGTAAACGTAAAAATATTCACTATGAAATCATAAAAAATAATGTAACCATTGACTCAGCTTAAAAAAAAAACAGTTGCTTTTCTGAAAAAAATATTCTCTGTGAGTCGAACTCGATTCGTTTGGGCGGTAGCAGAGTCCCTTTGACCACCGCACCACAGCGTTACTTACACGACTTTGTTGAAATTTACCAATAAGTAACTGCTTCGTCCCTGGTATTCCCTATTTGAATGTTTTGAACTGATTCAGTGTTTGTAAACAAAGGCCACAGTTATCGCGTTTTGATAGTACCTCCATTTTCTGGAAGATAACAAAAATATCAACAAATTAATTTCAAGATAGACATCAAAGGAATTTCTTATCGTAAAAAATGTTCAGAAGGATTATTATGTGTATTTAAGCGTATTTATCAACAATTATCAACTATCAAGAAATTTTGTTCCATGCTGCGGTTTAAGTTTGGGAAGGTATACATTTCGTCCTACGGTGAACCCGAAACCCGATTGACCAGCCCGCATAGCTCAGTTGGTACAGCGTTAGACTCGTGATCATGAGGGTAGGGGTTCGATCCCCCACGGCTGGCCATCTAAAATTACTAATAGTCTTTCGGATGGTGCTATACACCGAGCCACGTCAAAGAACCAGGCGAAACTTAGGATGGGTTTCGTCCTGTATCAGCACTATTCCCTGTAGACTAGTTACCGCCCCTGATACTACTACGTGTATAGGTAATACACGGTATACAACGGTGGCCGGTTCATATTCCCTGTAACAATACTTACAGCCTTCAGGGGGCGTCACCCATACGGGAAACCGGTGGCGACGATAAATAAACACAAATTCAATCAAACCGAAACGAAATCTTATGATCCCGGTTTCCTTAACCCCTTGGCAGCTGGGTGCTACCTACTTACCTTTCGCGGACAATGTAGATCAGATCAGACTGCAAAGAACGTGTAGTCTGATCTTGGATCTACACGGTCCTATGACGAGGTATTTTTCTCTTTAAAACAGAAGTTGGAAGTATCGTTATTCTGTTATCTTGTTTTTATACATGTCTCTCTTATTTTTATCGGTTTGAAAACTCCATTTAATTTATATAGCAGCTAACTTTTACCACATAACCAACACTTTTAACGACCTTGAGGAGGAAGAGGCCTTTTGAAAACTGTGTGGGAAAAGGAGAAAATGCTGGTAACCAGTATTTTCTCCTTTTCCCACAAAGTTTTCTACTCTATCAAAGAAAAATTACATCATCTGGGCTGCTATGAAATTAAAGTCTGCAAATGTTTTTGATTTGGATAGGTCTAAAATTCTGCCGTGTGGTAAAAGGTTAAGGGTTAAGAGATAAAAAAGGGCTTGATGATCATGTGGCTCCTCCCCTTCCGGTACCTTTAGGATTATTTAAGGACTGCAGTTGTCTAGCAAGCGCAACATTTGAAGCACTCGTGAACGATGAAGGTTCTTTTGGTAATTGCTGTTTCAGCTGCTATAGGTAATAGGAATTTACTCTTACGATAATTTGCGTTTATCTCTATATTAATTCATTACCAAACGACAAAATCAAAAGCATTTGTAGACAACAAAATAAAAGTGACTTAAAATTTGAAATTTGTTTTGTGAAGCTTTGAAAACATTGTGGGAAGAGAACAAAATGCTGGTTACCAGCATTTTCTCTTTTTCCCACAATATTTTCTACCCTTTACAAAACGAATTTCAAATATTCAGTGACTTTTATTTTGTTGTCTGCAAATGCTTTCGATTTGGACAAACTTAAAATTTTGTCGTTTGGTAATGAGTCAAGACCTTCATAAACACACTGATCAACGTGAGCCGCGGCAGAAATATTGATGATTTAAAGGTTGGTGTCCAGTTACCACAATCTGTTTCTGATCTGGTGTCCATGTACATACTCTGAAAATGAAAATGGTGTCTTGTTAGCATATTTTCCTCTACCCAGGTCCATTCAAAAACGTATATCTTCGCTTTGGATGGATATTTCTAAGTGAAATTTTGTGTTCCTTTAGGGAATACATTTATCTTATCATACAAACTTGTAAGATGAACAATGGTTAGGGGATTTTGTCCGAAAATCGGCAACAAACTTCAAAACAATAAGATCCCAGTTGCTCATTAAGCCACAGCTCGCTTATATGATGATATTATTATTCCCTAGTATGTGTGTAAACAGATCAATCATTCGTCTTGACATTGCTGTAAATCAACATTTCTATCTAGGTTAATCAGGTCCATAAAAATGAAAATACTTACACCACCTCCGCTTCTTCCATGGAAAAATTTGATCTGGTGTACCGAGAACACATGGTGTCCGCGGCTCACGTTGATCAGTGTGATAAAAGAAGTGATGCATTAATTTTGTTCTACCATTGTGTTTTTTTGTTACTAAGTACATTTTATATTGACAGCTGTTGTTTACGGCAAAAGATGCAATTCACAACTGGATTGTAAGGGCCCCGTCGCAGACCACTGTGATTACGACGAGACCTCGGTCTGTTATAAAGGCACTTGTAAGTGCACTGATGGCCCCACAGGTATTTGCTTGATTAATTTGTTTGAATTGGAGTTACACGACCTTTTACATCTTAGCTCATATCACGGCGGTCAGTGCACCTGTGCATGTGTTTCCTAGATTCCTCACAGCAGTACTGATCCAACTTCTTTCCAAGCCACTGGCTAGCTTTTCTCATCTGCAACAGAAGTCAAAGACGAAACAGCTCTCGCTGCTTATTCACTTCAAATATTAGCATCGGGAAACTTACTACAACATAGGCCTACTATTTCATATGTACGAACTTTCCTGTTTTTTTTTTTCACTTCATTCGAGAGGCGGAATAAAATTTGACATCGTGCGAGACCAAAGGACAATCTTGATGTAGAGTAGTATTTGGACATGCGGAAAACTGTTTAAAAATGTTTTGACCCAAGTCAGTCTGCGTGGAATGCACAGGCTGGTCTGGGTCGATACTTATTGTAGATATATTGACCCCTTTTTCACAAAACTTGGCTGATTTGCATTTTATTTATTTCGTATTTATTTTAAATGGATAATAAAAACTAACTTTGGCGTACGTATTCACCGACAAAAGAGCATTTTTATTTCTATTCTCAAGAATTTTCTTAATTTAAAGGTAACGCAACTTCTGATTGGCTAAACCAAATTGTTTAACCAATCAGAAGTTGTGTTACTTTTTAGATCTGTAACAAACTAAGAAAGGTTTAAAGAATGATTGTTAATTATGAACTCATTGTTCGTATTCACAAACCATACTAAAGAATTCTCTTTGTCTAATTCTCAAAAAATTTCCACATATGAAAGTAAAACAACTTCTGATTGGCTAAACCAAATGATTTAGCCAATCAGAAGTTGTGATACCAAGAATGTGTTAAAAACTGCTGATGGTTATGGACTCCTGGGTCTTTACCAACCATTCTTAAGACTATTCTTTGTCTTGTTCTTCGAGATTTTCTAACTGTGAAAGTAACAGAAATTCTGATTGGTTAAACCAAATGGTTTAGCCAATCAGTGGTTTTGTTACTTTCACAATAACAAAAATCTGGGTTTGCATTCAACAACTTTTGTTAAGAAGATTCTTTGTTTTGTTCACAACACTTTTCTTTATTTGAAAGTAACACAATTTTTAATTGCCAATCAAAAGTTGTGTTACTTTCGAAATCTTTATACATACCGAGAAGAATCTTAACCCTAACCTGCAGGGTCAAATCAAACGTTCAAGCTGTTACAAAAAAACCCTAAAATGCTGTTATTTTTCACGATTTTTTAGATTTTTTTCTCTGAAGTCTGATCTTGTTCTACACTGTTCTTGGGTGGCACTTACCAGCCCGAGGTTTGAGATTATACGGGTCCACAACTCTCTTCATTTCAATGCTTTCAGATAAACCCTGTGCACAAGAACCAGACTGCGATGCCTGTCCAGCACATCACAATGGTATCTGTATTGATTACGTGTGTCATTGCGCAGACTCCGACGGTCATACCTACGGTCATAACTACGGTTAAACATTCCTTGCATAGTTATGTACTGAAGATACAGTAAAGCAGTGAAATTTGATGATTGAATGATTTTCTTTTCTTATCAATAGTTTAGGACTGATCGATTGATTTATTGATCGACTGTTTGGATTTAATTTTATTTACTTGATGGATGGATGGATGGATGGATGGATGGGTGGATGGATGGGATGGATGGATGGATGGATGGAAGAGAGATGGAGGGATAGACGGATGGAAGAACGAACGGACAGACGGACGGGGAACAGATGATTAGTTGATGTTTAGCGTTTTTTAAACTGTTATTTATATCAGTTCTTGTTGGGTTTTTTTCATTATGAAAGCATTTACTGACGGCTTTATATGTCGTTCAGATGATTGGATTTTAAACAGAAGGGTGGCGAAACATTCTTCCGGACAAAGTCCGTGACAAAGAAACAAATGAACAAATGCTCGGCAGAAATAATGGACCGGTCAGGATTCGAACCCCGGAACTCCCGGACGCAAGGCCAATACCTTAACCACTGAGTTAAAGAGATATCTCTCTGACGCAGTAGCCAGGTATTGTATTTAAATCGGGGCAAAGCCATGCAGGAAGGAGTGATCTGCAGTATATCCCCCCTCCCCCTTAAAATTATCGTTACTTGATGACTCAAAGCCTTATTAGGCAGAAAGTCCGTTTCTAGACTACAATTGGGATTATTGGCTCAATGGCTAATCCCGGACGACCCCCTATCTCACAAACATGAAAGATCACAACAAATGACAAGATGAAATACAAATTGCATCTAGCGCGATTCGCACCCATGTAGGATAATAATCCTCGTTTTTCGAGGTTTAAAAGACCAATACCTTTACTAAAAAGATGAATTTTCTACAAGGTGGGGTAGAAAACATTGTGGGAAAAGGAAAAAAATGCTGGTTACCAGCATTTTCTACTTTTCCCATAATGTTTTCAAAAGGATTCCATTCCTGACTCGTAAAAACCAGGGATTGTTTGGGAAAGGGTTAAAAGACCAATACCATAACCACTGAGCCAGAGATATGTCTCTTTAGGATATATCTCTTTGACGCTAACAAAAATTGAAAGAGAAAAAAGGATATTCAAATTCAATCGAAAATAAATATGAATTCCACCCTTTAACTTATCAAATTGACGTGTATATAAATAGCAAAGCAAATTCGACCTACTTTGTTCACTTTTTTATGCACACAGCATTTTTCTAATGTAGAAAGACATTGAAAACGACAAAAGAGATGTGACGCAGATGAGACGTGTTATTAGAGAAGAAACTATTGTGGAAAAAGGAGAAATATCTTCTCATTATCTTCATACCTCTCAGAACTTACGTTTTTCATGGGTTCGTGAAAACGTCGGGACGTTAGTTTACTCTTTACTAAACGGCAAAATTTTAGACTGGTCCAAATTCAAAGCATCTGCGGATATCAAATTAAATGTTGTTAATATGAAGATTTCAGACTCTGGTATGGTAGAAAATATTGTGGGAAAAGGAGAAAATGCTGGTTACCAGCATTTTCTCCTTTTCCAACTATGTTTTCTATAAGCTTCTTTCTCAAGGTCGCTAAAACTCGGGATATATGGTGAAGAGTTAAAGGTTAACCCTTTACAAAAAAAAAAAACTATATTTTTAACCACCCTGAGAGAGTATACATTTACCAACATAGTAGGAACAACATTTTCTCCTTTTTCCATACTGTATCTTATTCTAAAAGGAAAGAATTCCATTATTTGTACTAAACTTGAATGATCGTCTGCAAACACTTTCAATTTGAACTGGTCTCATACTCTGCCTTTGAGGTAAAGGACTATGGCTAAATATAGATCAGCCCCTACTCTATAAAAAGGGGGTCAGATACATCTGCAAAAAGCATCGACTCAGGTCAGTCTGCGCAGTGATTCTTGTTGTTTGTTGCAATGATTGATTGATTGATTGATTGATCGATTGATTAGTTAGTTGGTTGGTTGTTTGGTTGATCGATTGATCGATTGATTGGTTGGTTGGTTAGTTAGTTGGTTGATTGGTTGAATGATTGGTTGGTTGGTTAGTTAGTTGGTTGATTGGTTGGTTGGTTGGTGATTGGTTGGTTGTTGGTTGCTTGATAGATAGATAGATAGATAGATAGATAGATAGACAATTAGATAGATTGAATGAATGAATGAATGATCCTTGTCCTACTATATAGCTGAAATGAATCTTTGCTATCTCAAAATCTGGGATCTACACTTTCCAATAAGAAGTATTTTGGGAAAAAGGTTCTTCCTTATTGGACAATATAGATCTAAGATCAGACTGCACTTTTCAATGTTCCCCATCCTTTCGAAACCAGAACGCCTCTTTCAGTCAGCCAATCAGATTGCTTGAATTAATAAAAATCAGAACTAGAACAGAATTTAGAACACAAATGATCACAAATATCATAAACCCAGGACGGGCCTTGTTATCATCCACTCTACAGGTTTAAAGAAGATATCGTCAGTTTACTTCCAAAACCCCGTGATTACAGCTTGTAACAAGCAGTAGTAAATAACTACGGCTTATAACAAGCTGTAGTTACGAGGTTTTGGAAGTAAACCGACGATATCCAAAAATACCACACAAAAAATATATATAATTATGAGACACGCTCTGTGATAAAGGGTCTTATCTGTATGACGCCTTTTGCCATGCGAATCTTCATTTTATTATAAATCCATTGGATCGATTTTGTCTAACAAACGGCCAAATAATGAAGTAGAATGGAACCTTGGCATGCAGAAAATTTTTGCAAAAGCAAAAGGATTCGTTTCAGTTAAATAGCAGGACAAGGATCTATCTATCTATCTATCTATCTATCTATCTATCTATCTATCAGTAAACTAATCAGTAAACCAATCAGTCAACAAACCAATCAACAAACCAACCAACTAACCCACCTACTCACCCATCCATCCATTCATCCATTCACCCTTTTAACAAACGACAAGCATTTTACAGACAAGGTAGTAATTCCAGCTGTAATGGCGAAACATTGCAGGAAAAGGAGAAATATGTACCAGCCTATTCCTCTCTACCAACGGTGTTTTCTAAACTGTGTTATCCCTCGAGTCTAAAAGATAACCGTGTGAGTTTCATTTCGAAAAGGATTGAAGGAGGGTTTACGTTTGATTTTTATTAGTTGACCCATAACAACAGACAGACAGACAGACAGACATTTATTTTTTGACGTATACAAGTTGTACATTGTCACAGCACATATACATAAAATGAATTTAGTCACCTGAACAAATATAAACCTGAAAACAACAAAGAAAAAAAAGGGAAAAGGGAAAAGAGATAGAGAAAACGAAGATAGAAAGCACACCCACACCCGCATCTACACCCACCCACCCATCCACACAAACGCACGCACACGATGGCGAAGACGTACATGATAGTAGTGTTTCAGATTTGTTTCGAAAATGGATCATTTGACAAAAATATCATAAATCGAGAGAGGACGAACAAGAATAATGATAAAGTAATAGTTACAGGATAATGTTTAAAATACTATTTCTAAGAGTCAATGCTTCCTTAATGAATTTACAAAAATTAATGAGTTCGAATTTATCTCTTGAGCATAAAAGACTATGATATTTGAACACTGATGGGTGTAAGTAATAGCTAGATTTAACATACTTTTTTCTCAATGCAATAAAACTTTTACAAACACAAATAAAATGGAATTCATCTTCTATATCATTTTCTCCACAACATTGGCAATAGCGAATCTGACGCGGTATAGAGTTCCTACCGTGTCTGCCTGTTTGTATTCTTAAAGGGTGACTAGATGTACGTAAACGAATGAAATATAATCTATATGACTTTGGGATGATATTTAAGTAGTATTCGTACTCAAATGAAGTTTTAAAGTATTTATACATATCTAAAACCGTGCTTGTATTGACAGACCTGAACCAGTCAGTAATAAACGAGTCTAGTACTCTTTCTTTGAAATCATGTAGGAAGCTTTTTACATTAACCGAATGATACGATGTGAAAATATTTGAAAATCCATATGTATCGAGCAAAGACTTAACATTTTTCACCCAATTCGATAAGCCATTAAAACTGTCCTGTAGAGCACATTCGTAAATTGTTTTCTGTAAAATATTGTCTGTATTAACAATCTAAAACCAATACTTGATGATACGGACATATCTATTGATAAATAAAGGGAAACGACCCAGTTCACCGTAAACAGTTGCATTACACGTACTACTTTTGACCTGCAATAATTTTTTGCAGAATTTCAGATGTATACGCTCAATATCTTTAGATTTAGTGTAACCCCAAATTTCACAAGCATAACCAAGTATCGATCCTACAAAGGCATCAAATAATTGACATAGAATTTTGGGATTAAGATCGAATTCTCGACATTTGCATATTAGAAAATGCAGGGCTTTCAGTGCTTTGCCAGTTAAATATGCTTGATTTAGTACAAATGCACCTGTATAGTTGAAAACTACGCCTAAGTAATTAAAATTGTCAACAACGTCATTATTTTGACCTGCATAGCTCCACTTTTCTGCCTCTGTTGGTCGACCCCTTTTACGAAATACAACGATTTTTGTTTTGGAAGTGTTGACTTTAAGACCCCATTTGTCACAATACTCGTGCAAAAAATTCAAATGCTGCTGCAATTCTTGTGGGGATTTACCTATAACAGCCATATCGTCAGCAAACAAAAGTAAAATAAAAACAATATCGTTAATATTCAGGCCACAGTTGGTGTCTTTTTGAAGAAATAGCTCAAGATCTTCGACAAACAGCGAAAATAATATGGGAGACATAACTTCCCCTTGTCGTAGACCGATTGCATAGTGAAAAAAATCTGAATACGAAGAGCGCAATTTTACACAAGATTTTACCTGTTCATACATATTCCTAAGAACTCTTAAGACTCTGCCTTTAATGCCGGACTGGAATAGTTTTAGCCATAAACCATCTCTGTAAATTGTGTCAAAACACTTCATCATATCTATAAACGCAACATAAAGTCGTTCTTTCTTATTTAATCGGTGTTGAACCAGTGATAGTAAAGTGAAGATTGCTTCCACAGTTGAACGACCTTTTCGAAATCCGAATTGTGCATCAGATATTGTGTTATTATTTTCACAGAAACGTTCAGTACGTTTGTTAAGGATGGATGTAAATAGCTTAGAAAAGCAACTTAGGAGAGTTATGCCACGGTAATTGTTTACGTCATCAACGCTTCCTTTCTTGTGTAAAGGTATAATGATACCTTCACTCCACTGTTTAGGATAAATTCCTGTATTCAGTATTGCATTAAAAATGTCGCAAAGGTGACCCGAAAGAATACAATAACACAATCCCTACTTTTGACGACCCTGAGAAAGAGGCTTTCAGAAAACATTATGGGAAAGGGAGAAAATGCTGGTAACATGCATGTTCTCCTTTTCCCACAATGTTTCTACCCTTCACAAATCAAATTTCAAATTTCAAGTCACTTTTATCGTGTTGTCTGGAAATGCTTTCAATTTGGACAAGCCTAAAATATTGTCGTTTGGTGAAGATTTAATGTTCTGTTATCTTGAAAAATATTTACTGTAAATGATTGAGCTGTACAAAAACATTGATTTTTTTTTACCTGTTTTTTTTTTCTTTTCACTACACGAATTTGTCTTTTAACGCCTCTTTAGAAAGAAGGCTTTTGAAAAAAAAAAATCGTGGGAAAAGGAGAATAATTCTCACAGCTATAGGTCTGTATTCACCAACCATTCTTAAAAAAACATTGTTAGTGTTATTCTCTTTCTTTTCCCTAAATTTGGCAGTAACAAAAATTTTGGGTGCTAAGCCTAACTCACTGACCTTTTGCGGACAGTGTAGATCAAGATCAGACTGCACAGAACGTGCAGTCTGATCTTGATCTACACTGTCCAATAAGGAGATACTATTCCTTTACAGATAACTTTAACATAGAAATATTTGTGTTTTAACTATCGGAATTAAAATTTCATTTTAGTTATTTAACAAGAAATGGGGGATACTAGCTGAACTAAACAGTATCAGAAATAGTTTAGTTAAACCCTTTACCAAGCGACGAAATTTTAGACTGGTCCAAATTGAAAGTTCTTGCAGACAACACAATAAAGAGAACTTAAAAACTGACATCTGTGCCCAGCAGGGTAGAAAACATTGTGGGAAAAGGAGAAAATGCTGGTATCCAGCATTTTCTCCTTTTCCCACAATGTTTTCAAAAGGCATCTGTCACAGGGTCGTAAAAACCAGGGATTGTTTGGTAAAGGGTTAAATTGATTTATTTTTCACCGACTGAGAAACAAATTTGTCAACTTTATACCAGCCTTTCTCTTGATTCTGCTTCCTCTGAACTACACCAGTACTCGCACCAAATGTGTGGGTCAGTGAAAACTCTAAAGGTTCACACTCCTCCCTGGTATCGAACTCAGGACGGCATGGTTACATGTTCTAACATGTAAACCAGAAGTTGTGTTATTTTCTGAATCTAGAATTTTACCAAAAATGAGAACAAGAAGACTTAGAAATCAAAGTGCTGAAAGTACTGACAGACTAGCGAATTTGAAACTAGTAAGTGGCTATGGTAAATGTAAATCTTTGTTGATTTATACCAGACCGAAGAAATATTGTCATATTTGGTTTCTGAGTCCGTTCCAGGTCCATCGGTTCATTCTGGTTATTAAATCCAATTCGGTTCAATTCAAATGCACTTCAATCCATTGACTTTACCCAACGCTCATGACTATTTTCTTCTCTAACATTAGAAATATTACGAAAAACTTCAGTTTGTTAATTTTCAATTTAAAACAGGTTATTTTGTTGAGAGGAAATCTCCTGCCTAAAAAGACATCTTTAGATAGAAAGAAATAAGAGGTAAATTGTGTTTTGCATACATGTACGCCTGGCCTTTAACTTATTTCCATAGCATAGCATTTGAAAAGATGAAACAAATATGAGTGTATGTGGCCTATGAACTAAATGAATAGAAGTTTCATAAAATTTTGTCCAATAGTTAAAGAGATATCAATCCGTTATGGAAATATACATCAAGCCCCCTTTTCCGATGACACGACGTCAAATAAACAAAAAAATCTTTATCGGTGGACTATCTTAAGGAATACATGAATGATGTTTCACCAATTTTCATTAAAGATTTAAAAAAAAATGTCTGCCTGGACAGCGGAGCGGACAGACAGTGGGGAACAAGATCAGGCTACACAGTCTGTACAATCTGATCTTCGATCTATACTAAACGATCATAGTCTGGTCTGCTAGCTGAAAATGTTTATCAGCCGGACGAAAGTGTGAAAATTTTATATGATGTATACAATACCTTTCTAAGACGAAAAAAGGGGTGTGCCCGATTTTAAGACCCTACATCAATTTTCATTGCGATTTGAAATTCGGATAACTATACTGTCCGAATACTCTTCCTTTGTAGAATAGTAATTTTGTTGTTTCCTGTTTAGTCACAATGTATGATCGACAAAAAATGGTGGTTCAGAAGTATTTTGCCATTTTAAAGGCACTGCTGGATTTAGGGATTGATTTTATGAATGTTCTATGTGTGTTTCGTATCTGTGCGTTTGTCTGTCCGTCCATTTGCGTGTCATTTGCTTGCACTTTACATTTTTAAAATGAACTGACTGAATTTCGCGTATAGGATTGCCTTGCATTTGGTCAATCGGCAGGACAATTCAACTTGCCTTCAGATTTTCCACATACAATGCAGAGACGATTTGCCGATTACATTTGATATAACGGATATTTCCTTTTTATCCAATGCATTTTTTCAATGACAAATTCTGTATGTCCCGTTCGCCGCGGAATCCTTTAAATTTGGACAAATTCACAACTTAAAAGAAAATTACATTGCAAAATATCTGGAGGAAATCAATTCTAACACAATTTAATAGTATTTTATGACATTGCTTTTGAAAAAAAAAAAAAAATGAAAAGACAAAATATGCATTTTATGAGATCGTATTGAAATAAAAGAGCTTGTTGAGACTAAGAGCTGACCCTCTGTAACCTGTGTAATATTCACAATCTCGTCCATTAATCATCACCACACGGTAAATTAAACAAAAGATAAGAAGAGGAAATTTAATGTGACATGTGTGTGTTAATCTGTAAGAAGCCAGTATATTACAACTCTTCTAGAGGTCACCCATCCAGCAGTGGGTTTTTGTCCTAGTGGGCTTTTGTCCAAGTGACCTTTTGTCCTATACCCATCTTTAAATACTCAAAATGACGCTTGAATGAATATTTTGTGAAAAATGTATGGAAGGTTTGGAATTTGATCTGAAGCCACGTTTCTTTTGTTCATGATCTATAACATAGTTATTCGTCAATAGGAACATGCCTGAAAGTGCGACAATGACGGTTTGATAATAGTGCTGTAGTATCAGTAAATGGACTGTCCCTGTCTTTCTGAAGACACTGGACAGCTATTTAACCTTTTACCAAAGTATTTCCAGTTTTGGCGACCCGGAAAAAAAGGGGGCAGACGTACTAGTCTAAGGCCTGGCAAGCTGGATTCAATTTTTTTTCAATCCATCTGGTAGAAAAATTTCATTGGTACCAGGTGATAGTACAGCTATATAGAAGTCAAATTAGGGTGGATGCCAGAAACAAAAGTGGTGCAGATTTTTTTCAGACACCATTTTGTTACCCCACCCACTGAAAATACATTGAATTGAGCTTATGTGTATAAACAACAAAATTTCAATATCTCCCGGAGTATATTGATTGCAAATAGGTCTAATTGATAGTTAAGCACATAAGCAATGGTAAAATTCAGTTACAGGAGAAGATAAAATACATTGGGTGTCCTGGTGTTACCCCACCCGCCAAATTTGCATACATTTTTTGAAAATCATGAGCAACTTAATATTATTTAGGACTTTTGTGTTTCAACCTCTTGTGAAAGGGTTTGATGAGAACTAAATGCTTACTATTGTACTAAATTGCTAAATTGTATATTTGTTACGGTCTTGCTTATCTTTTACCCCACCCACTAATGTATATTCACAGCCATCTATGAGATTTTATATAATTATGGCAGATTTTAGGAGATACGATTTTTGAAAGTTAAGATGGATTCTTTTGTTTGATAAGGTTCCTTATATCCACACTGGAATATTGTCTACTGTGATGCAGTGCTAGTCATAACACATCGACATGTCCTTCATGTTGCAAAATTGCAATGTGAAAGAAATTCCATTCTAATTTAGAAAAATGAATATTTTCTGGTTCAGATTATAATATTTCACTTCGAATCATCTGTATAACACATATTTGTTTTATATTAATTGAGTATTTTGGAACAAAATTTTGGCACATTATATGTCAGAGAAGATCAGTGTTTTGTAACTATTTTAATGTCTTGAAAAAGTTATATAGATCTAGTAAATGATTCCTAGCTGTTTGTACTTAAAATGTAACTGATTTTCCATTTTGTTCCCAGAAATAGTTTTTATTAAATTAAATGTCGCGGCTTCTTTTCATAAGCATTTTTTTTTATCATTGTTATATAAATGACTCAGGTTTTACAGCAATGACACAAAATGTTACAGCGCAGACACATACATGTTAAAGTATCAAAAAAAGGTTTGTACTTAGTGCCTTTATTTGAGAAAAATCAAATGAAACAATAATATAATAGTTACACATGAAATAAAGAAAAGTCATTTGCACCAAAAATACTGTCTTGTTGACAAGGTAAGACTTAAAACGTTATTACAATTACATTTAAGTTATTTCAATTACTCATCAGTACCCACTGTTAACTATATTCATGCTATATGCATTAAAATATCATTGTTATGTAGGAAATAAATCTGTTACATCATGACATTTCAACAAGAGGGACATTGGCCCTGGAATGCTCACCTGAGACTAATTTTATTTCCCTCATGTTTATGTGATGAACTTTAAACTAACCTGTGACCCCAGGGGCAGGGCCAGTTTTGACCCCAGGGCATAATATGAACAAACTTGGGAGAGGTCCACTAGGAATTGCTACATGCCAAATATCAAAGCTGTATGCCTTCTGGGTTTAGAGAAGAAGAATTTTATAATTTTCTGTCTTTGTTCCTATGTTTGAACTTGCGACCCCCAGGCCAGGGCCTATTTTGACCCCAGGGGCATCATATGAACAAATTTGGTAGAGGTCTACTAGAAGATGCTACATACCAAATATCAAAGCTCTACGCCATCAAGTTTCAGAGATTTTTTTTTAAAAGTTTTCCTTCTTTGTTCCTGTGTTCGAACTTATGACCCCCGAGGCAGGGCCACTTTTGAACGCAAGAGCATCATATGAACGACTTGGTAGAGGTCCACAACGAGATGTTACATTCCAAATATCAAAGCTCTATGCCTTTTACTTTGTGAGAAGAAGAATATTAAAGTTTTCATTCTTTGTTCCTATGTTTGAACTTGTGACCCCCGTGGTGGGGCCAGTTTTGACCCCAGTCACATTATTTGAACAAACTTGGTAGAGGTCCACTAGGAGATGGCCACATACCAAATATCAAAGCTCTATGCCTTCTACTTTCAGAAAAGAAGATTTTCACGGATTCTTTTTTCCTTTTTGCAGCCATGGCAACCAGAATTGAGTGAAATTCTATTCTTTGAACAATTTTGGTAGAGCTTCACCCAATGAACATCCCTGCCAAGTTTTATCAAGATTTGCCCAATGATTTATGGCTGTGAATATACATTAGTGGGTGGGGTAAAAGATAAGCAAGACCGTAACAAATATACAATTTAGCAATTTAGTACAATAGTAAGCATTTAGTTCTCATCAAACCCTTTCACAAGAGGTTGAAACACAAAAGTCCTAAATAATATTAAGTTGCTCATGATTTTCAAAAAATGTATGCAAATTTGGCGGGTGGGGTAACACCAGGACACCCAATGTATTTTATCTTCTCCTGTAACTGAATTTTACCATTGCTTATGTGCTTAACTATCAATTAGACCTATTTGCAATCAATATACTCCGGGAGATATTGAAATTTTGTTGTTTATACACATAAGCTCAATTCAATGTATTTTCAGTGGGTGGGGTAACAAAATGGTGTCTGAAAAAAATCTGCACCACTTTTGTTTCTGGCATCCACCCTAATTTGACTTCTATATAGCTGTACTATCACCTGGTACCAATGAAATTTTTCTACCAGATGGATTGAAAAAAAATTGAATCCAGCTTGCCAGGCCTTAGACTAGTACGTCTGCCCCCTTTTTTTCCGGGTCGCCAAAACTGGAAATACTTTGGTAAAAGGTTAAATAGCTGTCCAGTGTCTTCAGAAAGACAGGGACAGTCCATTTACTGATACTACAGCACTATTATCAAACCGTCATTGTCGCACTTTCAGGCATGTTCCTATTGACGAATAACTATGTTATAGATCATGAACAAAAGAAACGTGGCTTCAGATCAAATTCCAAACCTTCCATACATTTTTCACAAAATATTCATTCAAGCGTCATTTTGAGTATTTAAAGATGGGTATAGGACAAAAGGTCACTTGGACAAAAGCCCACTAGGACAAAAACCCACTGCTGGATGGGTGACCTCTAGAAGAGTTGTAATATACTGGCTTCTTACAGATTAACACACACATGTCACATTAAATTTCCTCTTCTTATCTTTTGTTTAATTTACCGTGTGGTGATGATTAATGGACGAGATTGTGAATATTACACAGGTTACAGAGGGTCAGCTCTTAGTCTCAACAAGCTCTTTTATTTCAATACGATCTCATAAAATGCATATTTTGTCTGTTCATTTTTTTTTTTTTTCAAAAGCAATGTCATAAAATACTATTAAATTGTGTTAGAATTGATTTCCTCCAGATATTTTGCAATGTAATTTTCTTTTAAGTTGTGAATTTGTCCAAATTTAAAGGATTCCGCGGCGAACGGGACATACAGAATTTGTCATTGAAAAAATGCATTGGATAAAAAGGAAATATCCGTTATATCAAATGTAATCGGCAAATCGTCTCTGCATTGTATGTGGAAAATCTGAAGGCAAGTTGAATTGTCCTGCCGATTGACCAAATGCAAGGCAATCCTATACGCGAAATTCAGTCAGTTCATTTTAAAAATGTAAAGTGCAAGCAAATGACACGCAAATGGACGGACAGACAAACGCACAGATACGAAACACACATAGAACATTCATAAAATCAATCCCTAAATCCAGCAGTGCCTTTAAAATGGCAAAATACTTCTGAACCACCATTTTTTGTCGATCACACATTGTGACTAAACAGGAAACAACAAAATTACTATTCTACAAAGGAAGAGTATTCGGACAGTATAGTTATCCGAATTTCAAATCGCAATGAAAATTGATGTAGGGTCTTAAAATCGGGCACACCCCTTTTTTCGTCTTAGAAAGGTATTGTATACACCATATAAAATTTTCACACTTTCGTCCGGCTGATAAACATTTTCAGCTAGCAGACCAGACTATGATCGGTTAGTATAGATCGAAGATCAGATTGTACAGACTGTGTAGCCTGATCTTGTTCCCCACTGTCTGTCCGCTCCGCTGTCCAGGCAGACATTTTTTTTTAAATCTTTAATGAAAATTGGTGAAACATCATTCATGTATTCCTTAAGATAGTCCACCGATAAAGATTTTTTTGTTTATTTGACGTCGTGTCATCGGAAAAGGGGGCTTGATGTATATTTCCATAACGGATTGATATCTCTTTAACTATTGGACAAAATTTTATGAAACTTCTATTCATTTAGTTCATAGGCCACATACACTCATATTTGTTTCATCTTTTCAAATGCTATGCTATGGAAATAAGTTAAAGGCCAGGCGTACATGTATGCAAAACACAATTTACCTCTTATTTCTTTCTATCTAAAGATGTCTTTTTAGGCAGGAGATTTCCTCTCAACAAAATAACCTGTTTTAAATTGAAAATTAACAAACTGAAGTTTTTCGTAATATTTCTAATGTTAGAGAAGAAAATAGTCATGAGCGTTGGGTAAAGTCAATGGATTGAAGTGCATTTGAATTGAACCGAATTGGATTTAATAACCAGAATGAACCGATGGACCTGGAACGGACTCAGAAACCAAATATGACAATATTTCTTCGGTCTGGTATAAATCAACAAAGATTTACATTTACCATAGCCACTTACTAGTTTCAAATTCGCTAGTCTGTCAGTACTTTCAGCACTTTGATTTCTAAGTCTTCTTGTTCTCATTTTTGGTAAAATTCTAGATTCAGAAAGTAACACAACTTCTGGTTTACATGTTAGAACATGTAACCATGCCGTCCTGAGTTCGATACCAGGGAGGAGTGTGAACCTTTAGAGTTTTCACTGACCCACACATTTGGTGCGAGTACTGGTGTAGTTCAGAGGAAGCAGAATCAAGAGAAAGGCTGGTATAAAGTTGACAAATTTGTTTCTCAATCGGTGAAAAATAAATCAATTTAACCCTTTACCAAACAATCCCTGGTTTTTACGACCCTGTGACAGATGCCTTTTGAAAACATTGTGGGAAAAGGAGAAAATGCTGGATACCAGCATTTTCTCCTTTTCCCACAATGTTTTCTACCCTGCTGGGCACAGATGTCAGTTTTTAAGTTCTCTTTATTGTGTTGTCTGCAAGAGCTTTCAATTTGGACCAGTCTAAAATTTTGTCGCTTGGTAAAGGGTTTAACTAAACTATTTCTGATACTGTTTAGTTCAGCTAGTATCCCCCATTTCTTGTTAAATAACTAAAATGAAATTTTAATTCCGATAGTTAAAACACAAATATTTCTATGTTAAAGTTATCTGTAAAGGAATAGTATCTCCTTATTGGACAGTGTAGATCAAGATCAGACTGCACGTTCTGTGCAGTCTGATCTTGATCTACACTGTCCGCAAAAGGTCAGTGAGTTAGGCTTAGCACCCAAAATTTTTGTTACTGCCAAATTTAGGGAAAAGAAAGAGAATAACACTAACAATGTTTTTTAAGAATGGTTGGTGAATACAGACCTATAGCTGTGAGAATTATTCTCCTTTTCCCACGATTTTTTTTTTCAAAAGCCTTCTTTCTAAAGAGGCGTTAAAAGACAAATTCGTGTAGTGAAAAGAAAAAAAAAAAACAGGTAAAAAAAAAATCAATGTTTTTGTACAGCTCAATCATTTACAGTAAATATTTTTCAAGATAACAGAACATTAAATCTTCACCAAACGACAATATTTTAGGCTTGTCCAAATTGAAAGCATTTCCAGACAACACGATAAAAGTGACTTGAAATTTGAAATTTGATTTGTGAAGGGTAGAAACATTGTGGGAAAAGGAGAACATGCATGTTACCAGCATTTTCTCCCTTTCCCATAATGTTTTCTGAAAGCCTCTTTCTCAGGGTCGTCAAAAGTAGGGATTGTGTTATTGTATTCTTTCGGGTCACCTTTGCGACATTTTTAATGAAATACTTAATACAGGCATTTATCCTAAACAGTGGAGTGAAGGTTTCATTATACCTTTACACAAGAAAGGAAGCGTTGATGACATAAACAATTACCGTGGCATAACTCTCCTAAGTTGTTTTTCTAAGCTATTTACATCCATCCTTAACAAACGTACTGAACGTTTCTGTGAAAATAATAACACAATATCTGATGCACAATTCGGATTTCGAAAAGGTCGTTCAACTGTGGAAGCAATCTTCACTTTACTATCACTGGTTCAACACCGATTAAATAAGAAAGAACGACTTTATGTTGCGTTTATAGATATGATGAAGTGTTTTGACACAATTTACAGAGATGGTTTATGGCTAAAACTATTCTAGTCCGGCATTAAAGGCAGAGTCTTAAGAGTTCTTAGGAATATGTATGAACAGGTAAAATCTTGTGTAAAATTGCGCTCTTCGTATTCAGATTTTTTTCACTATGCAATCGGTCTACGACAAGGGGAAGTTATGTCTCCCATATTATTTTCGCTGTTTGTCGAAGATCTTGAGCTATTTCTTCAAAAAGACACCAACTGTGGCCTGAATATTAACGATATTGTTTTTATTTTACTTTTGTTTGCTGACGATATGGCTGTAATAGGTAAATCCCCACAAGAATTGCAGCAGCATTTGAATTTTTTGCACGAGTATTGTGACAAATGGGGTCTTAAAGTCAACACTTCCAAAACAAAAATCGTTGTATTTCGTAAAAGGGGTCGACCAACAGAGGCAGAAAAGTGGAGCTATGCAGGTCAAAATATTGACGTTGTTGACAATTTTAATTACTTAGGCGTAGTTTTCAACTATACAGGTGCATTTGTACTAAATCAAGCATATTTAACTGGCAAAGCACTGAAAGCCCTGCATTTTCTAATATGCAAATGTCGAGAATTCGATCTTAATCCCAAAATTCTATGTCAATTATTTGATGCCTTTGTAGGATCGATACTTAGTTATGCTTGTGAAATTTGGGGTTACACTAAATCTAAAGATATTGAGCGTATACATCTGAAATTCTGCAAAAAATTATTGCAGGTCAAAAGTAGTACGTGTAATGCAACTGTTTACGGTGAACTGGGTCGTTTCCCTTTATTTATCAATAGATATGTCCGTATCATCAAGTCTTGGTTTAAGATTGTTAATACAGACAATATTTTACAGAAAACAATTTAAGGATTAAGGAAATAAAGCATCTTAAGTAATGAAAACAGCCCTATCTTAGTGTTAGCATACTTATGGTTACAGTTGTGAATATATAATGAAATAACGAAATCAAAGGGTAGTGTGAAACAACAAATTCTACTGTTGCACCTCACTTTTGAGGTGCTGAATGCTAAAACTCCATAACTGTTCTTAATTCTGGTCCTCTGTGTCTGTCCTAGTAGCTCTAGCCAAAACTGTGAAAAAAAATCTAGCCAGAAATATTAACACATTCAATGTGAAGACTGAAAATCAGAGATTGTTTTCAATTCATTCCGCAAGGAACATTTATTAGGTTTTTTACGGTATGTGAAAGATAAGTCTTACATTCATGTAAATGTGGATTTTTATGAGCATCTTAAATTCAAAAGATTTGTCAAAAGGATTGCATTATTTCATTGTTTTTTTTATTATTGTGAACTTAGGAAGAGTTCAATTCTTGTTATAGGCAAATTTGGGGTAGGCGCGTTTATTAGCATATAAAAAAAAATCTGCACCACTTTCAGATCTGGCATCCATGCTTAAAGTGACTCTAATAGACTATCCTAACTCACTGTACCATTTGAATTTTTCTACCAGATGGAATGAAAAAAAATTAAAAATAGAGCCCTTTTTGGATCTGGGCCTTAGCCTATACGGATTTGTCCAACTTTCTGCTTTTTGTCTCACTTCCTCAACCTTAAACCCCCCCCCCCCCCCCAAAAGAAAACAAAAGGTAATCAATATGTAGTTCAGAAACATCTATGAAAAATGAATTTTCAAAGTGTGTGAGAAAATATTGGGGGAAAAAAAGGAAGGGCTTGCAACAAGCATTTTCTCCTGTTTCAACAATATGTGTTACTTTTTCAAGGACAATTACAACCATTTGACCCACCTATATTCTATCGTCTCCATATGCTGGGTGGGGTGTAGGACAAAAGCCCACTGGGACAAAAGTCCACTGGGACAAAAGTCCACTGGGACAAAAGCCCTCTTGGACAAAAGTCTTTGTCTCTAGAAGAGTAGAAAACATTATGTGAGAAGCAGAAAATGCCGGTAAGCAGCATTTTCTTCTTCTCTCACATTGTTTTCAAAAGTCAAGCATTTTCTCCTTTTCTCACATTCTTTTCAAGGCTTCTTTCACATGGTTGTTTAAGTATGGGAAATTTTGCAGAGAAATAAACATTGAGAAGAAAAGAAAAGCAATTTGATTGTTCTGATCACTAAATCTGAAATGTGTGTGTGTGTGTTTTTTTTACAAAAATGATTAAAAAGAATAATTTTCCAACACTTTTTTATGAGCAGTTAACTTTTGTCCTCTCTGTCAAAATTAGCAGTGGGCTTTGTCCTAGTCGGCTTTTGTCCCAGTAAGCTTTTGTCCGTTCCCCCATATGCTAAGTATCTGGACGAGTCCAAAGCGTCGTCATCGGGTGAAAACATTCACCGTAACTATTTGAAACCCTAAACCACATAACCCAAGATTTTTACGACCCTGAGAAATATAGTTTTTAAAACTGTTGTTGAAAAGGGACAAAGTTCTGGTAACCACCCTTTTCTCCTTTCCCTTTGCTATGCTTCCTACAATTTCATTTCTTTAAGTTACATTCAAATTGCTGTCTGCAAAGGCTTATAATTTTGGCAAGTCTCAAATTTTTGTTTGGTAAAGAATTCGTGCGTTTTCAAAAATAGGTGAAAAGGGGGGAAATAACATTAATATAACTGCCATAGACCTTTCCAATTTTCATGTCAACTAATGTTTGCCGAATTCCGTACCGACTCGAAATCCAGGAATCTGTGGGTTGATTCATTTAATCTATTACGGTGATAATTTTTGTTTAAAAAAAAATCGTTCCAGTATTTGCAAATCGACAGAGACAGTCTATTTGCCAATAAACTGGGACATTATACATTTTTAATTTACTGCAAAAATCCTGACTTTGAAATAACATTCAAAATCTCTATAGGTTGTTCCTGATTGAACAACATTTTGTCATGATCCTGTTTGAACTACCTTTTCAATTGACCATCGTAATAACAAAGTCCAATTTAAATATCATACCTCTCATTCCTTCTAGAAAAACAGAAGTTTGAGATTAATTTTTGGTAGGAAAATATGAGCTATACTGGGTGTTCTTTTGATTTCGGTATTTCACCGTCAGAGTGGGTAATCTATATGAAAAGCTCTAATGTACTTTTTAGGCACCGACTAGCACACCTTTCATAATTGTTTTTATCACATAACCTCCCGTGTTTTCAGTGTAATATACCCATTAGGAATGTTCTTATCTTATACACGTTTGATATCACATTTGTGTGACTTCATTTTTCACGTCATTTTGTACACATTTCATACAAGTGAATGGGTCTCATGGAAAATACCGCGGGTGCATTTATGAATGTTTTTGCATCATCTGATCTATATTTTGTGAAATATCGTTATGTGATAAAAAGAATTTGACATTTGTGGTCGTTTGAGATATAGAGGATAATCAACTATTTATTTTTGATATGAAACATATCTCATGAGAATGCGTTGTTAGGCGTTGAAAAAACGAGTGCGCAGCACGAGTTTTTTAACGCCTTACAACGCGTCCGAGTGAGATATGTTTCATATAAAAATAACCAGTTGATTATTATATCTATTATATACCTTAGTAACATTTTTTTTTGTTTATACTGAGAAAAGTAGTTGGATTGTCTGGTTGAAAATATAGAACTTACAATTAACACTATCTATAAGTGCTTAACGAAAATAAAGTAGTTCCTAAATTACGGCAGGAAGTGAAAGTGAAAGTGAAAGTTGATATCGTCACTAGTGATGATATCAAAATTTATTACACTGGGAAATTCCAGGATTTCACTGCTAGGTATGTAATAAATAGAGGATAATCAACTGGTTGTTTTTGATATGAAAAATATCTCACGAGGATGCGTTGTTAGGCGTTGAAAAAACGAGTGCCCAGCACAAGTTTTTTTAACGCCTTACGACGCATCCGAGTGAGATATTTTTCATATCAAAAATAACCAGTTGATTATTCTATTTATTATATACCCTATTAACATTATTATTTTTAATTTTTCGTTTGAAAAACAACAAAAACTAGCTACAAGTGCTTAATGAAAAAAGAGTAAATCCTAAATTACGGCAGGAAGTGAAAGTGAAAGTTGATATAAATAAATATAAATATAAATTATAATTCTAAGAGGGGGAAAAAGGAAAAGTAGTACAATAATACTCATTTTTAATCATAGCCAATTTTGTAGGATAATTGGTAGAAACATGTGTTTTTTATTATGGGTCCACTATACCTTAATACACTGCGGGGGAGGTTTATTCGATACATCAGATGAATAAATCATTCGGAACACCTCGGCCAATCTTTCGATCTAGCCTCGGATGTATGCCGACGGAATAATATGTTGAAAAACTTGACATGCATCGCCGGAAGCGGTTATTCGACAGATACTCCCCACCACGTAGTTCCCGGGATGTTCCAATTGACGTCAACTAGTGACCATTTCGAATGACAACAAATCCTGTAGAATGACGGTAAGTCTAACTATAGCAGCATTAAAGGCTGAATTTAGGACTCGCATTGATTACGCACTTGAAAAATTGGGCTGGATAATGACGTCATTTTATTTGTTGTTATGGGGGGTGTTGTTATTCCTTCCGGAAGTATTCCATCGGCATACATCCGAGGCTTGATTCGTAGAATTGACCGAGGTGTTCCGAATGATGAATAAATGGCCATTGCCTTGTAAAATGCATCTTCGCAAGCCAAGGCTGACGATTCACTACGCTAATCTACCCTTGGCGGATCGAGCATGGTTTTTACATTCCCCCGATGCGCTTTTTCATTGGATGCAGCCTGCTCTAACTGCAACGAATGAAATCGCTCTTCATCTTTGATAAAAATATAACAAGGTCTCTACGTTTCGAATAGAAGGTAAACATGGAAACCCACGTGGATGTCTGCTTATCGATTCATGTGTATTCTTAAGCGGTTTGTAAGACGATTGTTACATTGGCTTTTAGAAATATGATGTAATGGGGAGGGGAAGTAATAACCAGCATCCAATAGAGGGCGCATCGCAGGAATCTCGAAATCGGGCTCAATCAGCCAAGGTAAGATCCACGTTGTGATCGTAACCTTGGCTCGCGAAAATGTGTAAAATGCAGTGATAAAATATCATTGAAGTTTTATCGATTGTAAAAAATTTTAGTAACCCCCTTTAACATTAAAAACAGTGACGCGTATTTTAGTTTCACATGTGTAATAGTATACTTTAACCCTTTACTACACAAAGACAACTTTTAACGACTCTGAGGAAGAAGCCTCTAGAAGCTTCTTTAAAACACTGTGGGAAAAGGAGAAAATGCTGGTAACCAGCATTTTCTCCTCTTCCCCCAAAGTTTTCTACCATATCAGAAAAAAACATTGCATTAAGTGAGTCACTATGAAATTGTCGTCTACAACTGCTTTCAATTTGGATAGTTCTAAAATTTTGTCGTGTGTTAAAGGGTTAATGCATCTATTTAGAGATATTTACATCCTTATTGCTTTTAACCCTTAGGCTGTTAAGCGCCACTCGATTTGCTTCTGCACAAAACTTCACCCCTATCCTGCTAATTACTAGTAAGTTAACCAAAATTTCTAAACCTATAGTAAAAATATATCTTCTAATCGGACTGTACGGATCCAAGATCAGAATGCACATTCCTTGCAGTCTGATCTTGATCTATATCATCCGTGGAAGCCTTTGACCTTCACCTTTGGCTCCAGACACTTTTTTAAAAGCTTTAAAATCGGAACAGAGGCATGGCCTCGCCATACGGAACACGGGGTGTTCTATTACTACTATACATTATACACCGAATGTATAGCAAATTTTGTAATCGACCCACTGCGTTCTTTACCTTTGTCCTATTCACGTGAAAAAATAAAACATCTTTAAAAAATATCATGGCAGCACCCAAAATGGAATATAACTTTTTAGGAAATACCGGCGTCAAGGTTTCCAACCTGTGTCTTGGGACCATGACGTTTGGCTTGCCTAAACCGGTGAGGCTCTTTTTATATTTTTCTTTACTTGTTACAATGCTTTTTAAAAAAATCGATTTTTTATTCAAGTTAAAACACATTAGCCACTCTTCGCGAAAAGGGTTTTTAATGAGTAAGCATAAAGTATCGACCAATTTCACACTGCGAATTCCACGAAGGCTTACATGAATCGAAACTCTTTTGCTACATGTAAATTTTTTGCGTGTCAAATGTTCATTCTACTTCATTGCTCAGTTGGTTGTCACATAAACTAGATTTCATAGTTTCAGTATGTGATGCTCTGCGTGGTATGTTGCTTCAAGAAAATACATTGCCCTCTACCACACAATGTCGACTTTCAGTGACGCGCATGGAAAAGAAGCCTTTTTGAAAACATCTTGGGATAAGGAGAAAATGCTGGAAACCAGCATTTTCTCCTTGTCCCACAATGTTTTCTACCCTATGAAAGAAAATATGCACAACTTGAGCCACACTGAAATTGTCGTTTGAAATTGCTTTCAATTTGGACAATGCTAAATTAGTCCCCTCTTTTGCTAGCACTCGATTCATTTTGGTTTGCAAGGAAAATATTAACTTTTTATCAGTGTTTTGCTGTGTTTCTACGTTGTTTGCGCATGCCATATTCTTCGAAAATTCGACCTGTCTTATATGACGCATCACCCATTCCCCTATATTTGGGAAAAGTAGGTCTTAAAGCTAAACCCAAGCCTGTAGGGAGACTGTTTTAATAAATGGCCGGTGCATAGGTTACCTGCAAGCTGATCATAACTTAATAAATCGCTCAAGTTGGCATTTTACGGAGTAAACGTTTATTTTATTTTGAAATTAAAAGTAACGGTTGTTTTGAAAAATTAGTCCCAATGTACCCAGAATGCCCATATTAGATAGATGTGTATTTGTAGAATGCCATCTAGCGGCAGATAAAGGTTTTTCCAAGATATGTTAAAAAAACTTCGATATTCAGCTATTAGCTAATGGTCCCGTTATTTTAAAAACCTGCAGAAGTTCTTTTGAAAACCTTGTGGGAAAAACAGAAAATGCTGAAAACCACAATGTTTTTTACAATGTAACAGACTTATTTCACAGAATTTCAGGTTGTCCTCTGCAAATGATATAAATAAGAACGAATCTACATTTTCTCTTTTAGGTAAAAAGCTAACCCTTTGCAAAAACGATCCAAGTTTTAACTCCCTAGTAGATAAGACTTTTGAAAAAAAATACATTGTCGGAATAGGAGAAAATGCTGGCTACTTTTCTTTCAATGTTTCCCTACCCATTCCAAAGAAACATAAGTAATAATTTTTCAGTCACATTCATTTTCTTATCTTCTTCAGAGTTAACTCATTACCAAACGACAGAATTTTAGGTTAGTCCAAATCGAAAGCATTTGCAGACCACAAAATAAAATTGACCGAAAACTTGAAATTTGTTTTGTGAAGGGTAGAAGACATTGTGGGAAAAGAAGAAAATGCTGGAAACCAGCATTTTCTCCTTTTCCCACAATATCTTCTAAAGGTTTCTTTCTCAGGGTAGTCAAAAGTAGGGATTATGTGGTAATGGGTTAAGGCTGGTGTAATACGAGATATTTAGAAAAGGGTAGAATCAAGAACAGTTGTAAACCATGTGTGTAAAATATTGTAACTTTAGACGGTACATATCCGTATTGTGCGGTTACTGAATATTGCTTAAATTTCAAGTTAACATTATTATATTATTATGCTGACATAATAGTTTTTATGTTATGAAAAGAGAAAGAATGGGGAATGCGACTACAGAGAGAGAGAGAGAGAGAGAGAGAGAGAGAGAGGAGAGGAAAGGAGAGAGAGAGAGAGAGAGAGAGAGAGAGAAAGGAGAGAGAGATAAAGGAGAGAGAGAGATAAAGACAGAGTGCATTTTTTTTCAGATCTTTTCAAAGACAGTTTATCCCTTAGGTCTAAGCCTATTTAGCTACGATAAAAATAGCCTAAACGTGCCCCTTTCAGTTCGTTTAGAACGTTTTTTGATGACTCCAATTTTTCCCCTGTAGAAAAATGTAAATTATTCAACTGTCTTATATTAGTTTAGCTGTGCCTGAACGCAAGGGTAACAACCTACGTCACAGGAAGCGATATCGGACCCGGGCATTTTCATAACTTATGTCCGCCATATTTAAAAGTAAGTACGATATGAAAATAGAATGAGGCTAGCTTGGGTGGATACAAACGGACTACAAAGACTCTCATGTATTTATCAAAGACATTAGATGAATACATTTAATATTCTGATGTTTTAGACAGGAAGCAGATGTCTATATGCACAAACACTTTGACCAAATATCAAAAAGTGATTGGGTTTTAATAGTTGGTCGAAGTGTTTTCCATTATTATATGTAGTTAACAAAAGCTTTGACAAAAAAACAAAGTCCCTAGGTATTGTACTCTTTGGAGGTCTAAAGACTTTTTCAGATCATTTAAAGGAACGATTACAAAAAAATAAAACAGTCTTACCAAACACGCACATGGTCTTTATAACAAGGGTCCGATATCACTACCTGTGACGTCACACTGACGTACGTTGTGAGGGGTGGAACGGTTGCCACCAAAAGTACACTTTGTATGAAACGCTCGGCTGCTAAAGGCGTCTCACTGTTCCGTTTTTGTGGACAGTTTAGATCAAGATTAATTAATTAATTAATTCATTCATTCATTCATTGTAAAGTGTTTAGAGCCATTTTCAACATTATATCGGCTATATCACGACAGCCAGTGCATCTTTTCATGTTTTACTGGAGTTTCTTAACAGTACTCCGCACATTATTCCCTCAAAGCCATTGGCTGCTTTCCCATATAACTTATAACCATCGTCGAAACAATATTCTAACTTACAGTTTGCCCTACTTTCTAAACCAATGAAAACGCCGGATTTCGTTCAAAACTGCTCGATTTAATTCCATACAGACTCAATATGTTGCAATATGTGACCACTTAGTCATTAAATGGTTGACCTATGTACAGTTGTATCCCGGTTAACGAAAAGCTCCGCCCACAGTATTTTAGCTGGTCTTTGTAGGGTAAATACCAATCTAATGCATACACTGTAGTAAAAGGGGTGGGGACAATTCTAACTAATTGCATCATCACCAAAAAAGTGACGTAATTTCCACGTGAATATCGGGACTAAACAACTCGTACTTGACCTCGTGGTATTTAACCCTTTACCAAATAACCTCTGGTTTTAACGACCCTGGTAAGGAAGTCTTTACCAGGCTGGGAATTTTGGCTTGGGTCCAATTTTAAAACCGTTTGCAGACAACAACTTGGTACTTGCTCAAATTAGAGGATTTGTCTGTGGAAAGGAAAAAAAAAAAGAAACATACCAGGAAAGGATAAAATGCTCCTTACAAGTAATTTCTCCTCTACCCGCAATATTTTCACGCGCCTTCTGCCTCAAAGCAGTAAAAAAGAGGGCTTATCTGGTATGGGTTAAAAATGAAACATCATGGGCAGTGAGCCATTTAAGAGGGACATGTACACAGTTTTGTTAGCGAGACGTCGCCTGTAACGGGGAAAATATTTTTTTAATAAAATTTCTCGTCGTCAACCGGCTCAAAGCATGCATCCATTGCTGAATCTATCGCTTCAAAGAGCATGAAATTCGGCCGATTCCGTACCTACATCTAACCTCGTCCGTATAACGGTCGTTTACATTTAAACTGCGAGTCACGTGGTCCTATACATGGCAGGCCAATGTGATTCGTTTAGCAACGACATAAACGACCTCGATGAAGTTATTCACATCTGTCTATCTGTCGGTTAAAACTTCAATCGGAACCGATAAAAAATTAATGTAGATCTACGAATTGTTTGTCGCCTGAAATATGGTTCGAAAGATTTCGATAGAAAATTAAAACCCAAGTTTTCTTTTGGAAGAGGTGCCTGATAATTTTCAGAACGGTATACCGGCGTATTTCCGGGTGTACCGATCTGCTGCATGTCAATCCACTCGATACAGACGTGGGATATGATGGCTACCATCACCCGTGATATGCCGAATGAGCCTGACTGCAGACAATAATTGTCCTGAAACTAGTTCAAGGACAACCTAAGTAACAGTGTTAACGCCGTTCGACAGAAAACGCACGTACATACAACCGTCAATCAAAAGACGCGTGTCGAACCGAGCTTTCTGTCGTTCTTGTATGGCTCTTTCCACCCATCCTTAGCTGTCAGTCAATTAGAAAGTAGGGCAAACTGTAAGTTAGTTATTGATCATATATTTCATTTGTATGTATAAGTTATTGATCATATATTTCATTTGTATGAAATTAAATCGGAGGGAGGCGAAGCCGACCGACGATTTAGTTTCATACAAATGAAATATATGATCAATAACTAACTTACAGTTTGCCCTACTTTCTAATTGACTGACAGCTAAGGATGGGTGGAAAGAGCCATACAAGAACGACGGAAAGCTCGGTTCGACAGGCCTCTTTTGATTGACGGTTGTACGTACGTGCGTTTTCAGTCGTACGGCGTTAAAACTGTTACTCAGGTTGTCCTTGAACTAGTTTCAGGACAACTGTCTGCAGTCAGGCTCATTCGGCATATCACGGGTGATGGTAGCCATCATATCCCTCGTCTGTATCTAGTGGATTGATATGCAGCAGATCGGTACATCCGGAAATACGCCGGTATACCGTTCTGAAAATTGTCAGGCTCCTCTTCCGAAAGAAAACTTGGGTTTTAATTTTCTATCGAAATCTTTCGAACAATATTTCAGGCGACAAACAATTCGTAGATCTACATTAATTTTTTTTTATTGATTTCGATTGAAGTTTTAACCGACAGATAGACAGATGTGAATAACTTCATCGAGGTCGTTTATGTCGTTGCTAAACGAATCACATTGGCCTGCCATGTATAAGACCACGTGACTCGCAGTTCAAATGTAAACGACCGTTATACGGTCGAGGTTAGATGTAGGTACGGAATCGGCCGAATTTCATGCATTTTGAAGCGATAGATTCAGCAATGGATGCATGCTTTGAGCCGGTTTACGACGAGAAATTTTATAAAAAAAAATATTTTCCCCGACACAGGCGACGTCTCGCGAACACAACTGTGTACATGTCCCTCTAAAGTGGCTCACTGCCCATGATCTGTTTCATTTTTAACCCATACCAGATAAGCCCTCTTTTTTACTGCCTTGGGGCAGAAGGCGCGTGAAAAAATTGCGGGTAAAGGAGAAATTACTTGCAAGGAGCATTTTCTCCTTTCCTGGTATGTTCTTTTTTTCTTTCCACAGACAAATCCTCTAATTTGAGCAAGTACCAAGTTGTTGTCTGAAAACGGTTTTAAAATTGGATCCAAGCCGAAATTCCCAGCCTGGTAAAGACTTCCTTACCAGGGTCGTTAAAACCAGAGGTTATTTGGTAAAGGGTTAAATACCACGTGGTCAAGTACGAGTTGTTAAGTTCCGATATTCACGTGGAAATTACGTCACCTTTTTGGTGATGATGCAATTAGTTAGAATAGTCCCCACCCCTTTTACTACAGTGTATGCATTAGATTGGTATTTACTCTACAAAGACCAGCTAAAATACTGTGGGCGGAGCTTTTCGTTAACCGGGATACAACTGTATATAGGTCAACCATTTAATGATTAAGTGGTCACATATTGCAACATATTGAGTCTGTATGGAATTAAATCGAGCAGATTTGAACGAAATCCGGCGTTTTCATTGGTTTAGAAAGTAGGGCAAACTGTAAGAAACTAAATCGTCGGTCGGCTTCGCCTCCCTCCGATTTAATTTCATACAAATGAAATATATGATCAATAACTTATACATGACACGCGACTTTGGCTCTATAAACACAGTGCAAGGAAAACGTGGTAAAATCTGCAACAATCCATGTTGAGTGACGTCATCCTATAATTGGCTTGCAACACACGAAAAGGGGCATTCGGACATGTGCGTAAAGTGTTGTCTCGGATTAGGCTACGCGGTCTGCGCAGGCGAATCCGAAACGACACTTTTCGTTATTATGTAATTTTCTGTTTTGTGCAAGTCTACTGAAGCACAAAATCTAATGCAATCGTAAAGTGCCGTCTCGGATTAGCCTGCGCGGACTGCGCAGGCTGATCCGAGACGACACTTTACGCAAATGTCCGAATGCCCCTGTTCGTGTGATGCAAGCTATATCGAGTGACGTCATCCTGTAGAGAGTGACGTCATTCAATGAGTGAGTTATTCAATGGAACATATATAGGCCAGTCAACCTAGCCGAAAAAAGCACCAAACTTGGAACTAATTGCAAAAGAAATGATTTGGTCATTTTTGTTTCATGTGATACCTCGGTAATCTCAAGAAAAAAGTTGCAGGCTGAACTATGAGGGGAAGTTACAAAAAAATGTCTTCGAATAGGTCCACCATAAATTTCCCATCATCGTCTAGTTTTTCAACAAAATGCCATTTTAAGCAAATTGCTCAATGGAAAATGATGTCTTGTTACCTAATTTGTGAAATTGGTATTGCAGGACAGATTGTAATGTCAATATCGTTTGTTTTCAGATTAAAACAAGAAAATAAATAGAAGTTGATTGTTGCAAAACCGTATTAATTTACCCCACCCACTTACCCTATGATGCATTTTTCATTTTTTTTGTAAATTAATGAATTGCAACACATTAAATACATATGATACATATATCTGTTTGAAATAAAACCTGTATATGGCAAAAAATCATTATCATGTGAGTATATAATGCAAAATGCAGATCCACAGTAGAGGGAGCGGTAACTATATATAGATCTATAATAAATAGTACATGTATCTGAGTCTTTGTCATAGCCCACCCAAAAACATTAAAATTTTGCCTTTTGATATAAATTATTGCAAAGGAACAATCAAATTTTGAATTCTTACAGCACTACAGTTGCCAATATTGCAACATTTCCCTTTTTAATTTCACTTTTTAACCCTTTATTAACAATCCCATGTTTTACTTGTCTGACATACATGCATTTTGAAAAGTTTTGAGAAATTTTAGACGAAAGTGGATAAAGACGAGCAAGTTCTCTTATATCCAAAGTATTTTCTTCAATGAAAACCTGCATTATCTCCTGCTAGATGGCATTCTACAAATACTCATCTATCTAATTTGGGCATCCTGGGTACAAAACCGGACTACTTTTCTGCGCGACAACTGTTACTTTGAATTTCAAAATGAAATAAATCTTTACTTAGTAAAATGCTACCTGTTGCCATTCATTCAGGTATGCCCAGCAGTTTAGATAAATCTGGAGCTAAAACTGGCCTGATTTTTCCTCAAACGTATTGATAGAAGCCATTTTCTCCATTGCTACTTCATAGTGCGTATTACTGCAATCTCCCAAATATCGGGGGAGAGCGATGCGCCTTATAAGATAGATCGAATCTTCGAAGAATATGACATGCGTAGAAAACGTGAAAACCTGTATAAACGTGTCACGTGTATTTTTTTCATCTGGAGGAACTTTAGATTTAGCAGTGTAAACAATTTCGGCGTCTTTAGTCTGGAACAAAGTTTGGGAGCAAAACTTTAGCAGCTTCATTTCAAGTACAACACTGTCAATATTTAAATCAAAATCAAGCTATGAAAACCCTGATAACCAGCATTTCCTCTCCTAGACATTGGATTCTGTCCTTTCACTTACAAACTCTGACATTTGAGACACATCTAATTTGTGGAGTACAAGTGCTTAGCAGTTAGGCAAATCTAATTTTCTCGTCCTGGGTAAAGGGTTAAATTAGTACTTGTCACTATTGAATTTTAATCTTTCTCTCCCGACCCCACTAGACTTTGGAGTTTCTACAGCATTCAACAGTTGTATACATTGAGGAAAAGAGGGAAATTGCCAGTAACGGGTAGTTCCCATTACCCTCTCCCCCCCCACCCCACCCACCACCATTTCATATAGTTATCATTCTTACAAAGTCTGTTCTTTTTTTCATCTGGAGATTCCTTCAAGTTTAGTCCACTATATTACTAGGGAATGACTTTACAAATACAAAGAAACTAATCATAATCACATGATTAACATCGCATATATGAACACATTTTGCATTTATAAAACCTTGCCTGCTTCGCCTCACTTACAACACTGTGAGGTTGTTCAGTGATCTAGAATGCAGTTCAGTTCCCCCAGATATGCTGTGCAAAGTTATAGAGGGATTGTTGGGGTTTAGCGCTGTTATACACAGATTATTTTCGAGTCATACCCGACATGCTCACTATGTGCCATATCAATGGATAATGCACCCTATAAAACAATTTAATGTAGTTCTGGTAAAAAAAAGTTTCATGTGAAAACAGCTGTACACGCAGCAGTACCATCATATATATATTGTATGCTTGTCTAAAGTTTGACCTAAAAAAAAACCACATCGCCAAACTTCTTTGATGAGGGCATTGTGTTTTTGATTAATTGGCTTACGCCTGCCCATAAATGAACTGATCAACCATCCTTATGGTCATGCTCAATAATACAAGCATCACTAACATGTTCATTCTTCCGACACCAAACTCTAGTGCTACGACCTGCTGGCCTCTGGTGTAGATAATGGAATCCTATACTCATTTGAGAACAGAAAACAGTTCATTTGAAGCCTGTATAAATGGGTGTGTCTGTTTGGCCATGTTAATCTTTTCTCCTCCGTTCCATAAATAACACTGCTTTGCATGAACGCCAAGCAAAGCCTTGTGCAGCAATAATTCACTTAAGGGTTACGCCCCTAACCCATGATAAACATAGAAGTTTTCATAAAGGCTATTCGGCCATTCTAAGCAGCATCCGCATCTTATTATGAGAGTTAAGGGCTGGAGACTCATTAACTCATCGGTATACATCATGTAACATTGATTGTTTTCGTAAAGGCTTTCGGCCCATTTCGGCAGCTTCTATCTTTTATTATGAGAGTTAGAGGCTGTAGACCTTATAAATCAGTGCTCTTCTTGGGGAAATAGAGAACATCCCATAGCAAGGACTAACTTCACAATTTTGTTAATGAAACAAAGCTGGCAAGTTTTGATAAATTCAAGGACTTTTTGATTTTTGGAGAACTTTTCTTTTTGTATCGTATTCTATTTAAAAGGCTTTAGCAAGGTATCGAAAATACATGTATCTCTGAATGTAATACCACCTAATTACATAAAGGGAAATTTTATTCAAAACTTGTTATTTTCGGGCTAATTCTTATAAATTACAACCAGTATTGTTTTAAATGTATTGCGTTTATACAGTAGAGAAACAAATTATATATCTTCAAGTCATAACACTTTCAGACACTTTTCAAAAAGTACAAATCAATAGATTAATCAAAACATACATAAGCTTTTAAATGGGTAAGGTCAATTGTTCTTTTTCTCAAGGTATCTGCTTTTTCATTGGCAGAATTTTACTGAATTTATTTTGATAAAATAAGTCAATATTTTGCTTTATTGTCATATTTTAGCGTATCTTTTGCTCCAATTTTTAGGCTGCAAAATCTTATAGTATTCATTCATTGGTTCTCCCAATTGTAATTGATTCACCAGTAAATTATTCTTTTGGACACATCAGTCATTTTCTCAAAGGGAAAACACTGCATTTGTCGTAAAAATCACCTTGTAATCTAAATCTGTTGATTATCGTAAGTTGTGTAAATGTAATATCTTATTTTTTGTTTCAGGTTCACAAGGAATGCTCAAAGATTAATATTACAATTCTGTTAAGAAAACAAGCATGCTTTTGTTTTACAAGTATAGTAAGTCTAAACAGCTCTCAGCACTAATGTAAGACCATCTATCTTTCATTGCTGAAGGGTTGGATTTTTAATCAAGGGGACCTTGAAAGAAATTCTACTAGCGTCATTGGTCGTATTTGCCAGTAAATTCCTATTTTGAAGACATCAGCCATTTTTCTAAAAGAGGAAAACGCTTTTGTGATAAAAATCTCCTTATAATCTAAATCTGTTGATTATCATAAGTTGTGTACATGTAGCATCTTCTTTTGTGTTTCATGGTCACAGGGAATGCTTAAAGATAAACATTATAATTCTGTTAAGAAAACAAGCATGCTTTCGCACTACAAGTATAGTAGGACTAAACAGCTTTCAGCACTTACGCAAGATCACCTGTTTCATTGCTGAAGGGTTGGATTTTTAATCAAAGCGACCTTGAAGTAAATCCTACTAGCGTCATTGGTCATGTGCAAGTATCTTTTTGATAGGGAGTTTAGCACTTTGAAACCAATGGACTACATGATTAAGTAAAGTTTGCTGTCATATCCATCGATGAAACATTGGTGAAAACCAGTAAAGCCTGCTAAATCATCAAACACTGAATAAAAGTTTTAACGTGCTTCAACTTTTGTTGTAAAATCGATATGAATTAGACTACCATTCATCTTGTTGTTATGAATGCTCAACTACTTGGGTTTGAAATTATATAGTTCATTCAATCTATTTTCAGCTTAAATATTATTTATCCATTTGAATGAGACAATTCAAGTACAAATAAACTGAACAGAATGTTTGAATACAATACATTTAAAAAGAAAACCTAAAATGTTAATTGTAAACAGTAATAGTTATTACACACTAAAAGAAATAATTTCGGGAAATCGATAACGATGCGATGAAATTCAGGCACTAAAGCCCTACCGTACTTTATTTGCTACCATCGCTTGTAGTGACGTCATCAAATTTCATCAATATCTTTAGGTTTCTTTCACACTTGGTACTGACACAAAAGATGGCTCGGAAAATCATTTTGTTATCTTATAAATGACATTTTGGCGATCCATAAATTTTGTAAACAATGAAGTGGATATTACATGATCTGACACTCGTCAGTTGATCATCGACGATTTTGAAATAGTAGACCTAAAAAATTGAAGTCGATTTTCGAATTTAAACATCAATCTGTTATAAAAGATACCAGTGAGTGAGAGATAAATACCTTTATAGTCATGGTACAAGTTTTGTTCATACACCGGTAGATTAAATTTCTTAGTCGAAGTACGTTTTGCTGGTCATCCTCCTCTGTGTTTACATTTAACTCACAGAATGGCGCGTGATAACTGTGACGTTAGTTGCATAGTATTGAATACGGCGGCTATTCGGGCCATCGTCGAGCACGTATATTTTTACCGAAAATTGCCATTTTAAATTACAAATAACTCTTTTCGGGCAATGAATTTTCAGTGCAACTTTTTTCTCGTGATTATTACGTTCGTTTTCTTTCGTGAAATGTAAAAATAAAAACTTTTGCAATAAGTTCCAACCCATCTGCTAATTTGACTGGACTAATAATCTTCATCCGCGTTTTTACTCTTAGTTTGAACTTGTTTTCCTTTCATTAAGAATTGGCCAAGTAAGAATCGAAATAATCTTCTTTCTATCGTTGTATATCGTTCAATAAACCCCGCTGTGAGTTATGAGGCGCAATGAATAACCCACTCGGGCTTTTGCCCTCGTGGATTATTTATTGCGCCTCATAACTCACAACTGTGGTTTATTGAAGGATATACCACGATAGAAAGAAGATTATTTCTTAAATAAGCCGCGAAAAGAATTTATCCTGTCACAATGACTATCATCAGTTCTCGGAAAAAAATCGGTCGAGCCGGGGATCGAACCTGCGTTCTTGCACGCTAGCGACTGGGCTACCGGGGCTCGGCTAGATCAAGATTAGACTACAAAGAGCGTGCTGATCTTGTTCTATAATGTCCGATACGATGAGAGTTTTTTAGAGTTTAGCCGGTGACCTTTACAAAAATAAAATTAACACAGAGCTCCAGATAAAACAGAGTGATGACATTGTAACGTCATTATTTCTCTTTGAAACCCTATGTTGTGGGTACTCATCAGAATTGTGTCAATGAGACGATTCTTATGAGTACCCATAACATAGGGTTTAGTGGAGAATGAGTCATACTTCCAACTTTGAAATCAAAATCGCTCCCACCATCTGGAGCTCTTATTAAAACCTTCAAGAAACTAATAACAAACCCTACTGGACTCTACTAATGCTATATCGAACTAGGTCTTTGGTAAAAATAGAATCTCCTTTTGCGGTCAGTGTAGATCTGAGATCAGACTGCACGTTCTGTGCACTCTGATCTTGATCTACACTGTCTGCAAAATCTCGGATCTACACTGACCGCAAAAGGTCAGTGAGTCGTGGTGAGCAGCCAAAGATTTAACCCTTTACCAAACAATCCCTGGTTTTACGACCACGAGACAGAAGCCTTTTGAAAACATTGTGGGAAAAGGAGAAAATGCTGGTGACCCCTTTTCCCACAATGTTTTCTACCCTGCTGTAAACACATTTCAATTTTCGAGTTACATTTATCTTACCGTCTGCAAGTGCTTTCAATTTGGACCGGTCTTAAAATTTGTTGTTTGGTAAAAAGTTAATAACTTTTGTATACTGAATCGTTACAGGGGACGTTTTCATTGCCGATCAACCAGATACCCGACGATACCTCCCTTAAAATCTTGGACAAATTCGAGGAACTCGGCGGAAACTTTCTCGATTCTGCTGACATATACCAGGCCGGCGGATCTGAGGAAATCATTGGAAAGTGGCTGTCAAAGTAAGCCTAAACTTGTCAACTCTTTGAACTCCTTGCATACCATTGACGACACCAGAAGCTTCTGTGGACTCTGTAGATCAAGGTCAAGGGTTTTAACGACTCGGAGGATGAAAAATGGTTTTTGAAAACACCGTGGAAAAAGAATAAAATATTCAAGGTCAAACCGATGCTGGGTTGCCATCGTAAAACGGTGTCCTCTTTTTCTTCAAATTTACGCTTTCTCTGCACTAACCATCTTCCTGCTGAAAACGTGAAATGAAACTTTCAAGCCAAAAGTACAGCCCCAAATTCTTCCATAAGAAAGGTATTTTCTCTTTGGGGGTGGGGAGATATCTCGATATTGGACAGTAAAGATCAAAGATCAGACTGCACTGAATGTGCAGTTTGATCTTGATATACACTGTCCGCAAAGGGTCCTTGAGTCACGCAAAGAAACCGACGGGTTAAATTTTCATGGAGCATTGTAAGAACCCACTTTGTAATACAATATTTGTTTTTATTTCACACCTACAACTTAACATCCAATGAAATCGCTTTAATACTACCACGTGAGTACAGAATATCTTAGCCCATATTAGACGCTGTAGAGTCCAATACGGATTCCAGAACGAGGCTTGAGTCCAATACGGATTTTTCAGAGCGAGGCAAGAGTCCAATACGGATTTTTCAAAACGAGGCTAGAGTCCCGAATATCGATATTGGACCGGAAGAGTAGTCTACCGAAGTCCGTTGTAAAAAGGCAACTTAAAAATCCTCTCTTGTTATGTTTTTATTTTTTTTTTTTTTAATTATTCAAATTGAAATGACCATATACATGAAGTTGTCGTTTACTTTAAAGTCAATACGGAAGTGTGAAATAAAGAGGTCATTTAACATGCTTGGGTACAATACTGAATTCAGTTGGATTCGTACACTGCAGAACCAGTCCATATTTCCTACTCGGCTGTCGCCTCGTCCAAAATATAGACTGGTTCTGCTGTGTACTCATCCAATAGAATTCAGTATTGTACCCAAGCATATTAAATAACCTCATGCTATTCACCCAGATACTCCAAAACGGATCTACCGATATATGGATTATTCACGTATTACAAATAGCCGTTATGTTACAAAAGTGGGTTTATCTCTAAATTAATATGATAACCATTATTTCATGCTTTCCGGTAGGATATCGAGAAACAGCAGTGAAAATATTTTTCGATCTTACACTGGTACCACCAGTGAAAATACCGATTTTCACGTTCTTGTTGTCTAGGTAAATTGCGCGTGCCTAACAACCAGATGGGAAATATGACGTCATATACCGTACATTTCTCGCACTTGACGTAACGTTGCTATGCGGGAGGGGTACGCCACGGGGAATAACGGAAAAGAACTGTACTGGAATTTGATAAAGCTCCTCCCAGAAAGGATTAAAAACATGAAATAAATAGAATATTTGTTTTTTTCGGTGAAAGATCGAAATTTATTTCATCTCGTGAACACCATCGATAATATTTTCACTCGTGGCTGCGCCACTCGTGAAAATATTACCGATGGTGTCCACTCGATGAAATAAATTTCGATCTTTCACCGAAAAAAACAAATATCCTTTATATCATCTATATACCGGCTTATCTATTTTGAATACATGGTTTAATATTATAGGAATGTAAATACTTGGGTGAATAGTAATAAATAAAGTGAAGTTGACAATTTTATTACAAATAACTGTTTTAGAGTTAGAAGTAATTTTGTAATAAAACGGCAGTTTGTGATAAATAAATCTTCCATATACCTATATGTCTATTTTGATGTTCTTGGGTGAATACTCAAGGGTTTAGCGAAGTTGAAAATTTTATTAGAAATAACTTTTTAAGACCACCTTTGTAATGAAACGGCTATTTGTAAAATGAACCATCCATATACCGGTATATCTATTTTGAAGTACATGGTTTAATAATAAAAGAATGTAGCGATGTTGAAAATTTTGTTACAAATAGCCTTTTTAGAGCTAAAACCACCTTTGGAATGAAGCGGCTATTTGTAATAAATGAACAATCCATACACTGGTATACACATTTTGAAGTACATGAGTGAATACTAAAGGATATAGCCAAGTTGAAAAATTTTATTACAAATAGTCGTTTAATTACAAAAGTGGTTCTAACACGACCTGGCTAAAATTATTGTTTTCCTTATATTTGATATTTTGTTTTCAATTACAGAAGAGATAGAAGCGATTTTATCATTGCAACCAAATGTTACTTCCCTATGGGTCAAAACATGAACAAAGTCGGTTTGAGCCGACGAAATATCATACAGGCATGTGAGGCAAGCTTAAAACGTCTGCAGACACCGTATATAGACCTATATCAGGTAAAGCCGCTTTTTACACTTTAACACACAAAAATAGAATCTTCCGAGTTGAAAATTTTCGCAAATCAGTCGTAGCTGAAATAAAGGACTTGTCTTGACATAGATAGAAAACATTGCTGGAAAGGGAGAAAATACTGGTTACCACCGTTTTTCACGTTTTCCAAAAATGTTTTCCACAGTTTTTATGCTCCCCGAAGGGCGAGCATATAGTCGCCGCTTCGTCCGTCCGTCCGTCTGTCCGTCCATCCGTCCGTCAATCCTTCCGTCCGTCCGTCCTTCCGTCCGTCTGTCCGTCCGAAGCGATTTCTCCACAACCCTAAGACCAAATTGGATAAAACTACATATATGAAATCCTTAGGGTAAGGCGCCGATAAAGGTTTCCCGGATTTCCAATTTGACCCCGTGTCATGGAAAAAAGGGGCTTAATGCAAAATTGCAATTTTTGCCAATATATCATTCAGTTTTTGTCAGAATATCATGGAACTTCATGGTTATATTGTTTCTGGAAAGTTTTAGCATGTGCCCTTGCTATTTTTAATTTGGCCATTTTTTAAGTTGACGTTCTGTCATGGAAAAAGGGGGCTTCTTGCAAAAATCCAATTTTTACTAATATTTCATTCAGTTTTGGTCAAAATTTCATTAAACTTCATGGTTATATTGTTTTTTCAAAGTTTCACTATGTGCTCTTGTTTTTTAATCTATGTGTTTTTCAATTTGACCCTCTGTCATGGAAAAAGGGGGTTTCTTGTAAAATGAAAAAGGGGCCCTAATGCAAAATTAAAATTTTTACTACTAGTAATAGCTTTTTCAGTTTTTGTCAACATTTCATGGTTATATCTTGTTTTACAAGTTTCAACATGTGCCTTTGTTTATGCAATCTATGAATTATTAATGCGCAAATACGTCTTTCCTGGTTTCTCAAATTAAGGCTGCATCACGGAAAAAGGGGACTTCATGGAAAAAATTGTTTTTCACTAGGTTCTCATTTATCAGTGCTCAAAACTTTGTGAAATTTCAAATCTGAACTTGTTGGAAGGTTGCCCAGGTACCTCTCTTCCTTTTTCTCAATTTCAGGCTGCGTCACGGAAAAAGGGGGCTTCAGGTAAAAAATTGTTTTATGTAATATTTACTACATGATTGTTCAAAATTTTATGAAATTTCGAATTTTGAATTATTATTAAAAAATGCCACAAACTACACACCCGTTGTATTTATTGCATTGTCTTATGGGAAAGGGGGCTTATTGGGCTTATTGTCCTCTACAAGTTTGTGTTGGCTATTTCTAAGATAGTAATTGCCTTTTCACTTCAAACTTTGGGGGGGCATGAACAGGTTCTTCTAGGATAAAAGAAGTGAATTTATATCAATTTCTTATATTTTATGACAAGCACTTGTTCGGGGAGCATAACCCGTCTCTGACGGCTCCTGTCTTCCTATATATAGTAAACCACAGGATACTTGATTGAAGGTTTAACCCATCACCACAATCCCTACTTTTAACGCCCCTAACATAGAAACCTTTAGAAAACATTGTGGGAAAAGGAGAAAATGCTGGTAACCAGCATTTTCTCCTTTTTCCCACAACGTTTTCTACCCTTCACAAAACAAATTTCAAATTTTCAGTCACTTTTACTTTGTCGTCTGCAAATGCTTTCGACTTAGACCAGTCTAAAATACTGTCGTTTGGTAATTGGTTAAGAGACAAATTGTTTAGGAAGAATATATTCACCGCTTAAAACAGAAGACTGTATTCTACTGCTAATTCCTTGATGTTGGACCGGAAATGAATGCCACTTTATCACCAATAAAATGTACATCCGCGTTAAAAAATAGTTATTGTCTGGCTCCATCCCATGTGACCTGATTTGTTTATTCTAGTTTGTGTTTAAATTCCATGACTATCTAGTGTTCTTGGAATTCATTCAATGGTTTAGTGTGATATTTATTTGTACCGTTAAAAAGCATGGATGACCTCTTAGAACTTTCTGTGTTGGTAGTTTGCAGTTCAGAGTAGTCCCTGAATTTTGAAATATCTTGAAGAAAAATCCATTACCTATCTTTATGAAACTTTTCAAAGTCTTCAAAAATGCCCCTATCAAATATCGCAGTGAAAATTCTTGTTTCCGTCCACAAGACAGAGGATTTTGCATATTCCAGCAGTGTTAAAAATTCATTCTGAAGCTTCCTTTTCAGCTAGTTTCTCACAGTGACCAGAACAGCAAACCTAACAGGACAAGTACATTATTAGTTGTACTGTCAGGTGGCAGGGATTTGGAAACTCGTTCATGGTAGTGGTGAATGGAGCCGAAGGCGAGGTGGCGACATGATTCGACACAGCCGTGAACAAGTTTCCAAGTCTCCTGCCACCTGACCGTTCAACTAATTTATTATACTGCTAACCCTTTCAAAACGCTTTAAGCGAAATTTTCCTGTTTTATAATCTCACGAATCGAGTATGACGAAGTAGAAATTCCCGTCTGAGTGCCCCAACTCAATGAAAACTGACGTCACTGGAAACTGACGTCACTACAACGTGCATTTTGGTGCATAAACGTGCAGTCAGGTGATCGATCAACGCCACCATTTTGGATGTTGTGTTACAAACTTACAATTATAATGATGTTTACAGGACACTCAAAAGGGAAACTGGCTTTATGTGGTTTTTGCCAGGGTACATGAGTTCCCGGCATGTTAACCAATCAGATCACGAGAAATATCTTTCAGTATAATAAGACCTTAATTCTATGGTAATGTTGAAAAGCAGAAAATGGCTTCGAAAACTTATTGTTCGAAATACAAGTAGAAACTACACCAAAGCACGAATAGGTACAGTGGACGCTGCAAAATTACTGAAATAATGGTGACAACGGCGTGTACACTACACAAGCAGTCGAAGGAGAATTTTCAAGACAATACAATGTTTTTCATTTCTTCAATTTTGTTCAAACTTATTTTATAGACACATTTATGGGATAACGCCACACCAATAGAAGAAACTCTCCGTACATTGGACGACCTGATTCGAGCCGACAAGATTCGTAACTTCGGTGTGTCTAATGTATGTGGCTGGCAGATGCAAAAGATTGTGGACACAATCCAAATGATGGGGCTGAATAAATGTGTCACCTTGCAGGTACAGTTAATGTCATCTTTCAAAGAAAATATCTATACTGGTTTCAGCCTGTCTTCTGCCAGGATTTTGACCCATTTCATCCTTACTTTATGAAATTATAATTATTCTTGTATCTACCTGTTCATCCTCGGATCCCAGATGTAAGCATTACGTTACTCTCCATGCATTACCCCTGGGAAAATTGACTAGCAAATCTTCGTTTCCTATGAATATTCATATGGTCAGAAAGTACCATAATAGCCAATCGAAAGATCGATATCATATTCATTCTCTCTTGTAGGGAGGACAATTTCATTTCGTCAGTCACTAAAAATAGAAATGACGCCATATTTGTGAAAAAAAAAAATTAATTTTTCTAAAAGAAGAACTGAGATTGCCAATCAAAATACTTCATGAATCTTTCATGAGAACGAGGACACGCCAGCCAAATAACCCAGGGTCGATTACAGCATTAATCGAAACTGGGTCAAATGTTCCCCCAAAGGGCTGCAGGATTGCACAGATTAAGGTGGATAGAAAATGCATTTTATGTTTTGGAAGATTTTCTAGCCATTGCTGTTGTCGTTTTTCGAGACAGACCGATGTGAGGATTTGAACGATGGACCATAGAATTTCAGGTCCTCTACATTATTGATCAAGCAACTGGGCTTTAACCCATTACCACACAATCCCAACTTTTGACAACACTGGGAAAGAAGCCTTTGGAAAACATTGTGGTAAAAGGAGAAAAATGCTGGAAACTAGCATTTTCTCCTTTTCCCACAACGTTTTCTACCCTTTACAAAACAAATTTCATGTTTTCAGTCACTTTTGTCTTCGTTGTCTGCAAATGCTTTCGATTTGGATAAACCCAAATTTTTGTCGGTTGGTAATGAGTAAACGGCATGATAATTATAAAAATCTAGCAAAACACCTTTTTTTCCTTCCTAGCAACAATACAACCTTCTAGAACGTCACTCCGAGTTCGAAGAATTTATGGTGTGTGAACAGAATGGTATTGGTGTGCTACCGTGGAGTCCTCTCAAAGGGTATTTTGTTACTCTGGCGTCACACTGTCCCGAAATTTACGCCAAAAGACGTTAGGGCTAACATAACTCTAGATCCCATCTAATAATGTTAGAGGAGTAGGCTAGGCGAAGTCTTTGGATACTTCATCTTCACAAGCCAAAGGTTACGATCCACTACGCTACTCTACCCTTTCGGATTGAGCTGGATTTTGACAATCACCTGATACGCATTTTCATTGGTTGCATTTAGCTCTAACTGCACCAAAACAAATCGCTCGTAGCATTTCATCTTTGATAAAAATAGAACAGGGTCGCAATAAAAATAGAAGGTAAACATAAATACCTCCGTGGATGTGTGCAGGATCTGTAATAATTTATTACCGAAGAAAACATAGACGTACAATATAAATAAATACTTAAAGTTTCAATGTGACCAATCAATTATCAGATGTTTTAGGCTATATCCCAGCACCTGACCATGGAATGTCGAGGTACTTTTGTGGATATTGCTTCATGTTGAATTATTGTATTCGTAAGCGGCTTGTAAAACGACAGTTCATTGGCTATAAGAAAAATGATGTAAAGGGAGATAATAAGCAGCATCCAATAGGGGGCGTGTCACAGGTTCTGGAAATCGGGCTCGATCCGCCAAGGTAAGATCCACGTAGTGATCGTAACCTTGACTCGCGAAGATGTGGATAATTGTGTAGTGTATATGAGCTGAGGCTAGAGTAACGTAATCTTTATTTTGGAAGTGTGGGTTGCTCGACTGTTTGATAAAGAAAACAATAAATAATATGAACCGATAATGAAAGATTTATTGCTTGAGAACTAAAGTTCTCAGTCGATTTAATTATCAGTTTATTGGAGAGGTCATCAGGCCTCTCCAACAGTGGTGAGTTTAAAAGGCAGACTGCCACAGAATTTGCTGTCTAAATCCATCTTTCTTGCGAAATTGCCATGGTTTTGTAAATAAATCGAAATAAAAAAAAACGAAACGGGAAAGAGACATGGTTTATTTTTATACGACGAATTTCGTTAAAAAATACGTTACGTTAATTTGCCGTGGCTGCAAATAACCTCTAAAATAATTGCAATTTTTCATTAAGCAAATAAATCTTAGCAAAAGAAAAAATAAGAAGAATTTCGTTAAAAACAAGAGAGAGCAGACTGCTGGACAAGACCATGCCACTTGAAAACGCGACAAAAGGCCAAATAACCGTCATGTAAAGCATATGACGTTTCTACGCGGCGGCTTTTGTACTTGTTTGTTTGCACGTATCAAAATGTATTGTAATAAAAAGCCAATAAACTATTTGAAAATAATGATGCTGACCTCTCCTGGCTTCTTTTTTAAAGAAGGCAACTTGTATTATTGTTTATGTTTGGGATGATACGTTAAAATCACGTAAAGCTGTCAGTTGATAAACTTTTCACTATCAGTTGATATCATTGTTTTGTCTGGGATAAAACATTTAAAGTTACGTACCGTGAAGAGAACATTTGTAAACCCAAATCAATAATGTTTATAGGTCTGTTATATCATCACGGTTTGTGGTTTCAAACCCATATTTCCAAAGATATATAGAGGATATTTGTTTTTTTCGGTGTAAGATCGAAATTTATTTCATCGAGTGGACACCATCGGTAATATTACCGATGGTGTTCACGAGATGAAATAAATTTCGATCTTTCACCGAAAAAAACGAATATTCTATTTATTTCATGCTTTTAACCCTTTCTGGGAGGAGCTTTATCAAAATTCAGTACAGTTCTTTTCCGTTATTCCCCGTGGCGTACCCCTCCCTCATAGTAACGTTACGTCAAGCGCGAGAAATGTAAGGTATATGACGTCATATTTCCCATCTGGTTGTTAGGCACGCGCAATTTACCTAGGCGACAAGAACGTGAAAATCGGTAATTATATTGTTAATGAAAGGTATATCATTGTGGCACTGCATGAGGGCGGTACTATATTTTTATTTAGTTCTAAAAGTACCTATGGAGGCAGTCACATTGTGAATGGGCTCCAATTGAAATTATGTTAAATTTCGCCGATGAACGGCTATGACTGTGTTTAACCATTAAGTTGCATTCCAATGACTATTTAGGACTTCCTAGCTCATTTCTCATCGAGTTCTGCAAAAATTTAGTTTGGTCAATTTGAAATGCTGTAATGTGCCTTATTTTATGATTTGCAGTGCCATTGATGTCATGCATCAGTACTTTTTTGCGATAAAGTTATATATTTGTCCAATGTTTCCTATTCGGTATCTGTTTTGACTTGCTGACCGCAACAAGAAATAACCACTTTCAATTTTGGACTGTCTTAGGGGGCTGTTGACTGGTAAATACAAACAAGACAAGAAACCGGATGTGCAGAGTGGCCGGATAGGCATCGTACATCAGAATGAGAGGATAGCTATAGCCGCTGCCCCGGCCTGGAGTCATTATGAAACCGACCAAACTTACTGGACACTCATGGAAAAACTGGGCGAAGTTGCAGAAGCACATAGTAAATAAATAGAGTTTATTTCATCAGTTTGTTGTCAATATGGGGAAATATTTGCCGAAAAAGGGAAAGGTATGGAAAAATAACGAGTGCCGTAAGGTACGAGTTATTTTCGCTGACCTTTCCCTTTTGAGGAAAATATTTCCCCATATTAACCACAAGCTGATGAAATAAATTATATACATGTATTTTATTTCCTCTGATTATTCTGTCAACGAATGCCACTTTCAAAATTGGTGATATCAAGTAAAAAAAAAAGTAGTTCCAGATTTTCGGTTGGAGGAAAATATTCTCTGTGACGAGAAAATAATTCCCCCCTCAGCTTAAATCAAAACATTTCTTTACCCTTAACATTTCTGAAAATAGACACATGAAATATGATATACCTTTGGGTTTTATAATCATTCCTATTTTTATCATCATCATTATTATCATTACTATCTTAGTATTATTATTTTTATCATTATAAGTTGTTGTTATTTATAAGTATAAGGTTATTTTCATTTTTCTGTTCAATAGAACAGGGTCGCAATAAAAATAGAAGGTAAACATAAATACCTCCGTGGATGTGTGCAGGATCTGTAATAATTTATTACCGAAGAAAACATAGACGTACAATATAAATAAATACTTAAAGTTTCAATGTGACCAATCAATTATCAGATGTTTTAGGCTATATCCCAGCACCTGACCATGGAATGTCGAGGTACTTTTGTGGATATTGCTTCATGTTGAATTATTGTATTCGTAAGCGGCTTGTAAAACGACAGTTCATTGGCTATAAGAAAAATGATGTAAAGGGAGATAATAAGCAGCATCCAATAATCCAAAGAACGTGTTGTAAAATTGTGAATTATGTTGCTCATGAGTGCAAAGGGCAATCAGATGTTAATATATTGCCGTCGGGTATAAGAATTATCTAATGAGACTGGAAAAAATTGGTAATTGAAGAGCAAATGGCTCCTTGAGTCTGTGAGTTCGAACCCAAGGGCTAGCAATATAAGTTTACTTATTGTCTTTCGGACATGATGTTAAACTTAGGTCCCGTGTTAACCCATTACCACACAATCCCTCCTTTTGACGGAACTGCGAAAGAAGCCTTTAGAAAACATTTTGGGAAAAGGAGAAAATGCTGGTAACCAGCATTTTCTCCTTTTCCCACAATGTTTTCTACCCTTCACTAAACGAATATCAATTTTTCAGTCACTTTTATTTTGTCGTCTGCAAATGCTTTCCATTTGGACAAGCCTGAAATATTGTCGTTTGGTAAAGAGTTAAGGTGCTATAGAAAGACTTCGTAAAAGAACCAAGCGTAACTTAGGACGAGTTTTGTCCTGCATGTTGCACTATCTTACTCTAACAAAACCAACAGCCTTCAGAGGGGGCGTTGCCCATATTGGCAACAGGTGGCGACAACAAATAAAGGGAAATCAATCAATCAGATATCGCCATTTAATCCAGGTGACCTTGTTGTATTATTCAGAGAAAAGCATGGCACAAGTAGCAATTAGATGGTTATTACAAAAGAAGGTTGTTTGCTCTGTGATCATTGGCGCCACGTCAACAAAACAGTTGGAAAGTAACGTTGATGCTAGCAGTGGATGGGAGCTCTCTCAGAAGGAGGTAACTTTTATTAACCGTATGTCATGATGACCCGAAAATGTTTTATATGGATGAGACTGTATTTAATAATTTATTTATTTACATTTGCTTTGTCGTCTTCAATAAATCAAGTATCTATAGATGTATCTGTCGGCGAATAGTAGTCTGATACAATGTTTAATAAGTAAACTAATATTAAAAGGTCAGATGCCTTTGAATTTTTCAAATCTAATGAATTCTACGCAAAACCAAACTTGTTTTGGCCAACGCCATATAGGTGGTCAAGTGATTATGAAGTGACGTTATGTAATCAGAAGGGAATGTAGGTTGTAGTAGGGAGGTAGGTAGGTGGTTATCCTGATTACATTACAATAACAACTTTATTATCGAGTAGTTTTTGGAGATAAAGATCTCAACGAAGACGAAAAAATTTCTTAATTTATTTAGATTTTCTACTCATGTATTAATGAATTCATTTTTGTAATTAGTTAGTTATTCATTTTTTTTTATTTGTCCAATCTTCCTTATCTCTATATCTATCTAATCACTTATCTTTTTAACTTAAATCAGTTTTTTTTATCTATACGAGCTTGTCTATTTATAATTAATAAATGAATTGATTGATTAATTATTTAATTAACTAATTAATCGACTAATTAATTAATTAAATTATTAATTAATTAATTAATTAATTAATTAATTAATTAATTAATTAATTAATTAATCTATTTCTCTATTCGTATATCTATTTACCTATTCTTTTTATCTTTTTGTTCATTTTTTCTTCCTCAATATCACTCTAATTATTATCATTATTATCATTATTATTATTATTATTATTACTATTATTATTATTTCTAAATCTTTACATGTTTGTCTTGTATTTATTTATTTGATTTTAATCATTCAGCTAATAAATTTATTAATAAATAAATACATTACTCAATGCATTAATTTGTCAATTTATACATTTATTGATAGATTATTTAATTAATAAACTGATTTTATACATTGGTTAATAAATAGATTAATGGATTAATTAATAGATTAATTAAAACATTGACTTGTGTATTTATCAATTAATAACTCATTTATCTGTTTATTTAGTTATTTATAATCCTTATCCATCTGTTAAATCGTTTTTAAGATTTATTTACCTAATCATTTTTTGGTCGTTTTCCTGTGTTTTAATTTCTATCCATAGATCTACAAGCTGGTCTAATTTACATTTATTTATTTATTTAATCATTTATTTATCTATCTATTTCAGATGGAGACATTGGAGTCGGCCAGTCCACGCCCATACCACTATCCCTACGATTTTCAAGGGTCTTATGGCTCTACCAGGATAAACCCCTTCAACAATTCAAAATTACCATAAACTGAATCTCATAAACTACACAATGAACTTTAAAGTACATACGACCACTAATATCAAACAGTCCTATGTTATGTAGGTACCGAGAAAAAAGAACTGGAAAATACTGGTTACCACAAAGTTTCCCACAACGTTTCTCACCAGTTTAGATATGTTCTTTGGAAAAAAGTTCAACTAACAAAAAAAAACTATATGTAATATATTATTGTTTTTTCAACGCTTAACCCCTTTAACCATTCGAAAACACCTTGATCTGAAATCTCAAAACCAGACACTGGTGTTTAAATATGTTTTTTTTTTGTATCAGAGTTTTTATGCTGTTTTAAAAGCTTAGGTCACTAACACGTCGGCCGGTGCACCAACGCACGTGTTTCCTGGCTTTCTCACAAAGTACCCACACAATTTTATTTCCAAGCGATTGCCTACTTTCTCAAGTGAATTTAAAGTTCTAACGACCCATTTTACCGAAGAGTCCCTGGAACATCTCCCCTATTGTTAGAATATGTATACTCAGTTCCATAAATAAGTGAGCACTTAATTTTCTTTTATTTCTCGTCGTATGTTTTACCGAAGACCAACAAATTTGGTATCATACTTTAGTTCGGAGTCTGTAGAAAATGCCAGGCTAATCAGACTTTGACTTTACAGAAAGTTTAAGTCAGGTTTTTGCTGTTCAAAGAAAGGCGGTACTAAAATCAAAGTCGCAAAAGTACTCAAAGACTAAGGTAGCATCAAACTTAAGTTTTTCTTAAAGTTCTGGTAATTTATCAATCAGTATGTTGTATGGCCACCTCTGCCGTCGATACAGGCAATTATTCGACGTCTCACAGACTTTACATAACGTAAAGTCATTGCATCAGGAATGTTATTCCATTCCTGAACGGTAGCAGTGGTCAAAACCTTACTTTAATGTTACCTGCGTCTTTGAGTACTTTTGCCTGGCATTTCTACAGACTCTGAACTAAAGTATTATACCAAATTTGTTGGTCTTCAGTAAAACATGCAACAAGAAATAAAAGAAAATTAAGTGCACACTTATTTATGGAACTGAGTATATTTTCCTATACATACACGCATGTCTTTGCCATATTCCTTATTTTTCAATTGTAAATACTCAAAGACATATACTATGTCGTTTATGCAAATAGATGAAACTGAAACTGGTGTGTGTGTGTGAGGTATACACAGTTTCCCTATATACTCATATGTACACACATGCACACTTGCAACAACACACGATCGCATACATACATGCACTCATTTGCAGTCGCGTGCGTTTGAATATAAGTGTGGATTCTTATTATCTTTATTAACATGTATATTTTTCAAGAATTTTGAATTTAAATAAATGTATACTTTTTTTGTGACTATTGTTTTCATATACATAAAAAAAGTTAATCAATCTTGTCTATCTGTCAGTGCATTACCACCTTACGCGACCTTTTGCCTTGTAGGCGCTTTTTAGTGAACTATTCGTTGACATCCAGAGAGAGGATGTTACGGTCTTATGTCCTTCGTGCGTTCAGGGCCCGTATTCACCAACCATTCTTAACGGAACGTTCTTTGTCTTATTCTCCAGAATTTTCTACATTTGTAAGTAACACAACTTCTGATTGGCTAAACCGAATGGTTTAGCCAATCAGAAGCTGTGTTACTTACAAAGTTAGAAAACCTTGGAGAATAAGACTAAGAATATTCTCAAGAATGGTCGGTGAATACAGGCCCAGGCCTTAATGGTTAGTGGTTGTGAAAATGTTTACAGTCCTAAGTTATGGTGTCATATTTCTGCGGCGAGACACGAGAAAAGCATTGCGATAATTTAAGAGAATTATCTCAATAAGACAAAGTTTTTACTATCTCAATAAGATTTCCAGGAAACTTTAATTTATTGCGATAGTTTTCTAAAATCACCATGAAAGCTATCCGTATCTAGTGGTGGAAATATGCTACTATGTTAACCCTTTACTCCATAGATACTCATTTAGAACTACGCATTGCTGGTAGGAGCCTTTGGAAAACATTGTGGCAAAAGGTGAAATTGCTCGTGACGAGCAATTTCACCTTTTGCCACCATGTTTTCTATGCAATCAAAAGGTGTCATATACACATAAGAAATGGCTTCATCCTTGCTGTTATTTAGGGTCAATTAGAGATGACATAGAAATGCTAAGTAGATGCCAAGATTCTCTGTAAGTGGTCACTCAATATGACAATAATCTCGCTCGATTTGGCTTCCCGGGAACTACATCAGTGATGGCAGTGATAGCACCAAATTTGTGGGCCAATATATATTGGAAAATCCCACAGCTGATACACGCTCCTGGGTATCGAACATGAGATCTTATGCTTACGAAGCCGACGCTCTACTTCCCAACACGGACATCACACAAATTGACAATTTGCAATGCTTTATATATATTGAAGAAGTACAGAAGATTTTCCCCCCAGCATTATTTCAGTAATAATCACTGCGGACTAGCTATGCATACGTTTGTGGCGTTTATTTAACCCTTTCCCAAATGACAAATTTTAGACTGTCCCAAACTCAAAGTGTTTGCAGATGACGATTTTGAATTTGATGAGAATGGCAGAAAGTTTTCCGATAGGCTAGAAAACACTGTGGATAAAGGAGAAATTGCTCGTTACGAGCAATTTCTCCTTTTCCCACAGTGTTTTCTAAAGACTTGTAGTGAGTGCATACACGTAAAAACCATGGCTTGTTTGGAAAAGAGTTAATTACTAAATGGCGAGCTTGGTTACCTCCCTTCGATGAGATGCAAGGGAGATAAATAAGCCAATTGTTGGATGCGTGTTCATTATCTCCCTTGGACAGAAAATATTCGACTGAAGTGAACCTCTATAGCAATGCTCCGTGAAAAGGGGTTTTCATGCATCCACAGAAAAGTATCGATCCAGTTTAGCCTGCGTAATCTGTGCAGGCTGATCTGAATCGATAATTTCAGCGGCTGGTCAATGTTCAGCATGTCAAGGGACCAGTATACCTCATGATTCAGTCAGTTGTTAAACAATATTGCTTGCAACACGCGAAAAGGGGCATTCGGACACTTGCGTAAAGTGTCGTCTCGGATCAGCCTGCGCAGTCCGCGCAGGCTAATCCGAGACGGCACTTTACGATTACATTAGATTTTGTGCTACAGTACACTTGCGCAAAACAGAAAATTATATAAAAACGGAAAGTGTCGTTTCGGATTAGCCTGCGCGGACTGCACAGGCTAATCCGAAACGACACTTTACGCAAATGTCCGAATGCCCATTTTCGCGTGTTGCACTCCATATTGATTTTTATGGATCCACCATTACAAGGTGACTTGGTTGGTAAACTGTATCACTGACATACTGGCATTAAACCCCCTTTAAGCATTACTCTTTTCTCCTGAAATGTCTGCAAATGCTTTTAATTTGGACAAGACTTAAATTTCGTCATCTGGTAAAGGGTTAAGGATAAGACATCCTAATGGGAAAAACGAGTAACATCGTTTTTCATCTCGGAAAAAACGTACGGGTTCGGCTTAGACTCGGATAATCCGAAATTGGTCGGCCGCTGGTTCCACGTCTCGACTACAGATTACCCGAGATGGTTTGTAGATGAATGTAGCAACCGGCGTTGTCTGCGCATGTCATATTCTTCGAAGATTCGACCTGTCTGATATGACGCATCACTCGCCCGAAAAATGGGAGGAATTGTGGTGATAGTCGCTAAAAAAATAGCAATGGAGAAAATGGCTTTTATGAATACGCTTGAGGAAAAATCAGGCCTCTTTTATCTCCAGATTTCTCTGAACTGCTGATCATAGCTGAATGAATGGCACCAAGGAGTTATTTATTGACTAAACGTTTATTCTAGTTTGAAATTCAAAATAGCGGTTGTCGCGTAGAAAAGTAGTCCGGTTCTGTACCCAGAATGCCCAAATTAGATAGATGAGTATTTGTAATATGCCATCTAGCGGGACATAATGGTGTATTTGCAGAGTGCCATCTAGCGGGAGATAATGGTGTATTTGTAGAATGCCATCTAGCGGGAGATAATGGTGTATTTGTAGAATGCAGTCTAGCGGGAGATAATTTTGTATTTGCAGAATGCCATCTAGCAGGAGATAATGCAGCAACCGGATGCTAGTTTCTACCTCATTTCATGTCATTTAATCCAGCAAATCAAAGCGGGTATATAAAGTCGCACGTTTGAGTGCAACACTCTTTCTTTTTCACTGCATAGTTAATCAATCTAAAGGCGATAAGCTGTGCGCATGACACTGCAGTATTAGTTAACCCTTTACCATATAGCAAAATTTTAGACCTATCCGAATTCAAAGCTTTTGCCGATGACAATTTCAAAGTGGCTGAAATGAGGCAATTTTTCTTCGATAGAGTAGAAAACTTTGTGGGAAAAGGAGAAAATGCTGGTTACCAGCATTTTCTCCTTTTCCCACAATGTTTTCGAAAGGCCTCCTCCTTACGGTCGTTAAAAGGCGTCATTGTGTGGTTAAGAGTTAATGCCAGTGTTTATATCGGCAAAATGACGCATGCTAGCGTACATACTGTACATACTGTACATAGGTAACATATATATCCTTTCTTTGGTTCTTACATAAACTGGTGGAATCGCTTGTACTAGTATTGCATGGAACTAGATTCGAGTGTTTTGTGTTGACAAGTTGTTACTTTTTCTGTGTCGTATAGATTTATGTGATCTTGAGGCTGGACCGTGCTACTGTGCTTGCTTTTATAGACAGTATAGATCAAGATCAGACTACTCAGGACGTAGAATGGCTAAGCAGATGGAATTAGATTCTTGCGTTTTCTTTTGGTGCAGGCTTGCTATTATTTTCTTCTCTTTATTATATGTGCTATATCTTGTTTTCGCTCTCTTTCAATGTTTGTTGTATAATCTTTGGGCTTGATTGTGCGATTTAACCCTTTTCCAAACAATCCCTGGTTTTTACGACCCAGAGGAAGAAGCCGTCTGAGAACATTGTAGGAAAAGGAGAAAATCCTAGATACCAGCATTTTCTCCTTTTCCCACAATTTTTTCTCTACTCATCTTCAGTCAAGCTTCAATTTCTGAGTCTAGTTTATTTTGTCGTCTGCAAATGCTTTCAATTTCAACGTGTCTAAATTTTTTTCATTTAGTGAAGACTTAATCAGCTTTAATAGCGTACAGTGTAGGTCAAGATCAAACTGTAAATAACGTAGAATGTTCTTGTATATGGATCCACATTCTTCCGTTTTAATTTTTCACCAAATTGGAGGCACTTTCAGACCACATATCAAACGTAACTCAAAAATTGAAATCTGTTTCCAGCAGGGTAGAAAACAGTGTGGGAAAAGGAAAAAATGCTGGTTACCAGCATTTTCTCCTTTTCAAACAGTGTTTTCAAAAGCCTTTTTCTTACAGGTCGTCATACCACATGACTTTTTGTCATGGAATGATTGTTGTGCAGGAGAAAGTCCAAACACTTACGCTGCTTTGCGTGACTAACTGACCTTTTGCGGACAGTGTAGATCAAGATCAGACTGCACAGAACGTGCAGTCTGATCTTGGATCTACACTGTCCGATACGGAGACATTTTTTTACCCCAAATATACGTTTGAAATTGATTTTTTTTGGCTTATTTCTATCGGCTTGAAATTTTCGTGTAGCATAATTATTTATCAGAAAAAGACGACAAAATTGTAGCCCTTTTCGAAAGCATTTGCAGACGACGATTTCAATGTGGCTCAAATGGTACAACTGTTTATTGATAGGATAGAAAATATTGACAGAAAAGGGGAAATGCTGATTACCAGCATTTTTTTCTTTTCCCACATTGTTTACAAAAGGCTTGTTTCCAAGGGTCGTCAAAAGTCGTTATTGTGTGGTAAAGGATTAAAGTAAAAAAAAAAAGCTTATTTATTTATGCACTGTGCATTGAAAACTCGATCAATTGAAGTGTTATTTATAAAAAACCTTTATAAATCATAGGTGCATTTGGATTATTTTTCAATAAAAAATCAAATTTGTGACGGGAGTCTCATACATGAGACCGAAATGTATCAGTGTGAAAAACGGCTTAATTTTAAACTTGTCTAAATTGAAATTGTATCGCTGAAAAATTATATTTGGTTAAAATGATTGAAAACAATTTTGAGCGCCTTAATGATTTTTTCCAAGATAACTTTTCCTGCCATTTAGGAGTCCCGCGTGGCTCGATAGTAAAGTGTAGAATCGTGACCAGCAGGCCCGGGGTTCGAGTCTCACCGGATCAGCTGGGTTTATCGTAGAGGTGTCCCTCGGCAAGGCATTTTAGAGCCCTAGCCTTGTACTTATGAGACTAAGGAAATGCATAAGTATGTGGGCTGTCGCCGCAGCATAATCGAAATAGTGTTGAAAGCTGAGTAATCTTCAGGGTATTTAGATGACAGTGATTTTTGTTTTGAAGAGGGAGTTACACCGATATTTTGAAATATCATACGAACTTCGTATTTACCAATCAGTTTATATTTCACTGTAAGTCTTCCGATTGGCCAAACCGTTTGGTCTAGCCAATCAGAATTTGCATTTCTCTGAAAACTAGAAAATTATGGTTATAGTCGTTGTTATTGAAGAGCAGGTTAGGACTTCATAAAACGTGTAAAACTAAAATAAGCATTTAAAGGGTCATTAGTTATACTAACGTCTGTAACTTGCTTATCTTAACCCTTTATCCCATAAGGCATTTCTATTGTATCTCTAATTGACCCTAGATAGCAGCAAGGATGAAGCTGTTTCTTATGTGTATACGACACCTTTTGATAGCATAGAAAACATTGTGGCAAAAGGTGAAATTGCTCGTCACGAGCAATTTCACCTTTTGCCACAATGTTTTCCAAAGGCTCCTACAAGCAATGCGTAGAAACGAGCATCTATGGAGTAAAGAGTTAACATGTGTTAAAGGCCCGGTAAAGGCCAAATTATGAAATAAGGAGTCATAATACATTTACATCTAACTCTTTACCACATTAGAAAATTTTAGACTGGTCCAAATTTAAAGTCTTTGCAGCCAACAAAATAAATGTCACTAAACTAAAAAATTGAAATTTGCCTTTGGAAGGGTAGAAAATATTATGGGAAAAGGAGAAAATGCTGGTTACCAGCATATTCTCCTTTTCTCACAATGTTTTCAAAAGGCTTTTTTCACAGGGGCGTCAAATGTCGGGTTTCTGTGGTACAGGGTTAAATCATACCATGCAAAAAGTATGAAAAATGTTGTGGAGGTGACAGTCTGTTATCGTGTGGTCGTGCCATATATTAGTCGCTGGTTGAAGAAAAAAAATCAGGCAAAATGTAAACAAAATACATAACTACCTTGCAAGTTTTGACCTAGTTTTAGAATTATTTTCTCTGTCAGCAACTAACACTTGGATTGCACGTACAATGACAGATTGACATATTCGCAATAATTTCTAAAATTTCGAAACGGTATGATATAGATTTTAAATACATCTAAACACCCACTTTGTTTGCTTATAGCCTTTATTGTCACTTTAAGTTTTGATATAGAATACCCAGAAGACTAACTCCTAAAATGGCATTTCATCGGACTTTAAACTTATCACTGGTTTATGTGACGATATGGTTATTATCACGTGATTTAATGCTCACACAAGCCGGGACGATTCCAGCGGAGGAGAAGCAAATAGAGTTAACAGAAGACAATATATTAGCCGAGATACGTGACTTTGCCATCGACGATAAGGATTCGCAGAAACCCAACAATGAACAACATTCTGTCTATGAGGTTTGTACTTTTGATCATTTCGTGTTGTACAATATACGTATCTTCTGTTGTTTTTTCCCTATTAACCGTTTCGGTGCCATATAGGTGAAACAAATACTTTTGTGGACGGCATTGGTCAAGATCAGACTGCACAGAACGTGCAGTCTGATCTTGATCTTTGCCGTCCACTTTTTGTAGTCAAAGTTATATATAAGCAAAGTCCTCCCTCCGATTTACGACCCTTGAGAATAAGGGGGCTGTAAAAACGGAGTGGCTATGGAGGGGGGTGGGGGGTGCTAGTAAAAAAGTACCACGAACTCGTACACTTTAACTCTTTACTAAATGACAAAAAAATAGGCTGGTCCAAATTGAAAGGATTTGCCGACGACAAACTAAACGTAACTTAAATAATGTTGTTTTGTTCTGGATGGGGAAGAAAACATTGTGGGAAAAGGAGAAAAAGCTGGTTAACAGCATTTTCTCCTTTTTCCACAATGTTTTCATAAGGCGTTTTATACAGGGATGTTAAAAGTCGTGATTGTGAGGTAAAGAGTTAAACTGTCTGGGATCTTTAGAAAATTGCAAACATTTTTGTAACATACGTAAATTTTTTTCCTCTTTTCCCACAATGTTTTTTTTTACCCTACTTGAGTATTCTATAACTGGAAATCGTTTCGCCCTCGAATTCATATTCTGTTAGTTGGAAAAGAAACTATTTTTCAAAAGAAACCATAGTTTTCCGTCTTGAATTTTAACGGACAGACACGTAGGAAGTCTGTTGAAATATTTTTTAGTTTTTGCATGAATTATTGCGGCAGATGTAGGCGTTAAGACGTTTTTGTTGTGTAATTATAAAGATAAATCGGGCGTAACTTTCTATTTTCATGAGACCACGGTATACAAAAAAGTCGACCGACAAAAAAAACTTACAGATTTTAGAAATTAATGAAAACACCAGCCTGATATACCCCAACCAACATTAAATGTTTTTTTTTTATAAAGATGGACGGAGTCAACGGTTGCGTCACAACCATGCAGTTATTTAAACATAAAAATTGCACCATTTTACGTAACCCTTTACCCCATAAGGCACTTCTATGATATCTCTAATTGACCCTAAATAACAGCAAGGATGAAGCCGTTTCTTATATGTATAATACATCTTTTGATAGCATAGAAAACATTGTGGCAAAAGGTGAAATTGCTCGTCTCGAGCAATTTCACCTTTTGCCACAATGTTTTCCAAAGGCTCCTACGAGCAATGCGTAGAAATGAGTATCTATGGAGTAAAGGGTTAATTAACTCTGTACCACACAATCCCGAGTTAAACGAACCGGTGAAAGAAATCTTTTGAAAACATTGTGGGAAAAGGAGAAAATGCTGGTCACCAGAATTTTCTCCTTTTCCCACAGTTTTCGACTCTTCCCAAAACAAACTTCAATTTTTGAGCCACACTTATTTTGAAATGCTTTCAGTTTGGACACGTCTGCATCTTTTTCGTTTGGTAAAGAATTAATCAATCAAAGTCGGTATCATTTTTAGCAGCATTCCTGAGTGTAACACACCTACCTAAAAGTAACGCACCTTCTAATTGGCTAAGCCATTTGGTTTAGCCAATCAGAAGGTATATTACTTTTTAATTTAGATTTTTTTTTTGCATTAGACAGAGAATGTTTCTAAAGAATGATTGTTATATTATATGGACTAATATTTCATAAAGATACACATGCAAATAAATAAATAAATAGAGGATTTTTTTTTCGGTGAAAGATCGAAATTTATTTCATCGAGTGAAAATATTACCTTTGGTGTTCACGACATGAAATTAATTTCGATCTTTCACAAAAAAAAAAACATACAAATATTCTATTTATTTCATGCTTTAACTCATTACAAAACGATAAAACTTAGACTTGCCCAAATTGAAAGTATTTGCAGTCAACAACGTGAATATGACTGAAAAATTGAAATTTGTCTTTGAAAGGGTAGAAAACATTCTGGGAAAAGGAGAAAATGCTGCTTACCAATATCTTCTTCAGGATCGTTAAAAGTGGGATTGTTTGGCAAAGAAATAAACCCTGTCTGGGAGGAACTTTATCAAAATCTAGTACAGTTTTTTTCAGTTATTCCCCTTGGCGTATCCCCTCCGCATAGCAACGCATTACAGTATTACGTCAAACGCGAGAAATGTAAGCTAAATGACGTCATATTTTCTACTGCGTTTGAGACACGCGCATTTTACCTGTAGGTAACTAGAGTATAAAAATCGGTATTTTCATTGGTCGAACCCGTGGAATATCCAAAAGTATTTTCACCGCTATTTCTCAGTATCCTACCGGAAAGCATGAAATAAGTCATTCTATTTATCAGTCCTTGACAAGAAATTTTAATCTACAATACAGAACTCTAAATAGGTCTTTTAAGGATTGAGCACCCTAATGGGATTCGTGAAACATCGCCTTTCATCGCCAAAAATCGTGCAGAATCGGCTAAGAGTCGGCTAATCTCGTAATCGATGTGAGGCAGCAGCGTCTATCGGCCGATCGATTACGGATTACCCGCGTTTTAGCCGAATCGCTACGATTACTTTCGGCGATGAAAGGCACCTATCTTTAAATACAACTTAGATCTAAATATTCTGGACGGAAGTGAGAGGACAGGTTTGCCAAAAGAAAAATAATTATCTGTTTTGCGGGCCTAACAATTGTTCAGTGAAGCTATATCTGGCCAGATGTAAAAATTTACCAGCTACGAAAAAAGCTCTCGTGATTTACAGCTGCACCTCTAACAATGAATCATAATTATTGGGTTTGGCCCATGATCTATGAAAAGGGGACTTGATGTATTTTCAAAAAAAGGCATCGACCCATGTCAGCCTGCATTAAACCCCCTTTTCTCAGAAAGCTGAATCGTACGTTGCACGAACGATTGAGAATTTTCATTGAGAAAAGTTGAAAGCATTGTGGGAAAAAAGGAGAAAACGCTGGTAACCAGAATTTTCCCCTTTTCCAACAATGTTTTTTGAAAGCATTTTTTTTTTATCCCAGGAACGTTAAAATAGGGAATATTGAGGTTAAGCTTTAACTTCTGATAGCTGCCTCAGAGAGTTTGGCAATAAGTTAACCAGTATACCTTGTAATTTCGGGAACTAGTTTTTTTTCCCCAATTTTCTTATCTTCTCAGAGAATGCATTATATGTGAGTAATGCTCTGTGAAAAGGGGACTTAATGCATCTGCGAAAAATATCGACCCAGATCAGCCTACGCAGTCCGCGCAGGCTGTCCTAGGCCAAAAGGTTTCGCTATTTTCTGTATGTCCAAGATCCAGTCTACCGCATGATTAAGTCGATTGGTTAAAAAAAAAAAGTGCCTATTATGATTCTATAAGTATATCAACCCTTGCTTAATATCATGCATCACGGAAATCTATGCTAAAAGCCCCCTTTTCAGGAGCACTGTTCATATTACGAAAGTGAAAGAAAAAGTAAACGAGAATTGGCGTATATTGTAATAGAATGTAAGAAAGCGTTAACCGTTTGGTTGCTAAGTACGACTAGCTGACCTTTTGCGCACAGTGTAGATCAAGATCAGACTGCACAGTGTTACGGGAGACCACTCCTTCCTGCATGGCATTCTCCCGATTTAAATACAATACCTGGCTACTGCGTCAGGGAGATATCTCTTTGGCTCAGTGGTTAGGATATTGGCTTTGCGTCCGGGAGTTCGGAGTTCGAATCCCGCTCCGATCCTTATTTCTGCCATGCATTTATTCATTTGTTTCTTTGTTACGGACTTCGTTCGTAAGAACAGAACGTGCAGTCTGATCTTCGATCTACACTGTCCGATAAGGAGATGTTATTCCTCCAAACTATAACTTTGAAGCGTCAAAATTTTAGTTATTAATATCGACCTGATAATTTGGTTTTAGCTATTTAGCAGGATAAGGGTTTAAGCAAACGACAACGAAACCTAGCTCTTTCCTTTTCCTCTGTATTTTTGGTTTTATAAGATTATGTGACCAGCAAGATAACTTAAAAGTTAACTCATTTCCAAACGACAAAATTATAGGTTTGTTCAAATCGAAAGCATTTGCAGACGACAAAATAAAAGTGAGTGAAAATTTTAAGCTTGTTTTGTGAAGGGTAGAAAACTTTGTTGGAAAAGGAGAAAATGCTGGTTACCAGCATTTTCTCCTTTTCCCACAACGTTTTCTAAAGGCTTCCTTCTCAGGGTCGTCAAAAGTAGGGATTGCGTGGTAATGGGTTAAAACATTGGGATATTTACGCAGATTTTACCGTACGTTGTAGGAGAACGCGGAAAGCGCGAAAACAAAAGACAGCGAACTCAAGCCCTTTTCTTTTTCATGCGAATTTCTGCTTTTATGACACAAATGATTATGGACGCACTGTTACATTTAAATCTATTTAGGAAAGCCTGTTTGACAGAGTTTAAATGTACGTGTGTTGTAGGAGCAAGCAGAAAACGCGAAAACAGAAGATAGCGAATTCAACCCACTTCCGTTTCCTGTAAATTTCTGGTTCTATGACGTAAACGTGGACGGGCAGATAACTCTTGACGAATTAATTGAAACAACGGGAGATGCCGAAGACGTTAAGAGAGCGTTTGAAGCTTCGGACAGAAACAGTTAGTAGTTTCATCAACATTCTAAAATTCAATTACGTTGTAATAGTGAAGTTCATCAAAGCGTTGAGAACGCTGAAGTGGTATTTGTCAAGGAAACCATTGTGTGGAATTAATAATTTGAAATAAAAAGAGAAATATTATTGAAATAATGGATTGAAAATCAACCTACTAATCAAATGAATACCCTTTTGGTTGAAGGGAGAGTCCTCATTAAAAACTTATGATTATATGTGTAGTTCTGGTTTCCATTTGATCATAAGGAGGAGTAACGTCCCTTAACTGAAGGATGCATGATGGATAGAGAGAGAAACCATGTAAATATATCGAATAAAATTAAGTCTGTATCTGAAAACTATGATTTTTAAATATCTTTGGGCGCGCATATCAATCATTTCGATCTTTAAATATTCATGCCCAATCAAATGGAATAGAGCTCAATCATGGTATGAACAAGCTATGGGACGAACTGGTTTTGGAAAGAAAAAGCCGGGGACCAAGCGATTGTTAGACGAATTTTGTATCTTTGCGGTAATAAAAGGCTGTGAGCAAGTTAAAAGATTTCAATAAACAGAACAGAACAGAACAGAACATATATTTATTCATGACTTGTACACAAAATACATCGTCAATTATACAAATTTAACATTCCAAATATACAACTTCACATAGGTCAAAGCAAGCAAAGGACTATAACAACAATAAAAAGAATGAAAGAATCTAAGTCTGAAATCTGAAATAACACAGTAGACATTCGCTAGAAATCATGTTTTGGAGAGTAAGTCAAAGAGGAAAACTTTATATAAAGAATTAGTATTTCTGTGGTTGAGGCCTCACCCAGTGTACTTTTACATTCCATTTCAAATCACATACCTGGGACTTTGTGCTAACGAAAAACTTATTTGCCTGAGAAAAATTGAGTTGAGGTGGTTTTATTTCCTCCGGCTTTGAACAAAATAAGATACATGGTCTTCATAGATTAATATTGAACTCATTGTGGTATTGTCTTCGACAAATACCACAAAAATTCACACAAATTGCAATTAGAATTTGCGTTCCATTAAAATTCAAGAAATTCTTGTGAAGTAGAGTTACGGCGCCTGGTTCTTGTACAGTTTTGTCTTACTACTGATTGTTGTGATGCTGCAAATTTGGTCGTCGACGTAAAGGTAAAAATGATTGGGTTCTTTTTTCCATTTATGGCAGAGGAAAAAAAATATGATGCCATGGTTTGCGAAATGGAGTCTTAATGAGTTCGATAACAATAAAAAATTATGATAAATGATGAAGATAATAATAATAATAATAATAATAATAATAATATGCATCATCTGTAATTTTGTAGGTGATGGAACGGTGACACTTGAGGAGTACAACGAAATACCATGGGGTTACAATCCAGATGACGTTTTCTTTGACCACTGACTGTTGTTCTAATTTTCTTTACCTCTTTTGCTAACGGCTGATGAAATCCAACTTTTTACCCGGTTTACTAAAAATACATTTCCATTAAAGCTTGTGATACTTTTTGTTTGTTATATTTCAGTATCGGGTACACAGAACGTACAGTCTGATCTTGATCTACATCGTCTGTGGTTGTGAGGTAGAGATTCAGCCTTGTAACCATTAGGTAGAATGGCCCCTTTTGAATAGCTGAAAATTGACCAATAGAAATAAAGTATCAAATCATATCAGCCCGTTCGACTCTCTTCACAGAGCATTGTTCTTAAATATATTTCTAAAACTTAAAGCTAAGTTTCTAAATTTGCCCATTAAACATCCCATTTTACAGAAAATTGTTCGACTAAAATACAAAGATGATATTTATTTGTCTTTTTTTTTTGCGGTGAAAGATCGAAATTTATTTCATTGAGTGAAATCATCATGGAAGTATTACAGATGCGTCTAATTCCACTTTCTTTTTTTTTTGGACTTAGCATCAACATCTAGCACAGTTGTTTTACGTAATTCCCCGTGGCGTGCCCCCCTCTGCATAACATTGCATTACAATTTTAGGTAAAGCGCGAGATAGTCTGATTAAATGACGTCATACTTCAATCTAGTTGAATGGCACGCACTTTTACCTAGGCAACTAGTGTGCGGAGACTACTGTTTCCGCCCTCAATTTGACAGAAAATAAAATTGATATTTTTTTGAAGGTCGTTATCATGAAATATCGAACCATATTCCACCATTAATTCTCGATAAAATACCGAAAAGCCGAAGTGTATTTCTTTAACTTAAAATCAAGCTTCTGATTTCACTTTTAATTCTTTACCAAACAATTCCAATGTCTAACGATCCTGTGGAACATCGCTTTCGAAAAAGAAAAAAAGTACTGGTAACCCCAATTTTCTCCTTAACCCTATATTAGAATTGTCGTCTGCAAATGCTTTTCTTTTTGACAGGTTTGAAGCGTTTCCGTCGGGTAAAGAATTAAAGCTGTTTAATTTTCTACAATTATGGAATTATTAATTTCCTGCACATGCCAGGTGCCATATCACCTAGAAATAAAGAGAGAATTTATGGCACACAATTAGTGTAAATGTGCATTTATAATAATTGGCCTGCAACACGCGAAAAGGGGCATTCGGACATCTGCGTAAAGCGTCGTTTCGGATCAGACTGCGCAGTCCGCGCAGGCTAGTCCGAAACGACACTTTCCGTTTTATGTAAATTTCTGTTTAGTGCAAGTCTATTGAAGCACATAATGTAATGCAGTCGTAAAGTGATTCGAGACAACACTTTACGCAAATGTCCGAAAGCCCCTCTTCGCGTGTTACAAGCCATTATTATAACATGATACTTTAAAGGCCCAATGCCTCACAAAAATCAAAGCAGGTCTTAAAATGCATTTTTGTTTAAATCATACCATTTAAAGGTATATGAAATTTTGTGAAGTTAACAATGTATCAATGTGCGTTCGGTCAAAGTGTAAGTCGCTGGCAAGAAAGATGAATATTGAAATTAGACAAAAAGTAACAAAAGATGACCCGACAGGTTTAAACCTAGTTATGAAATTGAGTTCTTTCACAGTAAAGTACACCGGGACCGACCGTATAATAGCAGACTTTCACCATCACGATAATTTCCAGACTTTTAAATGGTATGATTCAAAATGAAATGTATTTTTAAGATCCGCCTTTGTTTACTATTTGAAAGCTATTGTTACTTTTAAGAGAAGTAAATGACAGAGTGCACAAATGTTAATGACACCAGCGGGACATATGTATATCATAACACAGCTTTAAATTATCACAATAGGACTGCTTTTTGAGCTGAACTAATTTCGAAATAATTTTTTTTTTTTAACACATACATAGTGAGCAATGCATGGTGAAAAGGGGGTTTAATGCAACTGCAAAAAGTATCGACCCAGATCAGCCGGCGCAGTCCGACCTGGATCGAAACTTTTTGTTCGCTGCATTCAAAAACTCTGCTTGTAAAAAGACCGTTCTATCTCACGATTCAGCCTGTCCTCAGACAAAATATATTTAATGGATCCATTTTTTATATTAGGATTTTCTTTGTAAAATAAATCACGGGAATACATTAAGCTCCCTTTTGTCAGGGCATTATCTATTATGGTGGAACTTTCATGGGCATGCCAAGGTCATTGATGTCTGTACTATTGTGGATAAAAATGAACCGTGTTGTGGCAAAAAGGGGTTTAATCCATGTTCACATATTTTACCACGCAATTATTTCAGGCTTTCCGGTAGGTAATCGAGAAATATAGGTGAAACATTTTTCGATATTTCATGGTTATAACCGGTGAAAATACCGATTTTTTTTTATATTCTAGTTACCTAGGTAAAAAGCGTGTGGCTCACTACCAGAAAAATAATGACGTCACTAACCTTACATTTCTCGCGCTTGACGTAATATTGTAATGCGTTGCTATGCGAAGGGGGTACGCCACGGGGAATAACTGAAAAGAACTGAAAAGAACTATACTGGATTTTGATAGAGTTCCTCCCAGAAAGGTTTAAAAGCATAAGATATATAGAATATCTATTTAAGCGCTGTTCAGTTTTCAGGCATTTCATACCCGTCAGTCCTTTGATTCTGTTCTACAAATCGTCGGTTTACTTAAAAAAAACTTTTTAACTACAGCTTGTTTCAAGCTGCAGTTACGAAGTTTTCGTAGTAAACCGACGAAATGGTTTTGCACCGGCAGCAAGTCTGACGAACCGTATACTTAAGACAAATTTATACTTGACCTACGCTCTGACAAATTGGGGCTTAATGAATCTCTGCAATGCATTATATCATCAGTTTACTTCAAGAACCTCGTAACTACAGCTTGTAACAAGCTGTAGTTACGAGGTTTTGGAAGTAAACCGACGATATCCAGCATGTAAAAACGTAATTTTGGACCCATACAACCCATTTTGTCTCACAAACTACCGAATCAAGAGGTAGAGTGGTCCATAAACACGCAGACTGTAATTTGTTTAGTTTTTGCTTAAACATACTATTTTTTGTGCAATTGAGTGAAAAGAAAAACAACAAAAAAAAAAAAGCACAACTTATACTAATCTCTCTCCATTCTTCTTCCTGGGAACTACACCAGTACTCCCACCGAATGTATGGTCCCATAGAAAAACCCAAAGTTGACACTCACTCTCGGGTATCGAACTCAAGACCCTATGGATTCGAGGCCGAGGCTCTGACTCACAGCCCGGTTGGGTAGCTCAGTGGTTAGCATATCGGACTCGCGGGCTGGTGGTTGTGAGTTCGATCCACGGTTGAGGATAAATTTTCTTTCCGGCAACTTTTCAAGTACAACCTCTGATGCATGTGAGAAAAGTAGTCGATGCAAATATGGCTTAAATTTGCAGTCTGCATATGCTTATCGATTCGGATGGATCTAAGAATTTACACCGTGGTAACGGGATTAAAACCCCGTTTTCATAGAACATAGCACATTTGTTTGTGATAGGAAGTAGCTGTCAGTATCCATGACAGCTATGACCTCGAGCTGCCCTCCCTAAAAAATGTCCTTTCCCACCTTTCTTTTTTCTTTTTCAGCCAAAGATGAAGAACGTAAGGCCTTCTGCGGACGGTATAGGCCCAAGATCAGACGGCACAGAACGTGCAGTCTGATCTTAGCTCTATATCCAGTCTGCTTGTTTAGACTAGTTTTTTTGGCGGAAGGTAGAAAACCAAGATCAGACTGCATACATATCGTCTGCTTGTTTAGACTAGTTTTTTTGGCGGAAGGTATAAAACCAAGATCAGACTGCATACATATCGTCTGCTTGTTTTAGTCTTTACCTTTACCACATAATTCCGACCTTTAACATCTCTGTGAAAAAAAAAAACATGTTGAAAACATTGGAGAAAAAGGAGAAAATGCTGGTAACCAGCATTATCTCCTTTTCCCACAATGTTTTCTTCCCTTCCTGAAACAAATTTCAATTTTTGAGTTACATTTCTTCTGCAAATGCTTCCAGTTTTGACCAATCTAAAATTTTGTCGTTTGGTAAAGAGTGAAGGCAGGAGTTTTTCTAGATGTCATTTCAGCTGTTGACAGAGAAATGATATATATATAGTGCTAAACGGGAATGGTACCTTGTATAATAGTTATTTTTTTTTCATGACGCATAGTCCGTGCTAAGGGGGATTTTACCAAACAACAAAATTTTAGCCTGGTCCAAATTGAAAGCGCTTGCAGACGACATAATTAAAGTTACACAAAAATTGAAATGGGTAGAAAATATTGTTGGAAAAGGTTTTCTTTTTCCTACAATGTTTTCAAACGACTTCTATCTCAGGGCCGTAAAAACCAGGGATTCGTTCGTCCTTGGCCAGCTTTATCGCCGGATATAAATCCAATAGAACATGTCTGGGAAGAAAGGTTGGATCACGGCGAAACATCCACTATCTCAATGACTTCGCCACCGCTCTCGTTCAGGAATGGAATAACTTTCCTGATGCAATGCTTTTACGTTATGTAAGGTCTATGTGTCGTCGAATAATTGCTTGTATCGACAGTAGGGTGGGCATACAAGATATTGAAAGAAAAAAATACAAGAACTTTAAGGAAAAAAAAACCTAACTTTAATGTTACTTTAGTCTTTGAGTACTTTTGCAACTTTGATTTTAGTACCACCTTTCTTTAAACTGCAAAAACCTAACTTAAACTTTCTCTTAAGCCAAAGTCTGATAAGTCTGGCATTTTATACAGACTCTGAACTAAAGTATGATACCGAATTTGTTTGTCTTCAGTAAAACATGTGACGAGAAATAAAAGAAAATTAAGGGCACACTTGTTTATGGAACTAAGTATATATCCGTCAGATCTGGGCGACCTGACCGTTTACAAATCTAAAGATTTTGTCTCCATCTTTATTGTCTCAAAGATCAGACCGCACAGTCTGTACAGCTTGACCTTTTTTTACGCTGGCCACAATGGAACGATAGTCGAGAAAGGCTACTTCAGTTTAAGTTTTCATTAATGAAACAATTGCATGCACAGCACCTAGACCATTGCTTCTGAAACTTCTTTTTTATTCAAATAACTGAGATCTTGGGGCGGGAAATTCAGATATTTGTAACAAATGTAAGTCATTTATCAATTCAATTTTTTTAAGGATTTTTTTATGCGTGGGGAAATATACAATGAGTATAGCACTTTAGAATTGCTTCATATTGTAGAGAAATTTAAAATTTGGATTTAATAGAGAAAGTAAGACAGAAAAGTGCTAAAATTTAAGCTACGTGTACTTCCGAAATTACTCTCGTTACTGTCGAACACTTAGTAATCTTACAAGCACTGTTCAAAATGTCTTAAATCTCTTTACAAAATGATGGCGTTTTAGACTGTCCCAAGATGAGAAAATGTAGACGATAATTTGAATCTTATTCTGAACTGTAGCATTTCTCTTTGAAAGGTTAGAAAACATTGTGGAAAAAGGAGAAAATGCTGGTTTCCATCATTTTCTCCTTTTCCCACCAGGTTTTCTAAAGCGTTTTTACCTAGAGGTCATTAAATCTAGGGATTGTGTGGTATTTTGAGCTGAGATGTACGCGAATGAATTCAATTTCTATTCAACTGTATCGACGTTATAGAGTTCATAACGAGGCTGTGAATGAGAGAGGCCTCGTGACTCATCAGCACAAATTGTCCTTCTCCGCTCCGGCACCGCCTTCCTGACTCGAAGAAAAATATCTTATTCTCCATACTTCCAAGTTTTCGTATGCTCGTGTAGGGCCACTCATACGTCACTTCCGGATGTTCGATTTCCGTTATCCTCAATCCGGTCCTGTGAATTGTCAGTTTACAGCACCCAGATAAGTTACAGCGCTTTGCTGCGTCTGTTTCAAGTACTTGTATTTGGTAGGAAGTTTCTGAAATGATAATTATGTTTAACTCTTTACCAAATGAAAAAAATGTAGACTTGCAAAGGCTCAAAGCATTTGCAAATATCAGGCAAAATATAGTTTTTAGAAATGATAAAATCTGCTTTTAAAAGTTAGAAACCATTTCGTTTTTTCCCATAAAGCTTTCCAACAGGAAAGGAAATCTTATTGGTAATCGAGATCGAGATTTATCATTCGGTAACATACATGTCGCAATACTATAAGGGGAGGGGGTTGTCGGTTCAAATTCCATGCTCTGCAGAAGATCGGACCGGGCTTCACCTTAGTTCTATGTTGATCTATACCGTCAGCGAAAGGCAGTCGGTGATAAATAAATAGATAAATTAATTCATTAATTAGCAAATAAATAAATTGATTACTTAATTAATGAATTGTAAGATAATAAAAGATATAGAAATAAAAAAAGATAGATAAATTAAATAATCAATTATCAATTTATTTATTTATTTATTTATTCATTTATCAATAAACAACAATTAATTAATCAATTAAGTGATGAATCGATAAATGGATAAATGATTTAATGAATAAATTTATAGAAAGTTGATAAATGAATAAATTTTTTATCAACTTATAGACTGACTGGTGATTTAGGCTACTTGTCTATATTATTTCAGTTATATCACGGTAGGGGTTCACGAGTGTTTGGTTTAACCCGCACTTAACTAGGGCACCGTTTTATATTTGAACCACTCTCTGTAAAGCTTCATACATTGGCGAATCAACCCATGACAGCATGTGCAGTCCTCGCAGGCTGAACTGGGCCTAAACCTTTTGCTATTTGTCAATTTTCTGTACATTAACGGACCAGTCCACCTCTTGATTAAGTCGGATGTTGATATAGAGTGGGTCTTATTGAGCTATAATTGGGTGATTGCTTGCTTGGTTAGATGGATTGCGGACTTGTGTTAAAGGTGGCCCTTCAGATTTTGGGACGAAATTTTACAAAAACACAGAAATGGCCATCCCTATACTCCCATAGCCTGTTCGCTTTCATTTATAAAGCCAAAGTAGTAGAAAACCATCAGACAACAAAAGAAACACGGTCTACACCGACAGGAAACACGGTCTATTTTTACTCGCTCTTTTACACACCGGAAATACACATGAGAAGCTTTAAACATAGCGTCAGAAGAAGACATTATGGAAAATAATTACAAGTTTGTTATGTTATGGAATTTAAACGTCATTAGTCATGTGCCAGTCACTTGATATTCCAACAATGTTTTTTTTTTTTTTTTTTTTTAATTTGCGCGCGAAATCTAAAAATAGCTTAATATGCTACGTGGCCTTTTAAGGGAATACCATCATATTTTTTTTTTTTAATTCTATAATTCTTAATTATTGATAACTCGTATTGTTTTTCATATAAAATTTCAGTGATATAAATATCTTCTAATTTGGTGAGATGTATAAAAACTCAATACCTACCTTTAAGTCTCCTTTTGCCTTTGGCTTATTTATTTTTTATTTATTTTTTTTTATTTATTTATTTATTTATTTATTTACCAATCCACCCACGATCAATAATAAAAAGGAGAACGATTTACCTATTGGCTGCAGATAATCCTGTGTAGAACCTGATCCGCTTTTCTCAAACAATCTATTTATAACACCATTTTTAAGTTCAACGTTTTCAGTTTTATGTAAATTATCCACAAGTGTATGATTCCTCGTGATACGGAATTTTCGATGGTATTTTGTGCATTTTTCACAATAATTCTCCTTGCACGTTTCACAGAAAGTTTTCGCTTTTAATACTTTTCCTTCACTTTTACAAGGGTCGCACACAAAGCTCTGTACATCCATAGTTCTTGAAATATATTCGTCCGAAATAACGGCAACTTTCTGCACAAGACTTAACCTCGTATTTCACTATTGGACTTTTTATTACCTATTTAGCGCTTAAGCGTCATTAACTAGACCTATTTGCACGGTTGAAATAAAAAACAATCTATGAAAAAACTCAAGCCGTCTCATATCTTTATGTCTTTGGCTGATGGCACTGATTAAGATCAGACTGCACAGAACGTGCAGTCTGATCTTAATCATGCCCTCAGCAAAACGCTTTCAACTCGACCTATTTCCATGGCTGAAAAAAAAAACACCCTATGAAAAACATTTAAAAATATTTTTACTATGTAGGTTTGATTAGATTATTGGACAGTATAGATCTAAGATCGGTCTGCATGTTCTATGGAGTCTTATCCTAATCTGTGCCGTCAGCCACAACGCTATCAATGTGACCTATTTCCACATTTGGAAAAAAAAGAACACTCCATAAAAACACTAAAAATTATCTCGTATAAACGGCTTGATTAAATTAATGGACGTTCTGTGCAGTCTGATCTTGATCTATGCTGTCCTCAAAGACCGACTTTTCACCTAAATATGGCGTAAAAAGACATTACAGTTTCCATGAATAAAATACCATACGTTTACTACGTTTCTCCCACAATATTTGAATGACTTCCTTCGGTCATAGGAAACTGTCAGCTGATTTATGTGGCGTTTTGTGAATTTCGAAATAAATCAAATCTCACATGGTTACTCGGGCGGATGAATGTGAGGAGACGTTGACCCTACTTCACCTCTAGTATTACTTCGCTTCTTAACATAATATTATTAAATGCAAAGTTAATTATACATTTGTTTATGTATGGTTTCTTAAAATTCATTTCAGTGTATTACTTTGCTGAACTTTACGCACCCTTTGATTCAATGAAACCAACAACGAATAAATCTGGAAACTTTCGAAAGTATGACGCAATTATTTTATGAATGAAACGACCGGAAAAGTCGGACTACTTTCCGCTCTGTTGACTTGAATACTAGATGGCAATCTACAAATACGCATCTATCTGGTTTAGGCACTCTGGGTGCAGAACAGGACAACTTTTCAAAACGACAACTGTGTTACTTCGAATTTCAATATGAAAATAAAGGTTTACTGAATATAACGCTACCCGGTGCAATTCATTCAGCTGTGATTTGCTAGCATGCACCTGCCATTTATTAAAACAGCCCCTACATGCTTGGATAATAGCTTTGGTATGAGTCCTACATTTGCCCTGTATATGACATGAGTGAAGCGTCATAGCATACGGGTCGAATCTTCGAAGCATATGACGTGTGCAGACAACTTGTAAACTTTACAAAGTACGACGTAATTGTTTTATGAATGAATCGACAGGAACTGACGGACGTACTACTTTCCGTGTTGTTGACTCAAAGAGGCTTGTTAAGTAGTCTCTATTCAACCAGACTTTTTCAATCCATTCATCGCGGTCATGAAATGTTCCGCTTTGTGCGTTGGAATGAAAAAAAAAAACTGTTTGGGTCCAAACTTCAGACCTTTATTATTCTCTGATCCGTTCTTTTCTTCTATGTATCTAATTGTGGGGAGGGGGACGAAGCAGGCCAAAATAGAAACAACGACCTTTTTTTTCTTTTGAAGATAAGGATTACGAAAATACTAGTAAAAGCACTGGGGACCGGGATGTGGGGAGAAGAGAAGGGGGGCCGGGATGTGGGGAGAAGAGAAGGAGAGGAAGGGGCGGGATGTGGGTAGAAGAGAAGAGGGGGGGGGGGGGGGGGTGCAGGATGTGGGGAGAAGAGAAGGGGGTCTGGAAGGTGGTACAGCTAGACAACTCTCTCAAAGATCAGGTTGAACAAGAGAAATTTTGCCCCCCCCCCCCCCCCCACAAAAAAATAGTCCGTGTGTTTCGCAAGTAAGGGCACCTGCACCAAGGTCAGCTAAAACATTTACCAAGGTCAACGAATGAAAGTTGTCACGTGACGTAGGAGGCCAATCCCATTCATTTTTATTACCTGTTTATCGGAAACGGACTACATTTTGGACAAATAGTCTGTCGGTAAAAACACGGTTATCAATTCTTCATCCGCGGATCAGTGCCTTTAGACAGGTAACCAAATGTTAACTCTTTACCACACAAACCCGAGTTTGATACGATTTTATATAAGATGCTTTTGAAAAAATTGTGGTTACCAGCATTTTCTCCTTTTCCCACAATGTTTTCAAACACATGAAAGAAATATAACAACCTTTTGAGATACATTCAATCTATTGTTTGTCAGTTCTTCCAGTTTGGTCGAGTACAAAATTTATCGTCTGATAAAAGAGTTAATATCCTGCAAGACACTCGAGCCATGCTGTGTAAAAAAAAAAAAAGGGGGGGGGGTTAATACATCTGCAGAAACTATCAAAAGAGAAAGGATCAGATTGCACAGTAGGGGCAGTTTTTGCATTTCCTAAATTCTCTTTAAGTCAGAGGACAAGTGTGCATCATCCGACACGCCATTTTCCGTTTTTAAATAAGTTTCTGTTTTGCCTAAGTCTCCTGTAGAACAAAATCTTTTATTATACTGCAAAGAAATTTCTCGTTATCTGATTGGATAATATACCCCAAACATATATATATATATCATGTACACTGGCAAAATCAACTTAAAAGCAGTTCCCCTTTCGGGAGCCCCGTGTACATGATTACAGTATACACGCAACATCCAAAATGGTGGCGTCGATCAAGATAAACATGAATATTATGCGCCAAGCTGCACGTTTTAGCACGTAATACCAAGGTTTCGGTGACGTCAGTTCCCAATGATGTCAGTTTTCGTAGAATTGGGGCACTCAGAACACTCAGAAGGAAAATTCTACTTCTTCAGCAAATTCAGTTTTTTCAAACAACAACAACAAAAATAGAAAGTAAAATTCGCTTAACAAACGTTGGAATGGTAAACCTTTGCAGTATGATAAATTCGTTTTACGGTCAGACTTGCCAAATTTTAACATCGAAATTAAGCAGTGAAAGGACAGCGATTATTGAGGGAAAAGAAAATGTTTGTTCAAAGCATTTTCTCCTTTTCCAACGAATGCTTTAAAAGCCTTCTTATTCTGTGTCGTTTAAACACGAGATGGTGTTGTAAATAGAGGATAATCAACTGGTTGTTTTTTATATGAAAAATATCTCACGAGGATGCGTTGTTAGGCGTTGAGAAAAGGAGTGCGCAGCAAGAGTTTTTTTAACGCCTTACGACGCATCCGAGTGAAATATTTTTCATATAAAAATTTCCCAGTTGATTATTCCATTTATTATATACCTTATTAACATCATTATTTGTAATTTTGCGTTTGAAAGTCGAAAAAAATGTAGTCGAAAAAAAAAAAGTAGTTCCCAATTTACGGCAGGAAGTGAAAGTGAAAGTTGATAACGTCACTAGTGATGATTTCAAAATTTATTACACTGGGAAATTCCAAGATTTCACTGCTAGGTATATAATAAAGGGTTTTACTTTAAGATTCAACATAGGTGGACACTGATTTTCTCGTATTTGTCACATTTTAAACAATTAATCTTCCATTTAATTTGCCAAGTAAGGTTGATGATTCAGGATTTGTAAATAATATTTGCAGATTTACGAGTAGGAAACATCATATTCTGACCCAATGGCCAATTAATCCTTTACCTAAAATGACCGCTTTTGATGACCCTGAGAGAGAAGCCTATTAAAAAGTTGTAGGGAAAATTAGAAAATGCTGAAAACCAACATTTTCTCCTTTTCCCACAATGTTTTCTCTACCTTTCCCAAATGAAATTTCCATTTTTCAGTCACGCACACTTTGTCGTCTGCAAAAGCTTTAAATTTGGACGAGTCTATAACTTTGGTGAATACAGTTTTATACATATCGTTGCGACTACGATCAATATAAAGCACCAATGATTAACCCTTTACCCCATAAGGCATTTCTATGGTATCTCTAATTGAACCTAAATAACAGCAAGGATGAAGCCGTTTCTTATGTGTATATGACACCTTTTGATAGCATAGAAAACATTGTGACAAAAGGTGAAATTGCTCGTCACGAGCAATTTCACCTTTTGTCACAATGTTTTCAAAAGGCTCCTACAAGCAATGCGCAGAAACGAGTATCTATGGAGTAAAGGGTTAAGACAATACCATACACATTCTGATTTTTTTCGCACTGTAGAAAAACACGATGAAAAACTAGAGTATTGCATTCTATTCTCTTTTTGGGAATATCAAAGAAAAAAATTAAAGTTACGAAGTGTAACAAGGCTACCTGTTTTCTGTGGTTTTATCTCGAGCCGATACTTTCAGAACCGGAAGATCAACACAACATTTTCTGGTCTGAGCCATCAGCTCCGAACATGAAGTTTGTTACCAACGAATTTGGCTTCTCTACTAATAACAACTCAAAGCCAAATTGCATCAGGGTTGTGTTTTTATGGGGTTGGGGGTTGGGGGTGGGGGGAGGGGGGAGGGAACCCTCACAACACTTCTTATTGTCATTAACTCTTTAAATTGAAGGCGAGTTTAGACCTGCCACTAGGACAAGACGTCATCGAATCTCAGTGGAAAAATCACTCTCTTGCACTCCGGATCATAACATTCACCTCTGTAGTGGGCTCAGAAAGTAGTCCGTCATTAAGTCATATTTTTGTCACATGACCATAACTCCAAATGGCTACACAAACGCTGGTGAAAGAAAGACCAATATCGATTGTTTCGTGTGCTGTTCAAACAGCATGGGACCAATCAGACTTAGTGATAGGAAATGAACAATAGAGGGATTTTCTGAAAAGCCTAAATATCTTTAAAGGACGATAACTTGATTTTTAATGGTACAAACTTAGATCCAGCGGTGTGTCAAATCAGTTGTCATCATTCATGGGCCCAGCCATTTTTGTTAAAATCGGCGTAAGATTCTGAAAAGTGAAGAGGCTCGAAAAAGACAGTTCCATTTAATACAGGTAAATTCATCCGTTTGAAAGCACCTATAATGTATCCAGAATCATATTTCCTTTGTCTAACTTACAATTTTACATATGAAACAGCTAAACAGTGACAAAACATCTTTTCCTCGGTTTGACAAGATTCTTGTCATTTAGCCCATCGCAGAGATGTATGTGAGGTAACGAACGACAACTCTGCTTGGAGATTGTGGAAAAATATCTGAAGTACATCCAAATGCAGCCGTCAATTTTATCAAAGGCATATTTGAATGGGATGCAGCTTTTATTAAGTCTATTACCTTATTACCAAACAACAAAATTCTAGGTTTGTCCAAATCGACAACATTTGCAGACGACAAAATGAAAGTGACTGAAAAGTTGAAATTTGTTTTGTGAAGGGTAGAAAACATGGTGGGAAAAGGAGAAAATGCTGGTTACCAGCATTTTCTCCTTTTCCCACAATGTTTTCTAAAGGCTTCTTTCTCAGAGGCGTCCAAAGTAGGGATTGTGTGGTAATGGGTTAAAGTTTTCATATTATCATTCTTTCATAATAGGCAATAAAACATAACTCTGTCAGTACAGATGCTACGGCTGATTTGCTTGTACTTCATATATGATAAAACTGATATTTGTTTACGCATGGTCCTGGTAGCAGGTCTAAATACGCCTTCATTTTGAAGAAATCCACACATGGAAATAGAGGACATTTGTTTATTTAGATGGAATTCACAGAGTGAACATCGTCGGTAATATTTTCACGAGTCCTATTTATTTCATGATTCTAATCGTGTTTAGTGTGTGTGTTTGGGAAGTGTGTTTTTGAGGCTGAGGGTGAGTTGGTCTTTCATCAAAATCTAGTGCAATTATTTTCGGTGACTCCCCGTGGCGTACCCCCAAAGCGTTATATAATATTACGTAAAACGTGAAAAATGTAGGGTCAATAACGTCATAGTTCCATTTGGGTGAGTGGCATGTACATGTTACCTAGGTAACTAGAGCTCGGGAAACTACTGTTTCCGCCGTAAATGTAATAGTTAGAAAAAGAAGTTCTCTATTACAGATAATTTTATTACAAAAGAATAGTTCAGTTTTAACCCATTACCACATAAGGGCTACTTTTGACGACCTTTCCCACAATGTTTTCTACCCTTCAAAAAACAAAATTCAATTTTTCAGTCATTTTTATTTTGTCGTCTGGAAATGCTTTCGATTTGGACAAGACTAAAATATTGTCGTTTGGTAATGAATTAAATCGATAGTATTAGAACTACTTTCAAATGTGTAAGTAGGTCTATACATTCAGCTTTTAATATAAAGGGTGTCCCGGAATTCGCGAACCGTCAAGACTGATGTCAATAAAGCTGTTTCACTTTTTTACGGAAACCCGTAGATCTATGGTGCTCGACTTCTGTGACACCCTGTATTTATTAGCTTTTATTAGCTTTTATCAAGCGATTCCTGAGTGTTTTTTCTATCCTTCAATGTCGATCTCACATTCGAATCATATTTCACTCTGTCTGCAAATGTTTTCGTTTTCGTTAGAATTTTGACCGTGGCCTTTTGGAAGAGTTACGTCATAAGTTAATGTCTAATCATCACAACAATAAAAGATGACGTCATTCAGAGCTGTGTCGTCACCGGTTAGAAGTGGAGCTTCGATTCTCGTACTGAGACCACAGATAGCCGAGTTGTCAGGGCAACTAAAGCTCTTGGGTCCCCACATGCCAAGATCGGGACCGTTTTTAGGATAACTCAGTTCATATTCTGTGCCGTTGCTAAATTCTCTGCAATCAAAACGAACATTGTTCACTGCGGAATCGTCTGCAACGTCCTGAAAATATTTGAAAATAAAATATCATCATCATCATCATCATCATTATCATCATCATCATCATCATCGTTGTCGTCGTCCAAGTCGTGGTCGTCGTCCTCCTCCTCATCATCATTGTTGTCGTCATCGTCGATGTCGTTGTCGTCATCATCATCATAGATCTAATTACAAAAACAATAATAATGATGATAATAATAATATAAAAATAATAATAATAATAAGACGAAGAATAATAACAATATAGTACATGTACTTGAACATACAGAAAAAATACAAAAAGCAGAAAGTATTGACTTAGGTCAGCCTGCGCAGTCGGTGCAGGCTGACCTGAGTCGATACTTTTTGCAGATGAATTCAACCCCCATATTCGCCCCCAATTTCTCGTGAGACAGTGCGATATAAGAGCACGGTTAAGATTCCATCATACCTGTTGAGGTTGAACATTCATGCTAAAGGCTGTGAAGAACTCGTCGTAGGATTTGCACGTGACCCCTTCGTAGGATGGGTAATTTGTATGACCCCAGGGGCCTTCTCCCGATCTAATGCTGCCCCTGGGGTAGTCCCCTGGGTACGTATTTCTAGCCCTGTAACAGCTCAGTTGTATCCCATTAACCTCGGTGTCGTCACCGTCACCTTGGAAGTCTTCGATCTGTACAATTTAAAAAGACTTTGAACTGCATTTTGCTCTGAAAATTCATTTCTAGAAGATCTAAACAAAGACACTTTCTTTTCATTTGGGTGAAAAGTTAGATATAGAATTAAAATATGAGCAGACACCCGCGAAGAAAACACAAAAATTAACGAGTTGTTCATGCTTTTACTGTAGAATTTTCTATTCTGTTACTAATGGTATAATTGTTTTCGAAAGAAATAAGTTCATTTAACATTTCTCAGTGGCACATTGTATACTATGGTTTTGAAGATCGTGGATCCGAACACTCGGAGGAATTTTTGTTTAGTATGTTTTTTAAACAAACAAACCACAAATAAATCAAAGCTTTGAGAACGCTGAAGTGGTATTTGTCAAGGAAGATATAGTGTGGAATAAATCATTTCAAAGAAGAAGAGAAATATTGTTCAAATATTGACTTAAAAGTCAACCTACTGAGCAAATGAATACCTTCTTGGTTGAAGGGAGAGTACCCATGACAAAGTTAGGTTTATTCGTGTATTGGTAGTCTCCCTTTGATTTTAGGATGAGTCAAGAGTACCGTCCCTTGCCTGAAGGATGCACGATGGATAGAAAGGGAAACCATGTGAATATATCGGAAAAAATCAAGTTTGTACCTTAAAACTATGAATCTGAAATATCTTCCGTAAATATTTAATTCCTTACATTACAATCAATTATTTCGATCTGTACTGATACAGACAAACCAAACCAAGGGATGGCCAATTGTTGGTAAATAGATCCTAGCAGAATATGCTGTATAGAGTGCAACAGCATCCTCGGATACCCCAGGGTCTCCCTATTTGCTACGCTACATCGACCCTGGGACAATTGACTAATAAAACTTTGAATCAGCCGCCGAAAATCGATACTAAACGTCATACCGTACAGTACACTCGCCTATCACAAAATGATGATAGAACCGATGAAAAGCCAGCATTCGACCAGCGGTAAAGCGAGTCGCCGAAAATCGATACGAAACGTCATAGCGTACAGTACACTCGCCCATCACAAAATGATGATGGAACCAATGAAAAGCCAGCATTCGGCCAGCGGTAAAGCGAAGGAAATTCAACTAATCGTCCCAGGGGTCGATGTAGCGTAGCAAATAGTGAACCCGGGGTATCCGAGGATGGTGCAACAGATTCTTCTTAAAAGTATAGGGTGATAATTTTCAAAAAAAGGACAAATAGTTTTCGGCCCGTATCATATACATGAAAGAATTAAATCTACGAAGAGTATGCAAATTGCCACGCAAAAAATGCTACATCTGGGTCCGTATTTACTAACCATTCTTAAGAATAGTCTTTGTTTTATTCTACAAAATTTTCTGCGTTTGAAGGTAACACAACTTGTGATTGGCTAAACCATTTGATTTAGCCAATCGGAGGCCATGTTACAGTCCAATGTAGAAATTTCTGTAGAATAAAACTGAGACTGTTCTTAAGAATGTTTGGTGAATACGAACCTTGGAGTTTCAGTCTCTTGGCCTCTCGTTATATCTGGTTTACTCTTGTTTTCCTTTACTGAATAAAGCTAACACTTGTAAGAAATAAAATTTAATAAAGAGTCTTTTACCTTCAAATGGAAGCCCCTTGCATACGTTCCATTTGGACAGAATTCTGGATCCATCCACGTTCCCCAGATGGCGCCATTAGATACCCAAATACGATGTACAACATGGCGGTCCGTTTCATCGTCCGTGCTCAGAATAAAACTTTCGGCATGGAAAAGCAGCCCGAACAGAAACGCGAGGCTTATGTATGAAGCCATGACCACAGCTGTTTGATCGAATGGACTGTAGTCATAGAAAAGTGCTTTAATGTGCTTGGCATTTTTACAGTCACGAAAATGCGCAAGTTGACTAATTAACGTTACAAAACGAATCAGACATTTTCAGTCGGTGGCTATTCTTTACTTTACTTGACCTACAGTGTTTAAATTTTCGAAGTTTCCGAAAATTACGCGTGCCGTAAGGCACCAGTTATTTTCGCGGACCTTTCCCTTTTGAGGCAAATATTTCCCCATATTAACCACAAGCTGACGAAATAAATTACTTGTATATATTATATTTCTTCTGATTATTTTGTCAACGAATGCCACATTTAAAACTAGTGATCTCAAGTCAATTAACCGTATAACCGATATTTTCAAAAAAGGTAGTTCCAGATATTCGGTAGGAGGAAACTATTCACTGTGACGGGGAAATAATTCCCCAAAGCTTAAATTACGACATTTCTTTACCAATAACATTTCTAAAAATAGACACATGAAATATAATATAATTTAAACTCACCATTTAAGCGAAAGAATTCCCATGATGGAAATTAGGAGTTTTACCACCTAATGACGTTAAATAACATTTTAAATTAAGACCATGCACGAATACAACTGTGGATGTCCTAGGCTCCTTCCGCAGGGGAAAAAAAAAAACAGTTTAAAATAAATAATCGCTATTTTTCATCCAGTTCTTCCCCCCCCCCCCTTTAATTTTATGAAACTATAATCACTCTTGTATCCTCATGCCAAATATTGCCCCTGATGTTTGCAAGATTGTACAGATTACGGCAGATAGAAAATGCATTTCATTATACTGTGGCTAGCCGTAGACATAACGACTTCAGTTTCCGGTTTAACACATTACCACACAATCCCTACTTATGACGCCTCTGAGAAAGAAGCTTTTAGAAAACATTGTGGGAAAAGGAGAAAATGCTGGTAACCAGCATTTTCTCCTTTTCCCACAATGTTTTCTGCCCTTCACAAAACAAATTTCAAATTTTTAATCACTTTTATTTTGTCGTCTGTAAATGCTTTCGATTTGGACAAGCCAAAAATAGTGTCGTTTGGTAATGAGTTAAATCAAAGATAATTCCTTACAGTTTCTTTACCCCATGATTTTATGTACACAGATGACTGGATTATAACATCGTAGAATTTCAACCCTTATCCTGCTAAATAACTAGGATGAAATTTTCTATTCAACAGTAAAAACCAAAATATTACCCATTTTAAAGGAATATTTTGTGGAACAATATCTCCTTATCGGACAGTGTAGATCCAAGATCAAACTGCACGTTTTGTGCAGTCTGATCTTGATTTGCACAGTCCGCAAAAGGTGAGTGTGTTGCAATTAGCAGTCAAAGGGTTATCAGCGTTTATATAATCTATGGCTGCAGAGATGTCTCTTTAAAGTTGCTGCTGTTTCGTTTTGTTTGTTTCACTTAAGCCAGCCCAGCACTGTACCACATTAGCATTATTACCCCCACAGTTCAAACAATCATAGTTACTAGCTTACTAACAGTGGAATTCAGTGGACACACACTTCTAATAGCGCTGATACGTGTGAAAGTCCAAATGAACATTAAAATTTCTCCGTTGTCAACAGAAACCGGGGTCAAAGGTCATTGGCTATATGGACAGTGGTCTCTTTCAGTGCCAAATATGTTGATTCCTGCTCGCTGGAAAGGGGGTTTAATGCACCTGCAAACAGTATCAACCCATATCAGCCGGTGCAGTCGGCGTAGGCTGACATTTGTCGAAACTGGTAACCAACAGTTTCTCCTTTTCCCACAATGTTTCCTACATATTCAATGATAAGCATCATCTTTTGAGCTATATTTAAGACGTCCCCAGTTAATGATTTCAATTAAGTTCAGTCCAAAATATTGCAGTATAGTACTCGTAAACCAGTAAGTTTAATTAGCGTTTATTTAACATTGCCCATATTTGCCCAAATGGGCGACGCCCTATGCAGACTATCAGATAATATCATGTCATTGGGAACAGTACAAAATAATTACATTGTTTTTCAACGCGCTCGGTGTATAGCATCGGCACAGGGGACTCCAGTTTAACGTCTCACTTGAAAGACTTTTAGTAATATTAAATGGCCAGACGTGGGGATCGAATCCACAGCCTTAACTGACCCAAGAATTTTTGTTTCTAAAGAAAACCTACGCTCTACCATTTATCCTACACCTCAGTGTAACATTACCCCTAAAGTTCTTTGAGTAGCGCCTAGCAGCCCAAGAAATAACAATTTTACTTACAATTTTAGACTACTTCAAATTTAAAGCACTTGCAGACGACAAATCATAGGTAACTCAAAAACTGAACTTTGTTTCCAGGTAAGTAGAAAACAATGTTGGAAAAGGAGAAAATGCTGGTTACCAGCATTTTCTCTTTTTTCCACAATGTTTTCATAAGGCTTCTATCTCAGGGGCGTTAAAAGTCGGGACTGTCTGATATGGAGAGAAGAGTCAAAGGTTCAAAAGGTAGGTCACTTATGGTTGGTCAAAGTTTCTAGTGGGAGGATATAATGGTCTGATACTAAAGGAGACAGAAACTGTGCTTTTGGGCGTACACCAGAATGTTACATAACAAAGACCAACATCTTTTACGATGCTTGCTGAGCACTACGAAAGATTGAAGTTGATTTTAACCTCTTTCCAAACGACAAAATTTTAGATTTGCTCAAACTGAAAGCATTTGCAGACTACAAACTAAATGTGACTTCAAGATACATACTTACTGTTAGATTAAAAACAAGATTTTTGCTATTGCTCCTGTTTTAAAGAAATAATTTGTCGTGTAATTAATGAATCGGGGAGAAAGATTGCGTTAAAATACCAAGGCAGGTTATATATCAATGAACAAAAGTACATGCAGGCCCGGTAAATTTGGATTTCAAAAACAGAGGAGGAAAGCGAATTTTCGTCGCCAGGGAGTGCTTATCAAACGGCAAATCCAAACAATATAACCCAATATTATTAAAAGAGCGATTACGTAATCGCTGTTTAAAAAAAAATGTAAAAAACTTGAAAGTGTACAGAATGGCTTAAATGTGTAAGCATCGATAAAATGCAGGATATTTGTTTTTCTCGGTGAAAGATCGAAATGTATTTTAAAGAGTGAACACAATCGATGATATTTCCACGGGTGGCAGTTATCCTCCGTGGCGTATCCCCTTCGCATAGCAACACATTACAATGTATTACGTCAAGCGTGAGAAATGTCAGGTAAATGACGTCATATTTCCATGCGGTTGTGAGTCACGTGCATTTTTAGCTAAGTAACTAGTGTATAAAAAATCGGTATTTTCACTAGTCGTACCCTTGGAATATCGAAAATTCTAACATGTATTCGACTCTGTAAACACAGTGGAAGGAAAAAGTGGTAAAATCTGTGACAATCCATCTAGAGTGACGTCATTCTATATCGAGTGACGTCATTCAATGAGTGAGTTATTAAAAAGAACATAATCTTCATCCGCGTTTTACTCCAAGTTTCAACTTGTTTTCTTTCCATTAAGAGTTGGCCATGGCAAAATCGAAATAATCTTCTTTCTATCGTGGTTTATCGTTCAATAAACCAATTCGTGAGTTATGAGGGGCAATGAATAAACCACTCGTTCTATCGCCCTCGTGGATTATTTATTGTGCCTCATGGTTCATTGAACGATAGACCACGATAGAAAAAGGATTATTTCTTAAATGTTTTCACCGCTATTTCTCGATATCCTACCGGAAAGCATGAATTGATTGCCAGTATATTTGTTGTAAAGGATAGAAAAACACTAGAGGCTTGTCCTCATTCAAAACCGGAAACGACATCAGCAATTGCTTTGAAGGGCTGCAAAAGATGAAGAAGTGCATTTTCCTATTCGTCATTTTCTGTGCTACATTGCAGCCATCAGGGGAAATTCTGGGTAGGAAGATACATGACTGATTATAAAATTGAAATAATGTCGGTTTACTTCAGAAATCCTCGTAATTACAGCTTGAAACAAGCTGTAGTTACGAAATTTTTTGAAGTAAACCGACGATTATATGGATTAAAATCTGGCTTTTAGTTGCCTGCAAGCGAGTGTAGATATATCTTTAAAAACTGAAAGCCTAGCCCAGGTAGCGCAGTAAAATAAACAATAATTTCTTGTCCATTTCATATCATTTCTATTTTTAAAGATAGTTCCCAAGCTCAGGTACAGCAGTAGAAAATTACGTCATTCAATGCAGTGTCGTCAACCTTGATAGCCCCGACATTTTGTGACGATTCAATTTTGGTGCTCAGGCCGCAGATGGCACTCTCGGCTGGGCATGAGAGACTGTAGGTGCCCCAGAATCCCCACTGGGTAGGAGACTGGCCGACCAGCTCATACTGACTACCACCGTCGAAATTTCGGCATTTGAACTTGGCGTCGTTGACAGCAGTATCGTCTCCAAAATTCTGGTGATACAGAAAATCAAATAGTAAACAGGAGGCCCTCTAAAACCCCGAACAAGACATAATTTAAGTTTTGTTCATCAGCAAGGGTTCGCAAATGACACTCTGATACAGCTTAAACTAGATGTGTTACATTTAAATTGAAAACCACAACCTCACCCCACCGGGGTTTGTATTCACCAACCATTCTTAATAACAATTTAAGTCGTATTGTTCAGAATTTTGTCAGAGTGAAAATAACAGAACTTCTGATTGGCTAAACCACACAGCTGTATTTTTACTAGATCTTCACCGACTTTCGTAAAATATATAAAAAAAAATATCATAATGCATATGTTAGTGATCAAATAATAATAATAGTAATAATAATGATAATAATGCACAAGTTCCCTGGGTCGGAAGGCCTTCATTCGTGTTTCATCTCATTTGGTTGAAAACGTTCGAAAGGGAACAAGTTGATGCACGCGGCATTTAGTGACAATGTTGGTTTTATGACAACTGCAGATCTGTGATAGCCTGTGTTCCAGTAGAAACACAGATTTTGCAATTTTCAATTTCTTTTTTTTTTTTCACTCTGAAAGACTTTAAGATCTATCTTGGTGGGCCTTGGTATATACCATTTACAAAAGCATCTCATGTAACAAAGAACGTTGATAAGACTAGTTACAAACCTGGTTGGGTTCCACCTTCAGGCTGAACGACGTCAAAAAGTCATCCTGACCATTGCATGCCGTTCCATAAAAATATGGATAGGAGCCCCAAGGGGCCTCACCAGAACGTATTGGTCCCTGGTCTAGGCCACGAGAGGCCGTAGTGTAATAGTAGTATGTTGTCGAGTAAAAAGACGATTGTGTAGGGCTTCCACCATTTGCAGATGGTCGGGTGAAGCAATCCAGACGAATTCCATTTACAGCCGTGTCGTCTCCGTCTCCTTGTGGGTACTCCACCTGTAGTTAATATTTTGAACAAGGAAGTATCGATGCAAAGCATCAAGCCCACGGCGGATCTGTAAACAAAATTCTTTACAACCCTAATGAAAGTTGCCCATTCGATGTTTAAAGCGGAGACGGCGATTTTGGCCTTATCCTTGGTAATACCTTAAATCATTTGATCACTAATCTTCCCATGCCAACTTTAAGGATGAAATCACATGACGAGGTGCATTTATGATTTAAGGAACGACAAACAGTAGCAACTGTCTGCAGAAACACAAAGGCAAACAAGTAATTCCACAGCGAATGAAACCATAGCGCCGCCGCTACCGCTACCTCCGTCTGCATGATAAACTGTAATCCTCAGCATTGTAAGCCAGACTTTTAGTACTTGTGCAGACAGCGTATAAACAAGGTCAGTTTTCACATTCTTTGCACACTGATATTTATCTAAACTGTCTGCAAAAAATTAGTTATGACGCTGATGACAGTAAAATAATTACAAGTCCAAGGAAACACCTACCTTCAAAGCAAAACTTTTAGCGTATGAACCATTTGGACAGAATTCGGCATGTCTCCAGTCGCCCCATTGCCCGCCGTTCGATACAAATAACCGGGTGACGACGTTGCGATCTGTGTCTTCTTGTTCCAGTATAAAAGTATCGGAAACTAAGAAAAAATGGGCAAACAATGCGATGTGTATAATCATCATGTTTGTCTGAAAATGAGCTGAATGTTACGGAAATACTCCCTTTTAACGCTTCACCGGGCGACCTCATGATTCCACAATCCTAAATAAGAGGATTTTTGAAAACTTTTACGGAGGAAGGAAAATGCTCATTGCAATTACATTCTGTAACCCCCATCCTTCAGAATGTTTTCTATCATAGAATGGATGAATCCCATGTTTTGAGCCACGTTCGATTTGTCTCCAAATGTTTTAATTAACTATGGACATGTCTAAAATCCCGCCGTCTGGTTTAAGAGTTAAAATGATAAGATAAATTGTTCGATAAGGAAATCTTTGTCTAGACTTCTAAGAAAACGAACTTAATGGCATCAAAATAGGGAGAGTAAGCCCGGCAGACAAATATCAACTTATTGTACCAAACAACTGAATTTAAGACTCATGCTCTTAGAAAGTATTTGCAGATGGCAATTGAAATCTGGCTCAAGTGATGGGAATTTTCTATGAAAAGGTATATATAAAAACGTTGAAGGAAAATGAGAAAATGTCGGTTACCTGCATTTTCTCACAACATTTTCAAAATCCTTTTAATCCGGTCCGTTAAAAACAAGGAGTAGGCTACTTTCATTTTGAATTTCTACGAAATGGGCAAGTCATTGTAAGTCAGACAAAAGATCGCCTCATGCAGTAATTTCGTAATATTTTCACAGACTTTCGAAATATCTTCGACCCTCATAAAAGATTATTAACTTTTTAACAAACCACAGAATCTCTATTTCGCTAAATTAAAACGATTTGGAGACTACAAATCAAATCAAATATAGTTTGAACGATTCAGTTTGACTGGCTACCTGTACTGGGTCTTTCTTCTGCCAAATATTCAAAGAGGTTCTTCTTCAGGGTCCTAAAACAGGAAACTGTTTGAATGAAAGGTCAAAGCGAATTTACCAGAATTATTTAGTAAATTTATTTTGTTTAACCCTTAGGCTGCTAAGCGGGACTTACTGACCTTTTGCGAACAGTATAGATCAAGATCAGACTGCACAGAACGTGCAGTCTGATCTTGGATCTACACTGTTCGATAAGGAGATAGCATAACTTTAAAATAGCAATACTTGGGGTGTCACCATGAAATTGAAACTCCTTTTTAGGTATTTAGCAGGATAAAAGTTAAGTATAGCTGTAAATAGATTTTTAATTTTCTTTCTAATAGACTCAACATCTATGAATAGATTTTGATATTAGTTTATTTATAAAAAAGAGTTGTTTTAAGTATGCTCAAAAAAACTTTTAGCATGCTTGAAAATATGTTTGATTTTATCATACTTGCAAATAGATTTTTATACTCTTTATCTGTAAATATATCTTATTTTGAGTATGCTTGTTAACAGGTTTTGTTTTGGGTAGATTTGTAAATATACTCCATTTATAGTATACGAGTACTTGTTGATAGAATTTGTTTTCATTAAACTTGTAAATTGATTTGATTTTGTTTTTTGTATACTTGTATATAAATTTGTTTTAAGTAAATTTGTAACTAGATTTTGTTATTTTACATGGTTTTGTTTTTTGTGTATTTGGAAATACATAAATAAACTTTGTCTTCGCGTACTATAGGTAAAAGGGCAACTTTTCCTACATTCAAAAAATATCTTTATTCATATCTTTATAAATAGATTTTTGTTTACTTATTTATTAAGAGTTCTTCAACTTGGCTTTAGGTTATGTGTTTCTCTTGCTGCGAAAGTGTGTTCGGATAAGTGTGTATCGATGTTGTTTTCGTCTGTCTATGATGATGATTTGTCATTTATTTTTTGCTTGCAAATAGACACTTGTTCGTTTGCCTATCAATAGATTCAGTGCCCATCTATTCACAAATATATTGCTTCTTGCTATTCTGACTTTGTATAGTTTTGTTTTCTGTCTTCAGAGACACCCCCTTTTTTTCGGTTATTTGCTTTCGTGTAACTTTTAAGAACATTTCATTTGGTATCCAAGTCGACTCATTTTGTTTGATATTCTTTTCAAGAGATTTGTTCTGGTATTTTTGCTAATTTAATGATTCATTGTAGAATACCTCCCCTGACTACCCTTCAATATTTTCTAGGTTTCAGCAGAACAGAACATTGCGTTTTGCTTGAGGATAGTGCATGACCGCTAAGCTTGGACGAACCAGACTTTTCTGATAACAGATCAAAAAATCAATTATTCGAGCCACATCTATTTTTATCTGCATATTATTTCAGTTTAAACGAATCTCTAAAATGTTTGTCGTCTGGTAAAGGATCAAGTTCATCATAACGTCAAGATTACGCGTCTTATCTGTCGCGGTGTAAACATAACAACCAAGCTATCATGAAATCGGATCTGACCTCTGACACTTGGTTTGACGTAACATCTAAAGCGACAAAAATATTCCAAAGTCGAAAGCAGGACATAGTCAGCACTATCACTGGTCAGTGCTTAACTTCGTATCATCCCGGACTGACAAAACCTTCATCTGTAAAAATGGTGGTAACAGCTCTGCTTGTGTTCGGCCTCCTGACAGTAGTTTCTGATGGGTTCCTCCTAGATGTGAGTCGAGCAGATAGAAACGTGGTGCAGATACTCACTGTGGGCAATGGACAGGTCTGGGGAAAGTTTGGTGCTCCGGAGTTCTGTTTGAATGGAACGTATGCCACGGGATTCCGTCTAAAGGTAGGGCTTATTTCTTCTTGTTTTCAGTGGTTTGATAACAAAGTTGTTGCCGAGGTTTTTTTCTTCTTTTTATTGAGAATTATTTTTCCTTTTGTACAGAAGACAATGGAAAATAAGAGCAGGGTCCGAAGTTACCAACTATTCATCTGAATATTTCTGGTATAATTGTAGATTTTGAAGTAACACAACGTCTGGTTGGTTATACCATTTTGGTTCAGCCAGTCGGAAGTTGTGTTACTTGAGAATTTAGAAAATTGAGAACAGGACTGCATGGAAATTATCTTTAGAATAGTTAGATCGAGCCTCACTAGCCCAGTTGATAGCGTGCAGGACGCAGGCTCGATCCCCGACCAATTTCGACCAATTTCTTTCCTAGGTTTGATCTTAGTCAATGCAACAGGATTCCCTTCCCGCTAACCATTGTTTAGAAGATGGGTATATGGAAAAGCAGCCAGTAGCTTTAAATGAATAGTGTGTTGAGTATTGGTAGCAGGGAACTCCTGTAAAGCATGTACAGGTGCACTGACCACTGTGATATAACTGAAATATTTATGAAAACGGCATTAAACACCACACAATCAATCAAAAGACAATAGAATGGTTGATGAAAAGATACCAAAAAGCTGCAAAATCCGTCGATTGATCCCACTCTAGGGTCTGAAATATGATCAAGATGTATTGGTAAAGATGGAAAGCTGCTTGAATTTTAACTTTTTGATATCTAGTCAATATCTAAAAGCCTTTTGCAAATGGCAAAGGTCAAGATGAGCCTGCACATATATGCTGAACGATCTTTGCTTTACACCGTCCACAAAGTAAAGAGAATGGGTTTTCATAATTCACCCATTCCGAACGCTCCCACAAAGATTTTACTCCTATAAAGAACTGAGGGACAGTAGTGCCTTTTTCCATAAGCCTGACCCTTTATTAGACGATTCCGCATTTAAAGGCCTGAAGAAGAAGCCTTTTAAAAAAAATCATTGTGGGAAAAAGGGGAATACATGCTGTTTCTCCACCATTTGAAAGGAAATTTTGCTTACTTTAGCTATAGCTAATCTGTCATTTATAAACTTTAATGCTTTCAATCTGGATTTGTATTCACCAACCATTCTTAAGAACGTTTCTTTGTCTTATTCCTCAAGATTTCTTGACTGTGAAAGAAACAGAACTTCTGATTGGCTAATCAGAAGTTCTGTTTCTTTCACATAAACAAAATTTTGAAGAATAAGACTAAGAATGTTCTTAGGAATGGTTAGTGAATACAGACCCAGGAAGGACTCGTTCAAAATATTATAACCAGGTAAAGTGTCAAGGTGTACCGCTGATCCTTACACTAGAACGGAATTTCTGTTGTAGATACAAGAACCAAATACAGATGACGACGAGACTGGAGTGAACGGAATTGCTCTCACCTGTACCGCCCTCGCCAGATCTGAATCCTTCGGGAACGTGACCTCGAGCGTCAGCGAATGGGGAACGTGGCAACCACTGGCCGCTTGCACAAATCAACAGGTCCTCAGTCGATTTCAACTCAAAGTGGAAAAAGGCCAGGTATGTTCATCTTTTTTATTTTTAGCTTTTCCAACAATCTTTTCGAAAGGCTTCTTTCCCAGAGTGCTTTAAAGTCGGTATTGTGTGGTAATGGGTTAATCCGGTTGTATTCCCGAGCTAAAGTCGGATGGATATCATGCTTCATTTGTACCATCCGTCCAGCTGTTCGTCCGTCGTCCATGCCTTAAAGTCAATACATGTAGGTAGAAGATATGTACTCCTTCCCTGGTGGATATCGATAAAATCTGTTGTTCTATCGGCAAAGGGTGGTCTTTAGTTTAGACAGAAAACGCCATGATGTTTTCAGGACCCGTAATAATTCACCGATTATTCTTAATTTTGTTCTTGGTCTAAGATTTGAATCATGAAGTAACACAGCCTCTGATTGGTTAAACCAAATGGTTCAGCCAACCGTTTGGAAACTTCTTAAGAATAATACTTTAAATGGTCTTACGAATGGTTGTATTGACCATAGAGTTTCTTTGCAGTCTTATTTTGATCTACGATGTCCGCGAAAACTAGCAAAATGACTGTGGAAGAGCTAAAGAATTCAGCTAGAAGTACATAATCATATTACAATAACGAACAATGATCAATATTTTAACAGTTGACGGGAGACGACACAGCCGTCGATGGCGTGCGGTTTAGATGTAGAGACAAAAGTGGCGGCACGGAGCAAGATCTTGATGGCGGCAAAGAAGCTCCCTACGGCACTTGGGGTCAATGGTCCACGTACTGTCCAGAAAACTCGGGTATCTGCGGCCTGAGCACAAAAGTCGAGCCAAAACAGGACATAGGTTCGGTTCTGAAGTTTGATGATACAGCTCTGAATGATGCTCTCTTTTATTGTTGTGATGATTAACATTTCCGTTTAATTGTAAACATGTCTGTATTAGATATACTGTCAAGTATTAAGTTTGTCTTTTCTACTTTCTGTCTCAGGAGCTGTTTTCTTCTTTATTTTTTTCCGCAGTCGGGACTTAGGGTTTGGGGAAAAATGTAGGAATACATTCATAAAATTTGGAAATTTAAAGTAATAATGTTATGAGACACCATTTTTTACGATTAGTAGGGCCTAAATTCAGCATGGTTTGGAACTAGCGTGTAAAAATTTAGGAGTGCAAGAAACTGTTCTGAATGTAGAAATTTAAAATATTCTGGAAATATCCAAGATAGTCATAAAATTCAACAACTCCTAATTTCGAAATTAGCTTAAATACTTCTGTCCACATTCTGTGCAATCCGATCTTTGATCTACACCATCCACTACCTTATATTATAAGATCAAAATGATTGCTAATTTGAAACGGTCTTGTACCTATAATAGACTAAAAAAAGTCCATTTTACAATTCAAACATGACGCGTGTATTAGGCACTATAAACACAGTGCAACGAAAGAATGGTAAGATCTACGTTATTCTATATCGAGTGACGTCATTCTATAATAATAATGGAGTGCAACACGGGAAAAGGTGCATTCGGACATTTGCGTAAAGTGTCGTCCCGGATTAGCCTGCGCAGTCTGCACAGGCTAATCCGAAGCGACACTTTCCAATTTTATGTGATTTTCTGTTTTACGCAAGTCTACTGTAGCACAAAATTTAATTTAGTCGTAAAGTGCCGTCTCGGATTGGCCTGCGCGGACTGCGCAGGCTAATCCGGGACGACACTTTACGCAAATGTCCGAATGCACCTTTTCGCGTGTTGCACTCCATTATTATCATAGAGTGACGTCTTTCTGTATGAAATAAGTGTGTAAGTTATTCAATGGAATATGATCTGCATCCGCGGTTTTACTTTAAGTATGAACTTGTTTTCCTTTCAATAAGAATTGGTCATGTTAAAATCGAAATAATCCTCTTTCTATCGCGGTTTATCGTTCAGTAAAACCACGTTGTGAGTTATTAGGTGCAATGAATAAAGGGGTCGGGCTGTCGCCCTAGTGGATTATTTATTGTGCCTCATAACTCCTAACGATATTTATTGAATGATAAAACCACGATAGAAAGAAAATTATTTCTTAAATAAATATTTCACTCTCCAAAAGAGTCTTTATATCAAAAGTGTTAGTCTTGGTCCAAGCAGAAATAATTTCTTAAATATTCTGAATCACGCTCTCCTAATTGCTGTCGGCTATTGATCTTTTGCAGCAATCTGTTTATCGATTCTGTTATTACCCTTTTTAAGAATGTAACATCCGAATGATAGAAAAGGGAAAAAAACGGACCTCAACCTAGGCTACAAAAAAAGGTCAGTGACAATAGGTATAGAGAATCTGACATGTTTTGGCATTTCAGATAAAATCGTATTAAACGAGACTCGAAAGGCGCTGTTAGAGGAGCCATCGTTATAGACCAAATAGACAAAATATTAAATCAAACGCCAAAAATTGTCAGGTTTTTATTTTCAAAGTCACGAATTGTCAGTAAAATAATAAAAAAGCATTAATGCACACTAGGTAATTACCATAAATAAAACTGTTCACTACACGAAAAACGACATCTTATATGAGAATGACGTCACACAATGCTATTGATCTCAAAGATGTTTAAGATAAAAAAAAAAAAAAAAAAAGCCACTCGTAATTAAAATTCATAAATGGGTATATATCACTTGAAACATGAGAAACAGCATAAATGAAGGCTTATAAATAAGGATAATCTTTTCTTGTATAACCACTGGCATCGCACGAGAAACCAAAATCGGGCAATGAAGCATAAACCGATACCATTCACTCGTTTAGTGTAAATATTAGTTTTTATCAACAAGTCGAAGAAAGTCATAATGCAGACAACCACGTCTGTCAAAATAACAAATACAATATATCGTCGGTTTATTTCCAAAACCTCGTAACTACAGCTTTTTTCAAGCTGTAGTTACGAGGTTTTTGAAGTAAACCGACGATATGCAGACGCGTTAATTTCTCTGGAGAAAACCAGATTAACTTCTCTGAAAAAGTATAAAATGACGTCATAAGAGTATGACGTCGCATTATGCAAGCCCCAAAAATGTGAAAGAAAAAACGCACTGACTAAATCAAGGGAGATAATGTGACAAAATACAACAGAATAGCACAGACACAGGTATAAACGCTAAATAAAAGTAAGGAAATAAAAAAAAAACTTTTCTTGTATATAACCATTAGCATCTCACATGCGATCGAATAGGACAACATAAAGCAATAGGTTGTATAACTTTAAAAAATCGAAGGAACTCATAGTGCAAACAACCATTCAAATTCGCGTTCCTTGTACAACCAATAGTCCTGTCAACCAATTGGATCAGTCCACGAAGTATCCTACCAATCACATTTATTTGTCCTGTCAACCATCATCTATCATCAACCAATCAGGGCTTATAATGCAAACCACAATCCTATCTTCTTTGTTTGTATAATGTGGGGTAATTCTATTTGTTTCTATTTGTTTAACAGTGCCGGTTCTTTGAAAACATAAACCCAGGCCAATTTTGATCTTTCACTGTAAAAAAACAAATATTCTATTCTTTTCGTGTTTTTAACCCTTTCTGGAAGGAGCTTTATCAAAATCCAGTACAGTTTTTTTTCAGTTATTCCCCGTGGCGTACCCCTCCCGTATAGCAACGCAATACAATATTACATCAAGTTCAAGAAATGTAAGGTAAATAACGTCATATTTCCATCTGGTTGTGAAGTCGCGTGCATTTTACCTAGGTAACTAGAATGTAAAAAATCAGTATTTATACCTGTCGTACCCGTGGAATTTCGAAAACTATTTTCACTGCAATTTCTCAATATCCTACCGGAAAGCATGAATAAAGTTGTTATATTACAGACACTGTTTTTGCTAACGTGTGCTATAGGGCTCAGGTGAGAGAACGAACTGTGGATGAAGCGATTCAAGGTTGATTGATTGATTCAGGTGGTTGGTGTTTATCGTGTTCAGTTTATTCAAGTATTAGTTTTTATCGACCTGTCGGATCAGTCCACGAAGCATACACCCAAAATCTTCTATGTCTTTCTTAAAGTCCTCTTCATCCATACAAACTAACGGGGAACTTCTCAACATGACCCGGTTGATTTTCTGAAGTGAGATAAAAAAAAAAGAAAGAACACTGACATTTAGTCCAAACAAACAGACCCATTTTATGTTGATAAACCAGATATAACCAGGCTCTATATTCACCGACCATTCTTTAGTACTTATCCTTCTAAATAACTAAAGTAAAATTTTCTACTCGACAGTAAAAACTGAAATACTAATACTTCAGAGTTATGTTTTGTATAATAATATCTACTTATCGGACAGTGCAGATCAAAGATCAGACTGCATGTTCTGTGCAGTCTGATCTTGATCTACACTGTCCGCAAAAGATCAGTGAGTCGCCCTCAGCGTATTATGTTCTGATAATCTTATTTTGAAAGTAACACAATTTCTGATTTGGTTAACCAAACGGTTTAGTCAATCAGAAGTTATATTAATTGCAACTTTAGAAAATCACGGAAAATAAGACAAAGAATATCTTAAAGAACAGTTTGTGAATACGGACCAAAGATTATTGAGTGGAAACTTGACTAACAACATTTTATGTTGATAAATCTCAGTTCTGATGTGTTCACGTTTAACCAGACACAGCCGTGCCCTGTGAAGATTAGGTTTAGTGCATCTGGAAAAAGATATCGATACGGGTTAGCCTCGTGCAGGCTAACTTCAGTCGAAACAAGAATGGTAACAGCCGGTACATGCACATAACGTTATGCTGAACCTGCTAACCCAGAGCAAGCAAGAAAAACGACTTAAACAATAATATCTAACATATACAATGTAAAATTAGTACTATCGAACTGAAGTTTGATGAATGAAAACTGTAATATAGCCTTGCATAAAGAAAAAAATACAAAAGCTACATATGGGGAAAAAAACAACATATAGACAGAATTGCACATGTACTAGGTCATGCTTCTCTTATGCCAGACGAAAAAATTTTGTTCATCTTTGAAGTACTTGCAGACAATATATTAAGATTTTGCTTCTGTCAGAAGTGAAGAAAAATCTCCCCAAACAGAAGAAAATGCTGGTATCCCATCATGTTTTCAAAATCACAGATCTATATTTTGTAACAGTTGAAAAAACAAACATTTTACCCCACTCAATGTCGTAATCATAACGGTTTCCGTGGAAATCCTTCCGTGAACCATTTCTGTTGAGTGCAACATCTCTAACGCTTTACTCACATGCCGTGCTATCCTGTATACATCCTACAATTAGGAAATTTTTTTCTTTAGTTGTTTATCATACAATTAGCCACAGTTGTGAGTTATGAGGCACAGTAAATAATCCACTCGGACCACAATATATAAACCAATCGGGCTATCGCCACAGTGGATTCTTTAATGTGCCTCATAACTCACAAAATGATTTACTGCACGATAAACCAAGATAAAAGGAAGATTATTTCGATTCTAACATGACCACTTTTTAAAGAATGAAAAACAAGTACAAACTTAGAGTAAAAAACGCGGATGAAGATTATGCTCCATTGAATAACTCACTTACTTAACTTTATACAGAATGAGGTCACTCGATATAAAATGACCTCACTCTACATGGAATGTCGTAGATTTACCACGGTTTCGTTGCACTGTGTTTATAGAGCCGAATTCGCGTGTCATGTAAGAATGATAAACAAATGTGTTTTATTATATGAAATGTTGATTATTACAGCGAGCGTTTCAGTGTTTAATAAGCTCACGAAAATGATCAAAGTATTTATCATTGAGATAAATGAGAGAAAGACGGCAAATCATTAATAAAGAAGAAAGACAAAATTAAAAAAGAAAACAGTTGTATTTCCTATTTTGCCTACCTTGCATCCTGGGTATCTAAGCTTTAGACTTGTCTATGATCCAAATCGTCAGCTAAGCTGATTCTTGACAATAGTTAAACAGTCTTTAACAGTCTTTACATGTACGGTAAAGCTAAAACCATACATGTCGAGATAACTAAATGGGACCAAGTCTTTTTTCCACTCGTCTTGTTTATCGACAAAGTCTCTTACATATGACTTTTCAACTAGAGTAGCCTTTGCAAACAGAATACATCAAGATCAAGACTACTGAAATGTGTATTCGGATCACACCATGAATTATTTCCTTTTTCACAAGAACTACATACCAACGTGTTCACTATGTTTTGTCAAGATGGCTATGGCTTGTTACAAGCTGTAGTTACGAGGTTTTTGAAGTGAACCGACGATATATACTAATAATGAACAGTTTATCGATGAAAGGAATACATACCATTGTGCACACCCTGTTTTTGTCAAGAAATCGTGCTAGGGTCATCTTTCGTTTATCTCGTGCGTCAAAGTTCCCGAACACAAACATGTCACTGCTAACAACATCCGACATCGATTTGGTATCCCTTTCTGAAATATAAATATTTATTTGATAAGAGTGTTACAACGGTTTCAATATTTCAGTCATATCACAGCGACAACTCACATATCCATGTATATACTGGATTTCACCAGTACTTTGGTAGCGCTCAAAGATACTTCCATAAAAATCATTGGGCCCCGTTTTACTTAGGTAGCTACGAACAAAAATTGATCTGCCTCGAGATACAAGATAAGTATTGTGGTCATTTTAGAAAACTATTGCGATAAATCAAAGTTTCTGGGAATTTTTTCTGGATAAAATGAAAAGATAAAATTCCCAGGATACTTTGATTTAGTTTTCTAAAATGACCATGATAGCTATCATATATCTCGTGACAAATTAATGCCACTGTATTATAGTTGTATCTCGTGGCAAATTAATGCCACTGTATTATAGTTGTATCTCGTAATAAATTAATGCCACTGTATTATAGTTGTATCTCGTGGCAAATTAATGCCACTTTATTATAGTTGCGTAAAACTTAGGCCATTTTTGTCCGTAAATACCTTAGTAAAACGTGGCCAAGGTGTTGCGTCCAGTGAGGCTCTAACCAGGGTTTTCAGGTTCACCCTTATCCTGCTGGATTACTAAACTGAAATTTTTAATTCCACCATAAAAACACAAATATTGGTATCTTAAAATAATGTTTTTTAGGGAATAGTATCTCCTAATCGGACAATGTAGATCCAAGATCAGACTGCACGTTCTATGCAGTCTGATCTTGATCTACACCGTCCGCAAAAGGTCAGTGTGTCGCACTTAGCAGCCTAAGGGTTTAAGAGTCCCACACATTATCTCTAAGCCACGAAGGACGCCTCTGAAAATATACTGAACAGATATTTACAAGCGTATATTGGAAAAAGAGAAGCATCTATTTAAAAAAAAAAAGTATCATACTCGGTGATCAGGGGCCGTGCTCAAAAAACTTGTATAAATTACACTTTTAGTCAAAATATATAGCGACCCACATGAACATGCGCAGTCTTCACCCTACATTAACCCTTTCCCAAACGACAAACTTTTGGACTAGACCAAATTGAAAGCATTTGCAGATGACAATTCAACTCTTGCTGAAAAGATTATTTCTGTCTATGATAGGGTAGAGAACATTGTGGGAAAAGGAGAAAATGCTGGTTATCAGCATTTTCTCCTTTTCCCAAAGTGTTTTCAAAAGGTTACTATTCCAGACCCGTAAAAACCAGGGATTGTTTGGGAAAGAGTTAAAGGTTTAATGTAAATAAAATATACGAACCTTTCCTTGATGATTTTGTTCGTGTCAATTTTCCCTCCATCCTGTTTACCTGAAACATAAAGTAGCTTCCTGTTTAGCATATGTTTCTTTCTCTACTAAACGAAAAAAGCAATTTATATACGTCCAAATGCATAATATTTGCAGTCACATATAAAATGGTGCTCAAATAATAATGTCTATTTTCATGAGGTACAAAAAGTAATGGAGGAAAAAAGATCATACAGGTTACCTGGATTTACTTCTTTCTCTACAATGTTATCGATAAAACACGTCCTTTTTGTAAAGGTATAAACTTTTCTTGGTGATCCATAGGCAGTTATATCCAACACAATTGAAAAATGAAAATATAAACTATTCAATGCTTTTCTTGCGACAAATGCGTCTTTTAACTACTTAGATATCTTTTTCCAGATCTGAAACTATTTTCACATTATTTTCCCGATTGCACAAAGTTCCATGCCCCTCTCCGCCTCCCCTCTAAAAAAGTAAAGAAATAATAAACAAACAAAAACACAAAGAAATAAAAAAGAAAACATGAAACAACAACAATTTCAGGTATTTTATGCGGTATATACCACTTCCGGCGAAGTTCTTTCCAATTATAATTCAATCATATTTCAAGTATTCATGAACGATTATGTCTGCAGATTACACCGGAAAATGATTGTTTCAGTTTGTATTCACTACCACTCCATTGTCTTATTCAATCATTATCTGAAATTTTGAAAGAAACGCATTTTTGACTGGCCAACCAATTGGTTTAGCCTATCACAAGTTGTTTTGCTTTGAAATTTCAAAAACGCTCAAGAGTGAAAATGCAGTTTGGAGTCTCTGGTGTATACAGGCTCTGCACCAAGCGATACACAAACAAACTACCTATGAAACACCATGTGGCTTGACAGATATATTGATAATATTGTAAATCTTACCATTTGCGATATGGAGGATCCCAGTGTGTAGAGGAATGGATTCAGAGCTGAGTTGATAGGCAAAACAAACACTGCTATCCAAGCATACACCTCGCCTGATATAACCTGTCCATTTAGGGCCATGATACCTGATAATGATTGAACAAAAATGAAACAATGCATTTGATAATTTGTTGCACTTACTCTTAAAAAGTCAGCCAGTAAAAGAATTCATAGCTGATTAAGATGGTGGGAAGAATACTTCTTTCCAGGTGCACACATCACCTGATATCACCTGTTTGGGGCCATGATACCTGGTGATAACAAAAATAAAATAATGTCTTTGATCATTTTTTTCTCTTACATCTAACATATCATTTTTTAAAAAAAGAGATTCATTTCCAACTCAGTGGACAGAACAAAAACACCCACTCAGGTGTACCTTTTACCTGAAATAATCCATCCATCTAGGGTCAATGATACCTTGTAATAATCAAACAAATAGGCGGTTTACTTCTAAAACCTCGTAACTATGGCTTATTACAAGCTCTAGTTACAATGTTCTTAAAGTAAACCGACGAAATGTAAAAACAGTATAAGAAAAGTGTATGAGCTCTGGCAAAAGGAGGTTTAAGCACTTCAGTGATGCTTTAAACCAAACAAACTATCACATAATTCTGTATCTACTAAATCCAATCTATCTAACAAGTAAGTGAATCGCTAGGTAGAATGATCTTTGAACAAACAGAAAGTCTTCAAATAGCAAATTTGACTCAGGAAGCAGGCTGACCTGAGTCGATACTTTTTGCAGATGAATTAAGCCCCCTTTATACAGTATAAATCTGATATATTAGTTCCACGTAAACCTTTAGCATCAATTTTTCAAGTATTAAGAACATAGGCAGGAGAATCACTGCTATCAAGGCGTAAAGTTCACCTTAAATCACCTTTCAATTAACGATCATGCTACTTGATAATGATGAAAAAATTAGCACAAAACATTTCGGGATATTTAGACGTTGAGAATATAAAAATTGATACCAAGTCTTATTATACATATCCTTAAAGACCTACGAACCACTGATAACAAAAAATTAGAAGCTTTTTGAGCGTATTAATAAATTTGAAGTTTCGGCCAGAAAGGGTGCACCTTTTGACGAAAAACTACCGTCGGTACAGGTTTGACAAAATTTATTGATTTGAATAGGGCCTACAGCTTTATGTCATTAGCTTTTAGCACAGTTTTAAATGTGGTATGTTTTCTTTATTTAATCTGAAAGCCCTGACACTAAATCGGATTTTTTTATCCTTCCATATGTTACCTAACGAATAGCTTTGCAGTATTTGTGAAGATAAACAGCACCTACCCATTAGGCCGATTGGAAACCAGCACATGAAGTCAGTTATAGCGACGAAGAAGAGTTTTCTGGCCACTGAGATATCAACTCGACGTCCTTTCGAAGCCACGCTGTTTCTTGTGGAGGATATTTCAAGGTAAATAACAACCTGAGCCGTAGCAATCAGTAGAAACGCGATGAAATTGAAGACAATGAACAGACCAACACCATACTCGTATCCGATTGGTCGATCTCTGGTCAGTGGTAGGGGCAAGCATACAGCGGACCGTGAATAAAAGGACCAATCATAATATGCTTCCCCAATTAAGGGAATACAAGCTAATAATAGAACCGCAACCCAGATTAACAAAGACAGGTATATACTCATAGACCGTCTTATTCTTACATTACCGAATGGAAACTTCACCACAAGAAGTCTATCGATCGTGATAAGGCAAAGAAAAATGACAGAGCCTTCGCTGGCAATTGTTGAAATAATACCAGCTAGTTTGCAAGCTGTTCCATTCCGCCATTGGAAATCATTCCACGTGTACTCGCCTCTAAACACAGCGTCAGCAATGCCCAAGATAATGAGATAAACCCCCATGAAACAGTCAGCGATACTCAAATTACAAACAAAAACGTTATACGTCTTTTTCAAGCCATCTTTATCCAGTACAAACCTTATCACTAAAACAATTGTATTTCCGACAGTAGCTAGTATTCCAATGATCCAAATACAGACAGACAGAATGTCGTTTCGCAACAAATCACTGCAAGAAGAGAATTCATTCTTAGGTGAAACACATTGCTCATCTGGAAGGTCGGCTGGTTTAATACAACACAGTGTGAAGGAGTCGACATAGAGGTAGCCCAAAGAATCTAGGCCATAAAACATATATTTCCCAAAGTTTAGTATTTCATTTTGTCGAAGATCAAGTGTCTCTAGAGACTGTAGAGGCTCGAAAGTGTTATCGTCTGCCTCATCAATATTACTAGAACTTAGATTCAGCCGTCGAAGCGATATCAAACCTGCAAACATCTCAGTTCTTAGTTCACCAAGAGAAAAACCAGATAAGTCAAGCTCTGTTAGAGCTGTAAGACCAATAAATGCGTTAAACGTTAATCTTGTCAATGGGTTTCCAATAAGGTTCAGAGTCGAGAGTTTAGATAAACCATCAAAAGTAGCTGGTGGTATTTCAGTGATATAATTGTGACTCAGGTCCAGATAAATAAGATTATTTGCAAATCGAAATTGTCCCGACACTAATCTGGAGAGCCCTGAAGATGACAGATCAAGGTGAGTTAAACCTATAAATCTACTTAAATGACCTAGATCAAAAGACAATTGCACTTTCAAAATCCGAGTTTCCGATATACTTCTACTGAAGCTTGCAGTTAGAGACATGTTTTGAAAGATAAGGTCGTCACAGATCATTGAGCGTTTATCACAAGTGCAGCCAATGGGACAGGAGATGTTACATAGTAGCTCGTCATCAGCCAGAGGACAATGTACCACATCATCACAAACATTGGATGTTGGTAGGCAGAGAGCAGATTCGCGACAATGGAATGAGTCCAAACAGTACTGTCGTGTACCTGGAGAAAAATGGATAAATTCACTAGTTTGATTTTATAACTTTAATTATAAAATAATAATATATATATATGATTTACGTTTTTAAATCCTAGTAAGTTTTCGTTTGGTAGAGAGGTGATTTGCTACAATGAAAGGATTCTAAACAGTACTGTCGTGTGCATGGAAACAAAGAAAATAATAATGATAAAACAGAGAAAGATTGATTGTTGAAAGGCATGCAGGGAATCGGGATAAAGGAAGGATGGAAAACAGTATTGCGTTGTACTTCATTTGATACATACCGTCGATTTACTTCGAAAACATCGTAACTACAGCTTGTTACAAGTTATAGTTACGAGGTTTTTGGAAGTAAACTGACAATACAGTACAACTATGGGACGGTAAGTTCTAACTAGAATGGTCATAAGGAGTGACCAGAGATCCTCGCTAAATGGTTTAAATAGACGACAGATACTCAGTGCTAATATGACTGATACACCAAAAGTACAATATATTTTTTAGCTTGGATGCAAACATCTGAGAGTCTTGAAACTCTGAATCAACGTACAGATTCAGATGAATGGCTGCCAAGAAGTTGAAACGCATCTATCATCGGATCTGACATGAGCATTTGAGAAGAAATTATGTCAAACGAGTCTAGAAGTGTTATTAAGAAAGCTTTTGGTAGTTTAATTAAGAGCATTGTTTATGGACGACCTACATGTAAATAAAGAATACTTCAAAGCCTACGAATGTCAGATGTTTTCTTTTTTCTATTCTATAACCGTATCTCAAGAAATGTAGTTCAAGATGTATTAAACATAGGCTTACGTGTATAAAGGGATATAGGTAACATACTAACCACAATCAATTTCATCTTCACCGCTGGGACAATGGCTGACGCCGTCACACACCAAACCATTCCAAATACAGTAGGAGTTCGGACATTTTGTAAACCCGGTCTGACAGTCCGTATGCTCTGAAGGACGTAATTGTGAATGTTACTTGAATAAATTGAGTCTTTTTTTAATTCAGTGTAGATCTGAGATCTTTCAGAGTAAACTGGTTGTCAAGCTGGGTTAACAAAATGTCCAAACTCCTGCTATATTTGTAACGAAATGGTGTCAGGCGTTTTGCACAATCTGGGTCTGTATTCACCAACCATTTTTCAAGTAGGTTCCCATTAACCCCTGTCCCGCCTATTACCTTGAAGGCAATCGTTTCTTATCAGTTATGCATGCCCGGATTAGGAATAAATGCAGTGGACTAAATAGTGATTTGTTTCATAATTATCTTCGTAACAGTCAGCTTTGCACTTGCTCGGTGGAACCTGAAGACGCTGAACACTATTTTTTCAGATGCAATCTTTTTGTTATCCAAAGACTGCACTTATTTAATTCTATTCAGCACCTTAATCCATTGAATGTAGATGATCTTTTTGGCAAACCATCCCTAACAGATCGAGAAAATTCAGAATTATTTGTATCAGTCCAGGAGTATGTTAAAAAAAACTGGCCGATTTACTTGATATAAACATAGTGTCGTATGCTCTGATTTTTCCTATTTACTATAGTGAGCAAATGGACAAAATCTATGTCTGTCTGTTTGTTTGTATGTCTGTCTGTCTGTCGTTCTGACTGTCTGTCTGTCTGTCTATCTGTCTGTCTCTCCTTCTCTCTATATCTCTTTCTTGTGTATTATAATTGTTGTGGAACACTTGTAAATTCATTATATTGTAGGGGGAGGGTCGATTTCTAAGTTGTTATAACTTGTGACCCAACCCCATTTCCATGTAAATTTGAGGGAAAATAAATATGTTTAAACTAAACTAACCATTCTTCAGAACCTTCTCAGTCTTATTCTTCAGAATTTCATCAACGTGAAAGTAACAGAACTTCTGATTGACTAAAACATTTAGTTTAGGCAGTCAGAAGTTCTGCTACTTTCACAGTCAGAAAATCTTGAAGACTAAGAACATTCTGAAGAATGGTTGGTAAATACGGACCCAGACTGTGCAAAACGCCTGACACCTTCGTTACATATATAGTAGGAGTTTGGACATTTTGTAAACCCAGCTTGACAACCAGTTTACACTGGAAGACATGTTTATAAATTGAACTTGAATTTACCTCCGACAATTTAGTTGTTTTTGCGGCCAGACTGTACCCAAGACCAGACTGCACAAAACATGCAGTCTGGTCTTGTATCGACAATGACCGCTGACATAAGGAAAAAGTTGATTGAAAAGAATACGAAATAAAAATGTGGGAAAAACAGAACTACATCTAGGTCAATATTTGGTAATCATTCTTAAATAAAATCTAGATTACAACAATAGTCATTTGTTTTATTTATGTTTATGATTTTAGTGGGTCAGACGACTAAATTTGATAATTAGGACTAAACCCGAGCGGTATTTAAAAGCCCAGTCAGAGCCAAAAGTGAACAATGTGGGCATAAACCTTTTCCCAAACGGCAAATTTTGGACTAGACCGAATTGAAAGCATTTTGCAGATGATTAATCAACAGTTGCTAAAAAGATGATTTTTCTATATGACAGGGTAGAAAACATTGTGGAAAAAGGAGAAAATGCTCGTTACCAGAATTTTCTCCTTTTTCCACAATGTTTTCAAAAGGCTTCTATTCCTGATCCTTAAAAACCAGGGATTGTTTGGTAAAGGGTTAAAATGCATTATAGATCAAATCATTCTATCTGAAAGTATTGAAATTTCTGAAGAGATAAAAATCTGTTATGGTGCCGTTGTTCCAGATGTAGTCGGTGGTAGAGCAATAGATTCAAAACTAGATCTAAGGTTGCCGAGTCCCTCTATTTTTTGTTTTCTTTTTGTATGATTTCGAAATTCATTTTTATGCCGGCGATCACGCCATGCTTCTTTTCAATGATATGATTTAAATCTAAATGTATTTTGTTACTGGCACTGTATAGTTTCAGCCAACAGAGCCTGTAATAAAGGTCTTTAATACAGTATATAAAGATGACTACAGATGGTTCTTAATGATAGTCAGACCAACTAATGGAGACCCCAATCGGCTGTGTCTGCGAATTCAGAAATGTTAAAAAAATGAAACACTGGCATTATGTATTATAAAGTTTGTACTCGCAAAATTTGTAAACCATTATTCGATTCAAGACCAAAGGAATAGAGAGAGAGACTTACTGGGTACTGTATTTTTAAATTTCAAACTTTCGTTTTTGGATCAACCACTCACCACATTGTTCAAGATGAGAAAGGTCACGACAACCAACAATGTCTCCATATACGTCAAAGTGCATTTTACATAGGCTGTCTGCAGGGCCCAAAACTCCGTTGTCACACACAATAGAGTCTTCTGTGAAATATTCGATCTCTGAAAAACATCAATGGTTGCACGACATTGAATCTAAATACATCTTACATACGCTAACTGCGAGGCCCAGCACTCCGTTATCTTACATAAATGGTTGCTCTGTGAAATACTCGATCTCTGAAAGATATCGATGAATGTAAGAAACTCAACAAAAATATATACATAAATTTATCAAATCCGTTGGGAGCTTCATCGTAGAAGGATAGATGTGAATACTTCAGTTGACACGGTTGTTTATGTCATTTCTTACCGATTTAGATGGACGCCGTCATCTAAAAGATCACGTGCTTCGCAGTACAAAATGGTAATCTTCATTATTCGGACGAGGTTAGATGAAGGAATTGACCGAGTTGTGACGAGTGGCATTACAGAGTACATTTTGTACCTTTTTACCGAAGTATCACACACTTATTGTAGACAAATAAATGAATCAATTCCAAACTTACTTTCCTCGCAGATGAGGGGACCAAGTTGCATTTTGATAACAGGTTTAAAGCTTGATATGATATCGTCTATATAAACAGCACGGATAGGCAAGGCATCCATGTCTGTAATATAACCTTCATCAGTCAAATAAACGTCATGTTCCTGGCCGTACCATTCTGTCAAGTTCTGGACGCCACAGTTACACCTGTCAGAAACAATCAGTTTATAATGCGTTGTCTGCGCATGTCATATTCTTCGAAGATTCAACATGTCTGCTATGACGCAGACATATCATATAGAGGATAAATATTAATACACAATGTGTAAACTAAAACTTTCGCCGATGAAGTGGTAGGAATGGAGAAAACGACTAAAACCAATACTGCCATGGAACAATCTGGACTGTTTTTTTTTCTCCAAATTGCTTAGAAATTTAATTTCACACAGAAAAAGAAGTTTTTATTTATCTGAATCAGCGGTGATGATAATCGTTTATTGTGTGGTCGTTGCAAATGATAGTTGCTTGCAGTATAATTATCTAATTTCAAAATATGGCTAAGAGTTAACAGAAGACATAGTGAACCGGCAGGTTTGGCCTAGTTTTAAAGTTAACTTTCCTGCGCACGACTAACACTGGGACCGGCCGTGCCACAATACCTTCCATATTTCTAAAGGGTTATCAGGGCTCCAGATAAGAGGGAGTGATTGAATTCTAAATCCATTATTTCTCTTCTAAACCCTATGTTGTGGGTACTCATTAGAATCGTCTCGACGAGACGATTCTAATGAGTACCCACAACATAGGGATTAGTTAAGAATCATTCATATTTTCAACTTTGAAATCAAAATCACTCCCTCTATCTGGAGCTCTGGGTTATGATTTAAATTGAAACGGATTTAACATTGTTTTGGCTTTGTTTATTTTTGATAGCAATAAAGCTCAATTGTTATCCACGATTTTTCATAGTGAAGCCAGCACAAGGGCCTGAGCAGGCCGAAAACCTCAGAAAGTCTTAAAGGTGGCCCTTCAGATTTTGGGACGAAAATTTTACAATAATGAAAATAAACCATCCTTATACTCCCAAAGCCTTTTAATTCGCATTCATAAAACACCAGTTGTCGAAAACCATCCGACAACACGAGAAATTAGAGATTTACTACGGCCTAGGTTGACACCAACGGGAGAATTGTTCTATTTTTAGATGATCAATTCTCTCATTTACATACAGGAATACACAGACAAAGTTTCAAACATAGCGTCTGAAGAAGACATTTTGGAAAATGATTATTACATGTTTGCTATGTAATGGAATTTAAGCGTTATTAGTCACATGCCAGTCACTTGACATTCCCACAATGCTTTATTGATTTTTGGCGCGAAATCTAAAAATACACTAGGAGGATACGTAGCCTTTTAAGGGAACACCATTAAAAAAAATTATTTTTAGTGATTTTATCAGTCTCAATTATTAATGATTTGTATTATTTTTTCATATAAATTTCAGTGATATAAATATTTTTTAATTTGGTGAGTTGTAAAAATTCTAAATATCCACTTTTAAAGTTGACAACACATAACATGAAGGTGTTGGGCCTAAGTTATTCTCACAAGCCATTTAGATGAAGCTAGGACTGCCATTTGCAGACTTTGCAGATCAAGACCAGAATACTCTAGGTATTTAACAATAATTTGCACAGATTGCAAAAATACTTCCATAGAAATGCAGTAAGCGAACTTCAAATGTACTGTACGTAAATGGTCAAAACCGGAAGTCGGCGAAGAAATTTTTGTTACGATAAGGAAAGGGCCGTTAATCCTGTATGCCAGTTTTGATTCTCTCGGTGTAAATACACTTCAGTTGATTTTTAAAACACACTGGACTTATGTCGAATAAACTTGCACACGTTTGGACGATTACACCTAGGATGAATGAGTGGTCCATACGGATTTCTGTAGCTGGAAGACGATAGTGGGTTCGATCGGCATCAAGCGAGGCGGACCGATCACGTCAAAAAGTGGGTGGGATGTAGCTGGTTAAGAGTACATTTCACGGGTGAAGTTTTGTTCAGATCTCGATTACACTGAGATCCTGTGCAAAATTTTGTTCGTGGTGTATTAATATCATCAAAGACATGCCGTGAAAAGGATCTAATATGGTACAAATTTCTACAGTTTGATGTCGGAGTCTAGGGAAAATCTGACAAGGACAGACGTTGTTTACGAAGTAAGCCCGAATCGAGGATATTGATAGTACAAAGCCGGTCGTTAACAGCGCGTGAATTTTCTGATTAATAAACGTTTTCTCCCGTTAACCGCCCGAATTTTACCCGTTAATACATGCTTATAACGGCCCGAAAAGGCACGTTTTATGCAATAATATTAGTTATTGAGCATGTTAAGGGTCAATAAATGTCCTATCGCTTTAAGGTTAAAAATTATTGAAGAAGAACAGGCTAGCAGCACAATTCAACATTACCCTCTGGTACCATCACAGCTGTTCACATACGGACATGCGCACTGGTTGGATATATTTTTTGAATTTCCGTAATCCATTCCATCATCCCCCGTCCAAAAGGCCGTAAAGGACCTTGTGTACGAACACGCAAACCGGGTGTGCTGTCTGCATGAAGCACTGTTGTGTTTCACGAACATGATTTGCATATCATCAGCTTTGTACTGCGGGAAATGCCACATCTCGCTAGAAGTGTGTATCACTTCAGATTCTAAATGGTGGTGTATAACAGTCTCTGCATAAACGTCACCAGCTTTATCTACAAAGCGACATTCAACGCTTACTCCAGCTGAAAAAAAAAGTAAATCAGTACAATTAGATACCACTATTTCATTTGCACATCATAAGTTACTTTTAGCACATACATAAAAGATTTTTTTTTCGGTGAAAGATGGAAATTTATTTCGTCGACTGAACAACATCCGTAATATTTTCACGAGTTGCGCAAATTTCAATCTTCACAAAAAGAGAACATATCTATAATTATTATGTATAGACTAGTGAGGCCGATGTCAAATAGGGTCTAGGACATTTGCCCCCTGGACTTTTGCCCCCCCGGACTTGTGCCCCCAGACTTTTGCCCCCTTAGGACACCTGCTCCCTGAACGTTTGCCCCACGGACATCTGCCAACCTAGGACATCTGCCCCCAGACACCTGCCCCCTTAGGACATCTGCCCCTTAGGACATGTGCCCCCCAGACATTTGCCCCGTAGGACATCTGCCCTCATAGGACATCTGCCCCCTGGACGTTTGCCGCGTAGGACATCTGCCTCCTTAGGACATCTGCCCCCTGGACGTTTGCCGCGTAGGACATCTGCCTCCTGAGAAACGACGGACACACGGACGAACACACTAAATGATGTTGAAGAACTAATAACACCTTGAATTTTTGCTTTATTTTTCTTAAAATGCAAAAAAAAAAAAACCACCCAATTTTAATCGGGGTTTACAGCAGGCGTGCCAGATGAGTAACTGACTCTATAGTTATCATACTGGAAGTTTATATTAAAACTGAAATCAGTTAATCAGCTTTTCATAGTGCTGGTCAAAATAACAATGTACAATATACAGAGGATATTTGTTTTTTTCGGTGTAAGATCGAAATCTATTTCATCGAGTGGACACCATCGGTAATATTTTCACGAGTGGCGCATTAAAACCGAATATCTTTACAAACGTGTTTATTTCATGCTTTCCGGTAGGATATCGAGAAATACCAGTGAAAATATTTTTCGATCTTACACTGGTACCACAAGTGAAAATACCGATTTTCACGTTCTTGTTGCCTGGGTAAATTGCGCGTGCCTCACAACCAGATAGGAAATATGACGTCATATACCCTATATTTCACGCGCTTGACGTCATATTGTAATGCGTTGCTATGCGGGAGAGGTACGCCACGGGGAATAACGGAAAAGAAATCGACGGGATTTTAATAAAGCTCCTTCTAAAAAGGGTTAAAGGCATGAAATAAATAGAATATTTGTTTTTGTCGGTGAAAGATCGAAATTTATTTCATCTTGTGAACACCATCGGTAATATTTCCACTCGTGGCTGTGCCACTCGAGAAAATATTACCAATGGTGTTCACTCAATGAAATAAATTTGGATCTTTCACCGAAAAAAACATATATCCTCTATATATCTCAAAGTTGCTTTTTTGAGATTGACCTTTAAAGGCGCTTTAGAAATTCATTTTAAACACTGTTTCGCGTGCCAGATGAGAAACAGACTTGTAAATTGCTGTACTGATGGTTTGATTTGGATAGTTAAACTGAATTCAATTTAACCAGCCGAAGATTCAATGCAGTTTTACTATCCAAATCAAACTTTCAGTACAGCATGTTATGTACATACCCAGTTTTTCCTACCTTTGTTCATGTGTTTATCTATTTTTGAATGGTTTTCCCTTTTGCTATTTTTAGAACTGGATTACTGGATTGTGGAATATTGCTCTAGAAGTTTCCGGGCCTTGTTACAATTTGATTACTAAGAATTATGCAACTGATTTTAACATGAATTTTCTGGAAGTTTCTCTGTTATTATAAAAGGAAAAGCTTTTTTCATCTCAGGGTTCACTAGTTAATACATGATTGCCAGACTACAGTGGGGATTATCTTGTGTTTGTGTCATATAATTAGTGCTTGGATTACATTCAGTTTGGATTCGGATCAGACCAGACTATAGTGAGGATTATTTCGTGTGCTTGGATTACATTCAGTTTGGATCAGGATCAGATTGGAATTAAGACTGGAATAGTTTGTCTTCTGAATTTAACGTCTTAGGTATTGTTTTGTATTATTGTAATATTTGTCACTGTTTATTTGATATTTTTGTTAATAAATTCTGTTAATTGTTATAGTTTGTTGCTGGCTTCTTCTTTATAGTTACGCCTGACTCGTAACAAGCAATTTACAAGTCAGTTTCTCATCTGACATGCGAAACAGTGTTTATACTGTATTTCCAAAACGCATTTAAAGGAGCTGGACGTCCAAGTTGTAAACACTCAGTCACTGGTTCTCTATCCACGCGACGCCTGCGGTGCTGCCACCTATTGTCGGTGATATGTACTGACGTGAATATCATTGGCGAGTTGCATTGGATGGGGCACCAGTCTAACGATCACTGAGCGCTACTGGTGCTGCCACCTGCACGAAGGAATAAAACTAGTTGTCCGACCATGTTTGTAAAAAAAACAGTTTGCTTACAACTTGGACATCGAGCTCTTTTAATGGACAATCTCAAAAAAAGCAACTTTGAGATATACATGTATATTGTACATTGTAATTTTGACCGGCACTATAAAAAAGACTTCTCAGCTGCTGTATCGTTGAGGGCTATTTTGCTGAAAATCTTCACCTGATTAATTGATTTCAGTTTTAATATCAAACTTCCAGTATGACAGAGTAAGTTACTGATCTGGCACGCCTGCTGTAAACCCCGATTATATTTTTTTTTATTTTTTCTTGCATTTTAAGAAAAATAAAGCAAAATTCAAGGTGTTATTAGTTCTTCAACATCATTTAGGCTAGGCTTATCTTTTCCCAAGGGGCAGTTGTCCTACAGGGGCATATATCCGGGTGCAGATGTCCTACCGGGGCAAATGTAAGGGGGGCAAATGTCCGGGGGCAGATGTCCAGGGGGCAAATGTCCGGGGGCGGATGTCCTATGGGGGCAAATGTCCGGGGACAGATGTCCTAAGGGGGCAGATATCCTACGGGGGCAAATGTCCGGGGGGGCAGATGTCCAGGGGCAGATATTCTAGGGGGGCAGATGTCCTACGGGGACAAATGTCCAGACGGCAGATGTCCTAAGGGGGGCAGATGTCCTACGGGAGCAAATGTCCAGGGGACAGATGTCCAGGGGCAGATGTCCTAGGGGCAGATATCCTACGGGGGCAAATGTCCGGAGGGCAGATGTCCAGGGGGCAGATGTCCAGGGGGCATATGTCCTAAGGGGGCAAAAGTCCGGGGGCAGAAGTCCGGGGGGCAGATGTCCAGGGGGCAGATGTCCAGGGGGCATATGTCCTAAGGGGGCAAAAGTCCGGGGGCAGAAGTCCGGGGGGCAGATGTCCAGGGGGCAAATGTCCTGATACCGTCAAATAATATGAAGGTCGGCGTGTAGCCATTATGATCGTTGTTCAAAGAATCATAGCAACTTTGTGTATGGAATAAATATGTCTGAAACTTTCCACTTTTATCCGTCATGAACGGATCTAGAATGCATGAATATTTAAGCGTGATAGCAGTGGTAACTTTGTCTAAAATAAACACAATCGGTAGCGTACTGGACTTAAAAACAGGGGGTCGCTGACTTGATCCTAGGCACGACCAATTTCTTTCTGAAGGTTAATGATAGTCATTGCGATATGATTTATTCCTCTGTCACTGCTGATCATAATTTCGACGATAATCATCTGGAAAAGCAGCCAGGAGCTCGGAAAGAATATTGTGCGAAGTAATGGTAAAAGAGACTCCAGTAAGTATGGATAGGTGCACCGGCATCCGCAATACAACTGAAATAAATTTTGAGAACGGCGGTAAATACCACACAATCAATCAATCATATTTAGTCGAGAGCAACAGAGTAACATCATGTGAAGAAACTACTTGAGGTCTTAAAACTAACTTATCGGTAAAGATGCTTACTGTTTGTGCCAAGTAACACAGAGTAACTCCCGTTTGTTGTACGACCGATAGAGTACCAGGATGCACAGGAGGGTAACCTAATAATGTAATAAACTGAAACATTACTAGCAAAATAAAGAGGAAAATAAAAGACATTTTTTTTAATTATATCCCTACTTCTTTGTTTATTGATTGCTTTAACGTTTAACAATCTATTTTCTCTATTTTCAGTGAGGGCTAATAATCAAATAATCATTCTAAATTGTGGAGTTTATACCATTTGTTGATCACTTTGGGGTTTAGCCATTTACCGATCACCGCAAGTAATGGGATTCAACTATTTATAGATCAGTATTAGCTGTAAAGGTTAACTATTTATTGATTACTTGGAGGTTTACCATTTATTGGACACTCTCATACTAAACCATCGACAAACCAAAATCCATGTATATTGTCTCAACCCTAGGGAGACAGTTGTTTAACATCAATGTGTGAAAGGAAGGAAACGAAGAAACATCTTTTTCTCCTTTTCTCATGACGTCTTGTACTCTTTTATAACAATAATTATTATAATGTTGATGATATAATAATACTAATAATAATAATAATAATAATAATAATAATACTTATGATAAGTAAATGGAGTAAAATAGATAAATACCGAGAATTTAAATTGCAGTCCTCTTGAATTTCATCCTCATAGAAACGTCCACTGCAATCATAGTAATTGTCACACACCCTAGCGTGGGAGGTACAAGTTTCATCGTAACACTGGAAAGCTGTGACTTGACACAAATCTATTGATTGAAGACAAACCGATAACTTGAGATTCAGATATTGTATCGAATTATAATGATGCTGTTTAATTTCCTGTTTAGTGCCTCATTCTAGACTTAAAACGACGACATAAAATTTGATAATTGTTTGCCAGAAACTTACATCTACCAAAGACTTGTCTCTAAATTAAGACTTTAAATGCTAATATGTCTCATCTTAGCGTTATAATGCTGTGTTCTGATACCGGTTTGTTGTTAAAGATATATTCTAACATGACACGCGACTTTGGCTCTATAAACACAATACAAGGAAAACGTGGTTAAATCTGCTACAATCCATGTAGAGTGACGTCATTCAATGGAACATAATCTTCATCCGCGTTTTTACTCTTAGTTTGAACTTGTTTTCCTTTCATTAAGAATTGGCAATGTTAGAATCGAAATAATCATCTTTCTATCGTGTGAGTTATGAGGCGCAATGAATAACCCACTCGGGCTATCGCCCTCGTGGATTATTTATTGTGCCTCATAACTCACAACTGTGGTTTATTGAACGATAAACCACGATAGAAAAAACATTATTTCTTAATTAATGGCATCAAAGTAGCGATAAATGCCGTATTCTAACTCAAGTTTGAAGCTTTTAATTATAAACTTAGTAATGGTATGCATTGTTTTTCCAGTTCAAATTTCAGGACGGTTTATTAACATGTCAATCGTTGTCCGATACTGTAGAAATGCAACATTGAAATTTGAAATAAAAAAGACAAATTGAATGTAAAGATAGATGAAAGCTCTTTGACGTACCACACATATCTTCGTCCGATCCATCAAAACAATCTGTTTTAACATCGCATCTGTTCTGTTGTGGAATACACTGCCCAGATTTGCACTTCCATTCGTGATTGTCACAGTCTCTGTATTCTTGAAAGATGCAAGAAAAATGTAACATTAAAATAGAGTGTGGTCTGAAGCAAAAATTTGGTTCTGCTTTAACGGTTTATAGAATAAATAAGGAAGGGCCAGGAAACTATAATTACAATAGAAACAACCTTTGTACAGACTGGAATGCTATAGAAGCAGGTATTTCCCTCGGTAATTTCGGGCTAAGAGATTGGAAAGGAATTTTCAGGATGGAGTTGTGGGTTGTTTGAGAAAGAGAGGAAAAGAAATAAATTGGTCTATGAGATATTGCCGTCTTTGAAACATGGTGGAAGATGTAAGGATAATAATATCACTGCTGCACATGCATCATACAAACATGTTACTGTCGCTATTTAACCCTTAATCTGCTAAATAAGTTAACCCTTTACTCCATAGATACTCATTTTGACGTATCGACAATAGACAGCTTTTGAAAACATTGAGGGAAAAGGAGAAATTGCTCGTAACGAGCATTTTCTCCTTTTCCCACAATGTTTTCCACTGAATCAGATATTTGTATCCTCATTTGTCCATATTTTTGACATCATATCTGTATTTGCTACTGAAATGGAAGAGCCTAAAATTTGCATATCAGGTAAAGGGTTAAATACAACTAAAAAAAAAAAGAAAAAGATAATAAGAAGCCCAAATATAGTTATTTCAAAGATATTTTAGGGGCAAAAATATCTCCTCATCGGACGGTGCTTGTTCTGTACAGTCTGATCTTGATCTACAGTATCCGTAAAAGGTCATTGAATCATCGCACTTAGCAGCCTAAGTATTTACCCTTTTCCCACACGACAAACTTTTGTACCAGACCAAACTGAAAGCATTTGCAGACGACAATTCAACTCTTGCTGAAAAGACAATTACTGTCCATAATAGGGTAGAAAACATTGTGGGAAAAGGAGAAAATGCTGGTTACCAGCATTTTCTCCTTTTCCCACAATGTTTTCAAAAGGCTTCTATTCCAGACCCGTAAAAACCAAGGATTGTATCGGAAAGGGTTAATATATCGTATCCAAAGTAAGATAATCCTACTACACGTTTCATAACATCCAATAGAACAGAACAGAACAGATGACACATCTAGCCCTAGATCACTCGACTGGCAAATGCCGGTCCGTAGATTTAAAAGTGAAGAAATCATGTTGTAAACAATAGTAAGAAGTTTTTTGTAATCGGATGTTTTTTTCTCCATTGCAACTCACGAATGAAAATTCTATACCGGGAAAACACTTATGGTTCAAGTATATGAAAGCATAATCAAATATTGTATGGACGTTTTCAACATTTCGTTATATCAAAGGCAGACAAGAACACTGCGTCACTTATCCCACCTCCACCAACACAAAAAGTTAGACCAAGTAGAAAACTCGAAGAAGAGTTTTATTGTCCTGAAATAGGCAATGAACTGTTTACCCTGCTTGGTTATGTGGTAACGCGTAGACCCTGATTGGGGTCTCAACTGGATCCACTGAGTTTTCGTTGAAGTGCCCCCAGGCAAGACACCTCAGAGCCTGCCCAAGTCTAGAACTGCTGAAATCCAGGAAATACATGAATATGTGTTTTAGCAGAGATATGACTAAAACAATGTTAAAAGCGGCGTAAAAACATGCAGCCAATTACCACATAAACTTTCATCCGACCCATCTTTACAATCTTGTCTGAAGTCACAGAGCAGATCTCCGGGGATACAGTCTCCGTCTTGACATCTAAACTGATAGTCAGAACACGTCTCTTCGTTACCTAAAACAGAAGATAATTGAGTAATGTTTTGTAGAAAAGGTTGGTTTTAATGTATTTGTAAGAAGTAACGACCTGCATCAGCCTGTGCTTTCTATACAGGCTGACATGAACTATGCTGCATCAGCCTGTGCTGTCTATACAGGCTGACATGAACTATGCTGCATCAGCCTGTGCTTTCTATACAGGCTGACGTCAACTATGCTGCATCAGCCTGTGCTTTCTATACAGGCTGACATGAACTATGCTGCATCAGCCTGTGCTGTCTATACAGGCTGACATGAACTATGTATCATTGTCGTTCGACTCTACTCAGCTGTTCTTTTTCTTATTATATATCTGAACTTTTTCCTGCTTAAAAAATGTGTCATATACTGATGAAATATCACACAACACAGAAAAAATCGTATCTAAACTGTCAAATATGGTTCCAAATGATGACGTACTAGTATTTCACGCACAGAATAATTGCGATGTGATAGGTCAAAATTCTACGCCATGATATCCATCAACCATTCATTAAAACGAAGCAATGACCCTTACACAATTATTTGTTTTAATTTTGTTTCTTATTTTTGAATAAGATGTCAATTATTACAAAAACTTTGTCGTAGAAATTTGTTTATACACAATATAAGAAACATAATTCCCTACGAACTTTTTAGTGATTGTATATGTTTCTCGCTGCGTACAAAAACTTTGAAATCGCGCGAGACCAAAGGTTTCTGGCAATATCAAATTTTCTGACGCTCTTCCAATCAAATTTAAGCACTAGAAAAATTAAAACAACATGATATTCCGCATTTATCTTATTTTTATAGGTAAATTAAATGGGACTTCACAGTGAATAATTACACTTGTCATGGTAAGTATAACATCACCACACCATTCTGTTTCAATCTGCCTCTGATGTTTTTTTTTTTCTTTCGTTCTTTTAATATTGTTTTCTTTCTACTTCTTTCTACTCTGAAATTATTTCTATTGCATTAACCATGAAATACATGGAGATGAAATTTGAAGACTTAATGTGCTGTAGCTTCCGTTCCGATCCACTTCTCAGTACATGTGTAATATGACTAAAGTTTGTTGCTAATTGTTATATACATGTACTGATGAATAAGATATGTTTAAACTTAGTATCATCACTAGCGACGATACAGCTTCAGAATGCTTGCTGGAACTACTTTTTCCTATATTTTTCACTTTGTAGTAGTTTTTGTAATTATAAAAATAAAAAAAAGGTGAATTAGAAGTATATTAAATTGGAAAATTGACTGTTTTAGGGTAATATTGAAAATCTGTTACTCGAACGGCGTTTAACCCTTTCCCAAACGTCAAGCTTTTGGACTAGACCAAATTGAAAGCATTTGCAGACAACAATTCAACTCTTGCTGACAAGATGATTTATGTCTATGATAGGGTAGAAAACATTGTGGGAAAAGAAGAAAATGCTGGTTACCAGCATTTTCTCCTTTTCCCACAATGTTTTCAAAAGGCTACTTTTCCAGACCCGTAAAAACCAGGGATTGTTTGGGAAAGGGTTAATACAGTTAAAAACTCGTCCATTGAACTTGTGTTTTTAACCACATCTCAACCCATTCTTGTAAGATTTTGACACACAACCAGTCGATTATCCTTTAATTGGAACGCAACACGCTAAAAGGGACATTCGGACATTTGCGTAAAGTGTCGTCTCGGATAAGCATGCGAAGTCCGCGCAGGCTAATCCGACACGACACTTTCCGTTTTGATGCAATTTTCTGTTTTGCACAAGTCTACTGTAGCACAAAATCTAATGTAGTCGTAAAGTGCCGTCTTGGATTAGCCTGCGCGGACTGCGCAGGCTAATCCAAGACGACAATTTACGCAGATGTCCGAATGTCCCTTTTCACTTGTTGCACACCATATATACTCACCACATAGCTCGTCACTTCCGTCCATACAATCCTCATTGCCGTCACAGATATAAACGCTATTGATGATGTCACCGCTCTCGCAATAAAACTGATTTGGGTGGTGTACAACTGTAGTGTTCCGAGAAATGGTTGCAAGATTTACGTCACTTGTCACTGTAATGTGTAAGAATAAATCAATGAAGATTTTCGTGATTAACTGAAAGGAAAGGAGATTTGGCGTACATCATAAGTATATACTGATAAATGGATAATCATTATAAGATAGGGTATTCATTTCAATGGAATATAACAATAGTCCACATAACTGTGTGTTCGGACCAGGTCTTGTTGTGTGTGTAAAGAGTTTGCATCGCATTCGACCTGTAGTCTCATGTGACATATACCTCCTTACAAACACAACAAAATCCGATCACACTGACAGACAGAATGATAAAATAATCATTTATCCTATCAATTCTCTTTATAACTGTCAAAACAGGATCATAACATTATATAGATATCAAAGAAAGTCAGGGACTACTTTTTCCGATATCAGATGGGAAGAGGCAAAAAGGTAGTGCGTGAACATGATGATCTTCTGCAAAGAGTACATGCTAAAGTGATACGGATAAACCTACACAGTGTACATGCATGATACGGAAAAGCCGACACAAAGTATATGTATGGTTCAGAAAACGTTTTCCGATCTGTTGTGTATGAGGTATAGGTAACGTCTTTATTTTAATCTGATCATTTATATGTGTAAAATGAATATATTTAAATGAAAAACTTTCACTGCAAATGATAAGAAAACAGAAATGAAATCGAAGTTAAGATATACGCGATGAAAAGGTTTGAGCATTATGGGCAAGTTTGTCATGCAAACATTCAAATAAATTGTGTTAAAAATAAGACGATTACGAGATGAGTGTAATAAAACTTGAAAACTAGAGACCAAATTACCTGTAGAGCTGCTGTTTTGAGAATATTCACAAATAAATCTGGTGATTTGATCATAGGCACACGGTACGTCATGCCAGTTGTTTATTGAATGGATACTGTACAGACTGATGAACGTACATCTCTCGTTCCCCAGCCCATCAGGCTGATTAGTACCTCCCTCAGAACTTTGGTACCTGTATTTATAAAATAGTAAATATGTTATCTGTTAGGGTGGCCCGATTGGATTGAAAACAACTTAAAGACTAAGTTGAAGCCAAAAGTACTTTAATGAGGGTAATACAATTCTCTTAACTCTAAATCATACACTTTAAAAGTATTGGAGTTATTGTAAAGATGGTAACCTATTACTGTCGGTCGGTCAAAAAGTGAGTCGCTGGCAGAAAAAATGAATTATAAAACCAGGTAAATATACAGGAAAAGAGGGTAGCTTTTAGACTAGTTTCAAAATTAGTTTTTTCCTATCGTGAGAGATTATTAATCTTAGAGCATTAAGCTAAACTTTCATAGTTCTTACTGAATGTGCAGATCTTAAACTTTGCCAATAAAAAGGTCGGTAACTCTTAGAGCTCCGAAAAGATCATCCAACATTTTCAGTTGAAAGACAAGACCCAACTTATGTCAAATTTCATGGTTGCCTTAAAGATTCTGCGAAATGGACAAAATGATGTCATATTTCACTTAGAAAAAGAACATCGGATGCGAGCACCAATGCAAAGCTGCAGTTTCTTGATTTTCCGTGAAAATTCTAAGCTGAAAAGGAGCATAACTGTTACAAAAATACTTTGATAATTACATATCCTTGTTGTATCATCGGAGTTCCACTTTTGATGGTTGAAAAAAATAGACAGATTTAATGAGATTAAAGGACAGATTTTTTTCATTGCGACGCAGTCGGCAACGTTTGCTACGATAGTACCTCGACGTTTTCTTAATAAAAAAAAAAGGAGTGAACAAGAAAAAAATTCTATACCAAGCTGTAAACGTCACCGGGGATCCGTCTGACCAGATTAGATCTTCAAAGAATCCACTTTCTCCAGTTTTTCTTAATCCTGTGAAAAAAAAAAAAAACCATGAGATTAGAGCATTTCTACATACACTGTATTTCATTATTAGGACCTCATTATTATCACTTAAATGTCTATTGTTTTCAGTTTAATATAGCCATTACGAATTGTCTTATCAAACAAACGTTTGAAACAAGCAAACAGTGCTTGGTGTGGTCATCACTCAACCATACGCCTGTATCCAAAAAAAATACTGACCAATATTTTTTTTTCGAAATTAAGTGTCTTAATTGTTGATAATTACAAGGTTGCGTATTTTGGTATTTGTTGAAGTAAATAATAATGCATTCTCTACAAGTTTCTCTAGAACTATTTTCGACCGAAATGTATCAAGGAAGCAAAAAGGCTAATGTAAATTTCAATACAAGTTTATATGTAAGCCTTTGTCATTTGATATCATCATTTGTAATTACCTATGTAAAAGTCTTGCGAATCATTCATGCCTCTTGTCCACTGACTGGTCAATAAGTAGTGTACAATATTTGCCTCACTTCGAGTCTGTAAACTAACAAGATGTCCGGAGTACAGATTACACTGTCTTTCTGCATCGACCCAGGTCAGACCGTCAAACTCGTAGAAAAGACTGTAGCAACTATTGCCATAGGCTTCCCAGTCGTCAAGGCAACCTGTGAATTAATTAATCCTTACTCTGCTAAATAGCTAACATGAAACTTTGAAGCCAATAGTAAAAGCCAAAAGTTTACTTTTTCAAATGTATTTTGAGAGAAAGATGTATTCCTATCGGATAGTGTAGATCAAAGATTCGACCACACGTTCTATGCAGTCTGATCCCCATCTACACTTTCCGCAAAACGTCAGTGAGTCGCGTCTAACAACCTAAAGGTTAACTCCTCTATCAGACGCCAAAAGTTTAGACTTGACCTAAATGAAAACATGTTCAGATGACAATTAAATGTTACTCAAATGGTTTAATCTGACTTTACGTACATATTCATCGACCGTTCTAAACAGCATTTCTCGCCTTATTCTCCAAGGTTTTTTCTAGATTCGAAAGTTAAAAAAAAGCTTCTAATCAGAAGCTTTTTATCTTTTTTCTTTTTTGAGTTAGAAAATCTTAGAAAATATGACTAGAAATCCATTCAAGAATGGCTGGTGAATACTGACCGTCTTTTGATTTATCAAAGTTTGGTCCTATGGTATACCTGACGAAAATAAAATTAAATGCATGTAATACTAAAAACAAAGTGTAGTTGATACCGAATCCAGTGCTGTTAGTAACTTCTTGCACTTGATAAATCATCTCGTATTCTGCCATAAAACCACTCCCCTGTCTTTGAAGACCAGAAAGGTCCGCATCTGTTTCAAAGTCGATTTCAATTATCTCCCAGCTGGACTTCAGTGGCCCATCGGGTGTATTTAGTGCACAGAATCGCCCCAGAAGTCCATCTGAGGTCTTGGCAGATTTGAAACGGGGAACATCCCGGACTATCACTCTTGCCTCGTCACAATCCGAGGTAGTACTTTGTAAATCAAGAACCTGTGGGTGAATACACATTGGTACAAGTTTTGTCCCGACCTTTCCTTTTGGCTTTTTAGCTGATTTATATTTTAAAAAACAAAATTTTAGAAGTTACTATAAAAGTGGATATTAATGCAGGTTTAAAACGTTTCAAATGGCCAAATACTGAGCTTACACTTGTTTTAATTTCATCGATAATTGTGCCAGACGAACTTGTATTTCAATTTCAACTTCGATGAATCATGTTAAATTGGCTACATGAACGGCCACTATACTGTACTCTGGTCAAATCTGATAAAAAGGCGTTTATTGATGACAACAATGGTCAGAGTCAATCGCCCTCCTATGATCCTGTGTCTAGGTGAAATATACCTTACTGTAGCTGTCAAAATGTACGCTTGTAGATATCTTCGCAAAGCGAACGTTTCTGGCTTTCCAGTAATCTTTAGATTCGTTTCCTCTAATGATCCATACAAGACTTGCCTAAAGGATGTATGAATATAATTTCTAAAAATACATAATCTTACCTTAAACGTGATCACAATGTACTGGCCTGGTTGTCCAACAATCTTCCAGCGACAGAGAGCAGTTTCCGTGAAGGGTGTTGGGAATCCCGGATTGACAATGATACCTGTACTTCCGGTACACGTGCTTTGAGACTGGCTGGTTGTTATACCACATCCTGGGTACTCTAAGAGGATAGAAACGGAATATTATTTCGCAGACACTTTCCAATGGGCTTGTAAACCATTTGCTTTAAACTACACAGGATAATACGATGTCACGTCAGACTGAAGGTACGAGCAAGACATCAAAATATTTCCATGGTGCGTCAAATACGCACAAGGACAGTAACTTCTACTTAATCTTCCTTATAATACATACCTACACATTTAGACAAAAATTATTGCATAATGTTACAATGCCATTTGAAATCTAAACAAATACCGGTAAAGTTTGCAAAAACATTTTTCATATAAACGGCGGGTTAATATTACGCGTGGAGTAAAATTTTAACCAATCAAATGTGGCGTAAATCTGAAAGCATTTCTTAAGTGGGCTAAGACACCATTCACTTAAGGACTGTATTTGATATTGTCAGATACGATTTTTTTTTCATTTTCTCTAAACATGTATTTTCTGTAAACTTATTTGTTAAGCCTTTACCAAACAATCCCTGTTTTTTACGACCCTGAGAAAGAAGCCTTTTGAAACATTGTAGGAAAAGGAGAAAATGCTAGTACCCAGCATTTTCTCCTTTTGCCACAATGTTTTCTACCCTGCTGGAATTTCAATTTTCGATTTACGTTTAATCTGTCGTCTGCAAGTGCTTTCAATTTGAACCAGTCTAAAATTTTGTTGTTTGGTAAAGGGTTAAAGTGATACCAAGAAAAAAAATCAGTATACAGTTCTTTTTCCTCGGAAAGTAAGGAAATGTTCAGGGATGCAGATATTTTCCTTATATATTCGGTATGTTATGAATGATCTCTCAAGAGAATCGAAAGTTTATATCGCTTTCCAGCGAGTTAACTCGGCTGTTTTTGGAGAAAACGTCGAGTTATTGCCAAAGCCTTACCGTCGACGTCTACTCCGTCTGCAGCGTCGTCATAGATGTCGTCATGTAAAAACAAAACTTTGAAATTTTATAATATCTTTACAACATCTGGAGATATTTATTTCAAGTTCGGACTACTTGTATAAAAAGGGGAATATACAATAGAGGCAGGTAACAAACACATGCTTTTGTTCCTTTTTAGACTTAAAATATTCTCTGAAAACTAACTGCAACAATGTTTTGGCACCAGCATTATGGTGACGTTGTTTAGGTAGTGCCTGTGCTAAAAGTTTGATATTGTATTTACCTGATTGTGAAATAACCATTCTAAACCCACTTAGATCATCTGCTACGGCGTACCTAGCACAGGACTTCAGTTGAATAACCAAGTGGTTGGACTCGGACACCAGTAGAGAGCGGCTGTAGCCATGTTGATTTGTATGGTCAATGATAAGATTGTCGAGCATTAACTGGTCTGTGCAGCTGCCTATACTGACGTCATAGTACCCGATCTACAAGGAAAAGGAAGTTTAGGACAAGGTCCCTTATGCAACCCTTCACCAAACGATCCCATATCTTTTAAACCCCCTAAAAAACAATGATTTTCCAATCTTACTGGACAAAAGAGAAAACACTGATTTTGTTGATTTTCCAAATCAATAATAACGTATGATTTGATTTCCTGTTTGAAAGAAGTGGTAGATTTATCAATGGTTGTAAGAAAAATAGGGCCTTGTACGTATTTGAATTATTAGACAAGTTATCAACAAGATTTAAACAAGGTTTGTCGACTTTTTTCTACTTATAGATAACGAGTTAAATAAATTCAATATATTGTGAACACGAGTGTAACATCCTGTAAGGGTTAATTACATGACCAGAAACTGTTCTAGAAAATACAAAAAATTCATATGGCCTATCTTGAAACTCTCAATAGAGCAACTACGGAGATTTGTTGTATTGTTTTTGTTTTGATGGAAACGCCGTCCGAAAAAAAGTAAATCCTTACACAAATTAGATTGAAGTCGTAAAGAGTTTCAAAAAGGGATTGACCAGCATTCCAAACACACTTGCCCTTCCAGAAGTTTCAGGATAACATGTTCATAAATCACTTAATTCAATCCTAGGAAAGACCACACTGTACCTCTCTGAGTTCTGTGGTTGAGACAGGCTTTGGTAAGTACAGATCCTGTATTTCTACCCGTACAAAGGACCCTTCCGGAAAATGTATCTCCCAATGACAATCTAGTAACATACCATAGTACAGCGGATAGGAAGGTGAAACTAAAACCGTCGGCTCCATAATGATGCTGTTACACTTTGTATAGTCAGCTATGTCTGAAATAAACATGATAACCGTTTTACAACCAGCAGATATGATAAACGAGGCTAAAAATTATCAATCTCCGAGCAGAGTTGTCGTTCGTTACCTCACATACATCTCTGCGATGGGCTAAATGACAAAAATCTTGTCAAACCGAGGAAAAAGATGTTTTGTTACTGTTTAACTGTTTCATACCTGTATGTAAAATTGTAAGTTAGACAAAGGAAATATGATTCTAGATACATTATAGGTGCGTTCAAACTGATGAATTTACCTGTATAAAATGGAACTATTATTTTCGAGCCTCTTCACTTTTCAGAATCTTACGCCGATTTTAACAAAAATGGCTGCGCCCTTGAATGATGACAACTGATTTGGCACACCGCTGGATCTAAGTTTGAACGATTAAACATCAAGTTATCGTCCTTTAAAGATATGTAGGCTTTTCAGGAAATCCCTCTTTTGTTCATTTCCTATCACTAAGTCTGACTGGTCCCATGCTGTTTGAACAGCACACGAAACAATCGATATTGGTCTTTCTTTTACCAGCGTTTGTGTAGGCATTTTGAGTTATGGTCATGTGACAAAAATATGACGTAATGACGAATTACTTTCTGAGCCCACTACAGAGGTGAATGTAATGATCCGGAGTGCAAGAGAGTGAAAAATTATTAGTTGTATAGTCAGGTGGCAGGGGACTTGGAGACTTGTTCACGGCTGTGGTGAATCACGTTTCCAAGTCCCCTACCACCTGACCGTACAACGAATTCATTATACTGCAAAGTTTTACCCTTTCAAAGCGCGTTAAGCGAAATTTTCATGTTTTATAATCTCACGAATCGAGTATGCTGACGCAATAGAAATTCCCTTCAGAGTGCCCCAATTCAATGAAAACTGACGTTACCGGAAACTGATGTCACTAAAACGTGCAGTTTGTTGCATCAACGTGCAGTCTTGTGATCGATCGACGCCGTCATTTTGGATGTTGCACGTGTAGTGATGTTTACGGGGCACTCAAAAGGGAAACTGGCTTTACATAGTTTTTGCCAGACGGTACATGATATATATGTTACCGGCATATTAACCAATCAGTTCACGAGAAATTTCTTTGCAGTATAATAATAATGTTAGAATAAAAGTTAATTGCCGAAATATACATACTTTTACTCGGTGTTTAACCTGCAAATATGATATTCAAGGCAAAATATAAAAATAAGAATAGAGAATAAAGGCTGAAATGTACATGATCTCCACAACTTGTATACAATGATAACCGAGTCTAAATATTGGAGAGAATATAAATTATTATATACTTAGCAGTGATATCCTGGAATTTCCCAGTGTAATAAATTTTGATATCATCATTAGTGACGATATTAACTTTCACTTCCTGCCGTAATTTAGGAACTACTTTTTTTTGTTAAGCACTTATAAATAGAGAGTTTTTGTTGTTTTTCAAACGAAAAATTAAAAATAGTAATGTTAATAAAGTATATTATAAATAGAATAATCAACCGTTTATTTTTTATATGAAAAATATCTCACTCGGATGGGTCGTAAGGCTTAAAAAAACTCGAGCTGCGCACTCGTTTTTTAACACCTAACAACACACCCTCGTGAGATATCTTTTCATATCAAAAATAACCAGTTGATTATCCTCTATGTATCATACTGTGTATAAAACCAGCAAAAATGATAACCGAGGCTGAACAAAGGTCAGAATAGATAGTACAGGTTAAAATAGGCATAATATCCACAACTTTTACACGATGCATAAACAGCAACCATGATAACCGAAGCAGGGAGTTAATCAAAGGACTGATAGTCCTGAGAGTCGCCTGTAGGGTAATGGGTTAGAAGTTTTCACCCTTTTTTGTTGTAATCTATTAAAAGCATTCAAGATACAAAATAACTTAACCACAAGACAGTATTATATGCAAGCATATTTCTGAGTTGTCATCCTAAAATTCAAAATATCCGTATCAAAATTTACATTTAAAAAAATGTGGTGGAAATTAAAATTTAGGCACCAGGACCAGCTTTAATAAGTTCAACGTTTTTTACTCACAGACAACAACCCTTTACAAATAAAGACCAGATTATCTTCTGGTATAGGATCTAGTGACATACTTTTAGACAAAAAATGCCCTTTTGCACCTCGCTCATATCTAATCTTAGCAGTCTGTCAAAGTTTCATAAACTTGTATTACACTGAACATAAATGGATTCTACAGCTCTATTACGGTTTCGTCTGATTTGACCTAATGACAACCTTAGGCTTTTTCTTTTATCCCCAGGCGACCTATATTCAGTTTTGTCAAAGAAATTATTGAGACAAACAGCCGGGCAATTTCATGATCATTGGACTGAACTGTAGCCTTTGGAGCACAAACAAATATTTGACTCAGTGATCTACCTGTCCTTTGGAAATAATTTGTTTTTGTTGTTGTCCAGGTTGAGGTTTTGACCTGCAATGGACTCTATGAATGTGGCTGCTACAACTCAATAAAATCTATAACCCAACAGCATGATCATCAGCCTTTAATATTTGTCTGCGTTTTATAACGTCCCAGGGATTATAGTGCTTCTACACCAATCGAAAATTGTCTACATGTATATTGCTTTGGTGTAAATTAAATGTTTGCGATTCGCTTTATTACCCTTTACAAAAACCCTTCACAAGATTGCAAACACTCCAATAAAGAACTTGTTGTTCGAGCGGGTAAACACTGATCCGTTCTATTATATTTGAATAATAGCGGAGTAAAAAGTCAATTTCTCAGATTGCTGGTTGTTAGAACTGAGTAGTGTAAATTCAGATTTTGGCAGTTACAAAAGCACCTTGCTCTCTAACGCCCGCACTAATAAATTGTTGTTTAATAAATACTAGATCTAAGTTAATCGCTCATTGAAAAAAAAAAACAGCAGACTTTAACAAATTTGGCTGTCTTTATGAACAAAAACCAATTAAATATAGTAAACTTCAGAGCACTCTCTCTACATAGGTCAGTGCACGCTGAAAGTAAAGGCCGGTTCAGCGACTGATTCATAAATATGTAAATTCATAAAGATTTCCGTGGTGCTAATGACGTTTATACGTCACGTGATTACAAGATCTATATTTGTCGCAAAGCTACATTCCAGAAAACACCTGCAAAGCGCTAACTTGGTACAGCCTAGAACCGTGTACATTGCATACGCTATGTACGATCTCTGGTGCACCTAGAATATGGATGTGCAAAGTATCTAAAGTCTAGATTAAAAAGCTGGGATTAAGCAACGTGTAAGAATGTCTAAGAAGGCAATGCAACCATTCCATGTCGTTATAAATTCGTTAAAAAAATTAGCCTACAGTTGAGAAAAAAAGCAATATGCTAACTCGGCATCGCCTTTCTCTGTCCGATCACAGGTTGAGCGTTGAATTGAAATAAGGCTTGCAGTTAGGATTGTAAGATTGTAAGAGTTAGATTGTACTTCTAATAAGTAATTATCAAACAATTTTCACTGAAAATTGTCCAAAAATAGAAGCAGAAAAGATGCTTAATTGTAGTTGAAGATTTCTCAGCGTGTCCGCAGACTTGTTTAGTTCGGGGCAGCTATTTTTACATATACGTAATGCGCTATTTTTAGAGATGATGTCTTACAGAGACATCAGGCTAATGTGTACCCTTGTGGACGAAATTATTGTTTCAAAGGTTTGAACCGTTAAACAGCTCAGTCTTTATAGACATATTCATTATCACAAAGGCACAATTGTAAATTATTTACAACAGAAAAAAACTAGGTTGTTCACCGAATTATTAGAAAACTGTTTTATCTCGTAAACCGGAACTTGGGACAGGAAGCAGTACAAGGCCGGAGGTATGCTTACGTCACCCCATAGATCAGGACGATAACAATGAGAGCTAAACAGGCGACTCAAAAATAGAAGTAAAGGCTGTAATAAACATGATAAACACACTTCTTGCACCGTGTGTGATCAGGAAACATGATAACCGAGCCCGAATATGAAAGGGATAGTAGAAGGTAAGTGCTAAATTATACACAATGATATCTATTGTACACCTTGTATAACTAGCAGAAAATTCAACATTGGCTTAATATCAGTTACAATAGAAAGTAACAGGTGATATATGCATGATATGTACAACTCTAACAAAGTGTACAACCAGTAAGCATGATTTAACAGAGGCTGGATGTGAAGAAAAGATAACCGAAGCTGAATATAAAACAGAGAGTGAAAAGGAATAACTCACACATACACTAACAGGTTTAGAACATGTTTCTGGTGTTCATTTGATGATCTTTGTGGGAACTGACTGCAAGATTGTTCATTCTTGGGACACTATTTCTGCCTATGTCCACAAAAACAGAACATTATCTACCACCAGGAAGTGTCTTTAATCACGTAAATGTTTTAAATGGTACCTTGTGCGCTTGAAAGGAAATAGCTTAAAAGGCAAAACAGTTGAGGTAACATTTTTTCAGCATCTGGTGTACTTCAACTGAAAGAAACAAACACCAATGCTGTGGAATTGGTAACAAAGGTACAGTAGAGGGTCAAAGATTGTGAATTTCACTCTATGTTTAATGTAGAAAGAAATGAGTGGATTGACACAATTAGAACTAAATACCTTTAACACATAGCTTTGTAAAAGTTCTACTGTCTAGCTCGTCCAGTTTCTTCACGACCCATTGTTGGTAGTGAGGATTGTATCGCGAGGAGGCGGTCAGGGAACACCAATTGTTGCTGTGTAGTGTGCCAATACAGTTCTGCGTGCCATCACAAAGATCAAGACATTGATCCACGGTGAGGTTGTAGAACCTCGGAATTTTTTCTATCCAAAATACGGTATTTGTCACTGCCTCGTATCCGTATGTAGTGACGTCATCATCTTTACAATACAGATCTCGAACAACTGAAAAGTAATATGTTATTTATCTTTGACAGACTAATCAATCAACTGGTTGTTTGATTGGTTGGTTGGTTGGTTGGTTGGTTGGTTGGTTGAAGGGTGTTTTACGCTACTTTTAACACTATCTTAATTACTTCATTGCGACACCTCGCTTATTCATGTATATCCTAGGTTCACCGGCACAAGGCTGGGGCTCGACAGAATTCTAATGAAAAAGACATATCGTCTTACTACATATGAGTTGTGAAAATACTTCATTATCATGAAATAAATTCAAAAGAAATAAACTATAAAATACTCTCACCTCTTTTCGGACACCCAATCACTTCGAGTTTTAAACAAACATCATTCGTAGGCTTGACAATTTGTAGCCGCAATTTTCGTGCAACAAATGGTTTTTGAAACATATACCTGATAAGCATTTCTAGTGGTGCATTTTGATCGGTTCTGAAAATCTGAAAATATAATAAATGAAATCTAGAGAAAGCAAAAGAAGGGCAACGCATACGAGTACCTACGGTATGCTTCAGATTCTTTTAGAGTTAGATTAATATGCAGTGAAAATTCTTAGTCGAAAGAAACTGAGTCAAAAATATTTTGATAGTTACGTACTGTTGTATGAGTTTCTGTTTTGATAATTAAGAAGTGTTCCGACGTTGAAGCAATTTTCATTAATGACAGAGATACTATTAAATGTAAATGTGACTCGTCGCGGGAAAAGAGACAACCTGGGAATTTCGTACGTCAATTACATGAAAACAGATCAAAGAAATTAAAGGCCGGTTTAAGTTAAAAGTTCAAAAATGATTGTAAAATAAGGTGGAATGACCGATTTTCATCAAGTGAAAAGTTTTGATTATGGTAAGCGTGCACAATCCGCCCAGTCTGACCAGGGTCGACACTTTTCGCAGTTCCCATATGATCACGTTTTGCGAGAATGGTAACAATGTTTTGGCATGACGATGGCGCAGATGACAATGTAGACGACAAGGCTTTGTAGATACCTCAACCTTTTCTTCGAAATAATTAAACCCAATCTCATCTTCGTGTTAAATGTAATTTGTGCTTGCCCGATACTTCAGAAACTACTTCATGACAAATAAAGCACCTGACTATGATTTCCTAAACCTTTTTGGCAGTGCTAAATCCAAAGCTGTCTTCAAGGTATTGACTTCTGGTATCTTGAACTAAGTCGAAAATAATATTTTCATGGAATATCTTCATTGTAAAACAATAGAACATTCCACAAATTAACTATTCGAGTTAATACACCAACTATCAATCTGACAACATACAGGTAGATAATGACTTAAAAAAAACAAAATGTTACAAAATCATCGTTCCAGAGGTTGACCTTGGTTGTTACTTTTTCAGATATAGCAAACCCGAGTTTTGTTTTCAAAGAACCAAGACAATTTATCAAACGTTTCGCTAAACAAGCAACGGAAGCATCACCTTGGTTTGTCCCGTAGGCGTTGTATAATTGACAAACTTTCCATCCTCCACACCAAACTCAAGGTAGAACTCTCTGACAAGGTTTATGTTACCGCTGTCTCTCGAGCCTTGAATCTCTATACCATCAATTACGACTGGAACAATCATATCCACCTTTTGGAAAAAGTACCAGAGATAGAGTCACAAAGAATGTGTTTTAAAGATAAATTCTTGTTGAAACCATACACGTCATAACCTGTGAATATTGCGAGCTCGAATGAACAACTCAGATTTGAAACTTTGCTTCGTCTTGGGTCCTTTCGGCGGCCTGTCAATTAACTGCACACACACAAAATATTTTGTACGCAGTTTAGGTTAGCATAACTTCACGATTTTAGTAAATATTTGTCCAACTTAATGCCAGTGCATACTTTTGGGTGTATCAGGGATTATATGTGTATAAACCGTACAATTCCAAAAAATTGTATTTGTGAAATCTTTGTAGTTTAGTGATGAGCAGTTAAAATGATTTGTATAACTTTGTTTTATTGTATAGCAACATCAATATCTGTAGGCCTTTATAATATATTCTAACATAACGTGGCTTTAAAAACACATTGCAACTAAAGCGTGATAAAATCTACCTTATTCTATAGAATTTATTTTATCAGCTTGTGGTTAATATGGGGAAATATTTGCCTAAAAAGGGAAAGGTATACGAAAATAACGAGTTATTTTCACGGACCTTTCCCTTTTGAGGCAATTATTTTCCCACATTAACCACAAACTGATGCAAAAAATTATATATTATATATCTTCTGATTATTTTGTCAACGAATGCCACCTTTTAAAACTAGCGATCTCAAATAGAACAAAAAAGTAGTTCCAGATTTTCGGCAGGAGGAAAATATTCACTGTGACGGGGAAAAATTCCTCCAGCCTAAATTGCGACATTTCTTTACCCATAACATTTCTGAAAAAAAGGCACATGGAATATATACATATACAGACAGAAACAAAACAGGTCGGCAGATGCCGGTCCGACACAAGGTTTGGTGGTTAAACTGATATATTAAAACGTCACACGCCTTTGAATGTAATGAATTTAATGAATTCTAAATAAAACCAAACATGTTTCGGCTAGTTATATTTTAACGCCTCATCCGTGGGTAAAGTAACTATATATATACGCTATTCTACGTTGTTCTGTGTACGTATTCTCGCAGAGTGACGTCACTCTATATAAATAAGTTATTCAGTGGAATATAATCTGCATCCGCGTTTTTACTTTAAATATGAACCTGTTTTCTTTTCATTAAGAGTTGTAATATTTGAATCGAAATAATCTTTTGTCTATTGTGGCTTATCGTCATTACTTACGAGATGCAATGAATAAATCACTTGCGTTTTTGCCCTCGTGGATTATTTATTGTGCCTCATAAATCACTTCAATTTCTTGATAGAAAATATTGTAATATATTAGTTTGATCATGTTTAGGGAAAGATCAACTTCATATGTAGCTTGATGTGCTGCTTTGGGAATAAAGTATACTTCAAAATGTGATTGGTCGGTTTGGGGGGGGGGAAAAGATACCACAAAATATACTTTCTCGTTTTAAGAAAGTAATATACCTCAAAATTTGATTGGTGGGTTGGGGAAAAAAGCATTCTCCAAAAAATGATTGGTCGTTTGAGGAATAAGATTTTTGGCAAGAAAACATGCCTCAAAATATGTTTGGTCGTTTTTATAAGAAAATATAGATCTTTCTTGGAATATTACGGTTAGTTCGGGGAAGAAAACATTCCCCAAAATATGATTGGTGGTTTGGAGATGAAAATATTCCTCAAAACATGATTGGAAGTTTTCGGAAAAAAAGTTCCTCAAAATACGATTGGTCGTTTGGGGAAGAAAATATACCTAAAATATGGTTGGTCGGTTTGGGAATAAAATACTTCTCAGAGTATGATTAGTTATTTTGGATAGAAAATGTACCTCAAAAAATGATTGACTATTTGGTCCAGAGCACCATCCTTCCCCCACGTTGAATATTCGTCCATCTTCGTAACTGTTCGTGTTTGTTTCTGTGGAACCTCCAAGTTGGAAGTCCCTTACTGCCCCAGATACCAGACCCATACGTCTTCTACAGATCGTACCTGTTAAAAATGTTATTTTCGCTGATGACACTGACCAAAATCAGACGGCCTTTCTCGGGATAGTGTAAAATCAAGATCACACTGAACATGACGTGCAGTCTGGTCCTAGTTCTACACTTTCCTTTATTCTGCAGAGAATTCTATTTTTTTTTAACTTATTGTCTTTTCTGTCTTTCCAGCACTGGAAAAAGTCACTTTGATTTAAAGAGCACTCTGAAGCCTGTTTTATTGTATGCCACAGTTAACCCTTTCCCAAAAGGCAAATTTTGGACCACACCAACCTGATAGCATTCTGCAGATGACAACTTAACAGTCGCTAAAAAGATGTTTTTTTCTATTTGATAGGGTAGAAAACATTGTGGGAAAAGGAGAAAATGCTAGTTACCAGCATTTTCTCCTTTTCCTACAATGTTTTCAAAAGGCTTCTATTCCTGACCCGTAAAAACCAGGGACTGTTTGGGAAAGGGTTAAGTTAAGGGACCTGTCAGTTTAAATATTCAGCATACAATATATCCAAGACTTGAAACCTAAATTCTGTCCTAAGCTCAACAGCCTTAATGGGCTTTCTATATACATGTCCTCTTTGCTCAAGGCTTTTGCGTTAAAAATGCTTTGCTTTATTTAACATTTTATCAAATAACCCTCAGTGTTTTTAAAGCCTACGACAAAAATGTTTTGTTTAGTCGCTTCTTTTGGTGTTTAAGGCAATTTTAAGTCATATGGCGATAAGTGACGTACTCATGTGTTTCCTTGCTTTCTTAGACCTGGGCCCGTATTCACCAACCGTTCTTGAGAATATTCCTAGTCTTATTCTCCAATGTTTGCAAAATTTGTAAGGAACACAACTTCTGATTGGCTAAACCATTTAGTTTAGCCAATCAGAAGTTGTGTTACTTTCAAATGTATAAAATTCTGGAGAATAAGGCTGAGGCTGTTCTTCAGAAGTGTTGGTGAATACGAGCCCAGTACTGACACAATTTCTTTCCAAGCCACCGACTAATTTTCTCACATGCTTCAGACCTAAGAGGCTGGAAAGAAAGTTCAGCGAGGCTGGGCTGACAAATAGATGTTTGAAGACATTGTAGGGAAGTTAGGAAATGTTAGTTACAAGGTTTAGGGTCGCAAAATTCTACTCCCTCATACACAAATGTCATTATTTGAAGCCCCTTAGAAAAGAGTTCAAGAAGTTTTATCCTTCCTTATCTTTTCATAAGCAATACCGTGTTGTCAAGAACCTGTCAAAGTAGTTTTTTGAAAACACTGTGGGGAAAAAAGAGAATACTGGTCACGTTTTCTAAATGTCTTCTCAAGTGTGGTAAACGCTTGTGGTTGCCTAGTCACAAACCTGTGAAGTCTCTTTAGTCTATCACGAAAGACCGAAATTTTCATTAGACACCGTTACTAAATATAGCACAAATGTGCTTTTTCTACTGACGGTATTCGATGATCAAGAATTGAACATGTTTAGTGTTCTGTGATTGACCAATGGAGTTTCAGTGGTCTATTGTCTAGTTAAGAGCTAAAGAAATGACATACGTTTTACGAGGACCTCTATCTCAGCAATTTCAAACCGGAAGTTATTTCCGCTTATGTGGGTCGGGTCCGGATCGTCAAAGTTTCTGATGGTAACATACTGGCCGACTATAGGCCGATAACAGTTGTACTTGAAGTACAGCGCTCTCCTATAAAAGAAAACATGAAAGCAAATTCGTGAAGCAGTAACACCAAGCATTCCATCACAGTATTATGAATCCATTACCTCCATTTTGTATTACAACTGGATGAAACATGAGGTAGACTGTCCTTGGACATGCACGAAATCTATAACAGAAACTTTCGATTTCTGTCAGCCTTCATGTATTGTAATGAAAACTGTTTGCGGATCGAAAGAATCTGGCCTTCGCCATCGCGAGTGGTTTCATACAAAAGTGTGATTAGGTCTAGGTTTCTTTCATACCTCCATGAAAACAAAAAAAAACCTCTTCATTCCGTATGATTCAATATCACTGACAACAAATATACATTTAAAAAATACTAACTGGTCTTTCTTTTTGTAAATCCAACATTGCGTATTTATTTAATGTCCATTTCAATCATAACGCAGAGCACGGTAAAACTGCTGGTTCATGACGTAAAATGATGTAAACTCGCGATGTCATTATAGTATTCAACATTTTGCAGGTTTAGTGTTTAACCTCATTTGCCCACCAATCAAATGGCCCCATATTTTGAGAAAAAAAAAAACCTCCGTCTTATTTATTAAACCTGGCCCCCTGAACAATTAATTATTAAGAGTACGACACTTAATGATTAAGTGTCTAAGGCGCAGACCGCATGCACCAATGAATTGTGGAAACTCCGCCCAACTGTCCTGTCAGGCCCACATGTACATGCACTTCGTGTACCTATTCAATCCTTTCAGCGTCAGATCTGAAACATTTGACTGTTTCATTTTGATCACTGGACCATTTCATTTGCGCATCATAGAGTTTAAGTTTTATTTGTATATCTAAGCGACAAACAATGCTGAATTCAAGTGAACCAACTCATGGTGCGGCCTCGTCTGAATCAGCACGGTTTACAAGTCTCAATATTGGTTTTCGGGACGCAGGGTGGACATGTCATGATAACGACGAATTGAAAAGAAAACAATAAAAACTATATTAGACCCTAGATATCAAATAGAGGATAATCAACTGGTTGTTTTTGATATGAAAAATATCTCACGAGGATGCGTTGTTAGGCGTTGAAAAAACGAGTGCGCAGCACGAGTTTTTTTAACGCCTTACGACGCGTCCGAGTGAGATATTTTTCATATCAAAAACAACCAGTTGACTATTCTATTTATTATATACCTTATTAACATCATTATTTGTAATTTTGCGTTTGAAAGTCGAAAAAAAAATTGAAGTCGAAAAAAAAGTAGTTCCCAGATTACAGCAGGAAGTGAAAGTGAAAGTTGATATCGTCACTAGTGATGATATCAAAATTTATTACACTGGGAAATTCCAGGATTTAACTGCTAGGTATATAATAATTCCAATTAAGTGAGTGAAGGGCGAATTGATCGAATTCCTCATCCAAAGAGGAGCAATCAGGTAAGCCTAATTTCAGATCAGCTTGTATCATCGCCGAGACCTATATGACTTGTATAGGAAACGGGACAGTACATTGCACCAAGGGGGAAAATGATATTTCATGACGTATTTATTGTTTCGTCACAAGGTAAACTGACGGCGCCACCCAAAAAATGATTTTATTGGCTGTCAATCATTCTGTTTTGATATTAACCTCACCAGTAAATGATTTTACTGGCTGTCGTACTACAGGTCAAAGGTTAAACACTAAGTCAGTGTTTATTAATTGAAAATTTAACAATTAAGACACCCTGGTCGCTCACTACGTTCGCTCCCTTAGGGTGTCTTAATTGTTAAATTTTCAGTTAATGAATACTAACTAATACTTGGTAGATTTACTAATAGAAGTTCAATACGCTAGAACTAAGTTGAAAATAAGATTGTTAAAAAGAAGAATGGGTTTTTTAGCTCTCTGTTTGAAGTAACTGTTGAATATTTTTTCAATATTTAGAGAAAATAAAATCAGCCAACATTTTGAACTCCGGACTCGATAACGAAAACTTGTACTCATGTTTGTTTACATTACATTGACTGCAAAAGTAGTTCCGGCACTGCAGAGTGGTTTTTTTTTTCATTGAGCTATGAAAAAAAGCACACACCCAAAAACACAGAAGATCAGAACTCGCCAATTTTCGTGAAAAACTAATATGAATGATATAATTATGTACGAGTTTGCTGTATAACCTTGTTCGATTGCAACACCATTATTTCTTCAGTACACGCTTTCGTCGATATTCACAGTACTTTGCACAACAATCTTTCCAGACTACTGGCTGCTTTCCAAAATTATCGTCGAAACACTGTTCGCGGGTGAAAGGAAGAATGAGTCCTGTTATAATTACTATCAATAACCATCGATCTCTGGAAAGAATTTGGTATAAAAATTAATTGTTTAAACCAGAAAAATAAAATAGAAAACTCTCTAAACCAGGTCGTTGACATCTATCGTTGATTTTTTTCATCGTAATTTTCAGAATTAACTTTCGACCGTGAAATAGAGTTTGTTTCATCAGCTTGTGGTTAATATGGGGAAATATTTGCCGAAAAAGGGAGAGTTATACGAAAACAACGACTGCCGTAAGGCACGAGTTATTTTTGCGGACCTTTCCCTTTGGAGGCAAATATTTCCTCATATTAACCACAAGCTGATGAAATGAATTATATATCATATTTCATCTGATTATTTTGTCAACGAATGCTACTTTTAAAACTAGTGATCTCGAGTTAATTAATCACATTTTCGGCAGGAGGAAAATTTATTCACTGTGACGGGGAAATAAATTCCCCCAGCTTAAATGACGTTATTTCTTTACTGTTATGTACATACCCAGTTATTCTTAGCTTTGTTCATGTGTGTATCTATTTTTTGAATGGTTTCCCCTGTTGCTATTTTTAGAACTGGATTCTCTTTTGTGGAATATTGTGCTGGAAGTTTCCAGGCCTTTTTACAATCTGATTACTAGAAGTTATGCAACTCATTTTTACATGAATTTTCTGGAAGTTTCTCTGTTATTATAAAAGGAAAAGCTTTTTACATCTCAGTGTTCACTAGTTAATACATGATTGCCAGACTACAGTGGGGATTATTTTGTGTTTGTGTCATAATTAGTGCCTGGATTACATTCAGTTTGGATTACGATCAGACTAAACCAAAGTGAGGATTATTTCGTGTGCTTGGATTACATTAAGTTTGGATCAGGATCAGACTGGAATTAAGACTGGAATAATTTGTCTTTTGAATCTAACGTCTAAGGTATTGTTTTGTACTATTGTAATATTGTCACTGTTTATTTGATATTTTTGTTAATAAATTCTGTTAATTGTTATTGCTTGTTGCTGGCTTCTACTTTCTAGTTACGCCTGACTCGTAACAGAAATTGGGGGCTCGTCCGGGATTGGAAAATAAGACTAACGCATTCGTTTTCCTTTTGGGATTAACCATCGATTGGAAAATAAGACATAGACGTTTGCTTTTCACAATTTGAATAAATCTAATACATCCTGTTAGTCAAAATTACTAATCAGTAATTATAATACAATTTTGTACTTGAATCCAGCAACAAACAAACATGTCTTTTGACTTAGATAAATTTACGGCTGAACCGTCTGTGGAGTTACTGAATGTAGGTAAAAAGACTGATTTGCTTAATCTTGCTAAACACTATGAATTGTCTGAAATAAAATCTTCAATGCGTAAACATGAAATTAAGAACATTTTGGTACAATATTTTGTTGATGAGGAGATTTTCAATGAAAATGCGCTTTCCCTGATAGTTGACGTTCAGTCAGTTTCAAGTTCGAAAGAACTTGAATTAAAACTTCAGATCAGACAGTTAGAAATAGAAAGAGAAAGGGAAAGACAGAGAGAAGAAAGAGAAGAGAGAGAGAAGGAAAGTGAAAGGGAAAGAGAAGAGAGAGAGAAGGAGAGAGAATTTCAATTAAGAATGAGGGAAATTGAAATGCAAGAAAGAGCAAATCAGCCCAAGGAAAAGGTTGAATACAATTTCGATGTTACAAAACATATTAGGCTTGTTCCTCCATTTCAAGAAAAAGAAGTTGATAAATACTTCCTACACTTTGAAAAAGTTGCAGAAAACTTAAATTGGCCAAAAGAGCACTGGACTTTGCTTCTGCAAAGTGTTTTGATAGGCAAAGCTCGTGAAATTTATACACAACTAGGTGTTGAACAAAGTCATCATTATGAGACTGTTAAAGAACTTATTCTCAAAGGTTATGAGCTGGTCCCAGAAGCATATAGACAAAAATTTAGAAATTGTAAAAAAGATTCTAACCAGACTCATGTTGAATTTGCTAGAAACAAAGAACAGTTATTTGATAGATGGTGCTGTTCTAAGAAAATAGACCAAAATTATGATAAACTAAGACAACTTATGTTAGTTGAAGAATTCAAACGTTGTATTCAGTTTGATGTTAAGACATTCTTAGACGAAAAACAAGATGAAACTTTAGAAGAAGCAGCTCGTCTGGCTGATAATTACTACCTTACACATAAAGTTTCTTTTACTGGTAAACCAAAACCTACTTCCTCACATCCCCAAAATAAATCTATGTCTGGTAATTCATCTGGCATGCCCAGTCAATCCAATACACCCAAACCCAATTCTACTAGTGAAACCAAAAGTCAATATCCCTTATCTCGACCCACTTGTAACTATTGTAAGAAACCTGGTCACCTTGTTTCTGAATGTTTGAAATTAAAAAGGAAGTTAGAAAGTGATGAAGCCAAGCCAACAGGGCTCACCACTCTTAGACCAAGGCCACAGTCTTCTATTAAATCCAATACAATTGACATAGTCACAAAACCCAAGTCTGATTCTACTATGGAGATTTTTTAACCATTTATGTTGAATGGTTTTGTATCACTTTCAGGTGATAATTGCCCACCTACCCCTACTAAAATTTTAAGAGACACAGGAGCTTCTCAATCTCTTATTTTAGCAGATATACTGCCTTTTTCTGAGAAGACTTCTTCCGGTACTAGTGTCCTTATTCAGGGTGTAGAGTGTGGAACTGTTAATATCCCTCTCCATCACGTTAATTTGTCATCAGATTTGGTTACTGGGCCTGTGGTTATTGGTATTAAACCTTCCTTACCATTGAAAGGTGTCCATTTACTGCTAGGCAATGACTTAGCTGGAGATAAGGTTGTGGTTAATCCACTTGTAACTGACACACCAAATATAGGTCAAACAGATGACCCTATCGAGCAGGAAATTCCTGACTTGTATCCTTCTTGTGCAGTTGCCCGAGCTATGGCTAAAAAGGCCATTTTGAAAAACTCAAACTCTGACATTGACTTGACAGATACTTTTATCGGTCAATATTTTAATAATGAGATTAAAAAGTCTCTTGATCCCAGTTTGTCTGATACTCAGACAGACTCGTCAATGTCTTGTCATTCACCACCACGGTCTATTGACCAAGGTCACGACACGCTGTCAAAGTCACTGCTTATCCAGGAACAGCAAACTGATCCTGAGATTTCAAAATTAATTTTTAGGGCTTTACCTGAAGATGAAATTTCACAGGTCCCAATGTGTTACTATATAAAGAATGGGATTTTTATGAGAAAATGGCGACCATTTGATGTCCCAGCTGATGATGAATGGGCTGTTTACCACCAAATTGTGGTTCCAAAATCATTTCGTCATAAAATACTAAGTATAGCCCATGAAAGTCCTATGTCAGGTCACCTAGGTATAAACAAGACCTACCACAAAATTATTAATCATTTTTATTGGCCTGGTCTCAAATCAGATGTCTCTAAATATTGTAAAACTTGCCATACATGTCAAATGGTAGGTAAACCCAACCAAACCATTCCCAAAGCTCAATTACAACCTATTCCTGCTTTTGATGAACTTTTCAGTAGGATTCTTATAGATTGTGTTGGTCCTTTACCTCGAACCAAGTCAGGAAATGAGTATCTCTTAACAATTATGTGTACTTCTACACGTTTTCCTGAAGCTATTCCTTTAAGGAACATCAAAACAAAGTCCATCGTCAAAGCTCTTATAAAGTTTTTCACATTTGTTGGTCTTCCAAAATCAGTTCAGTCTGATCAAGGGTCAAATTTTATGTCTGGTATATTCCAACAGGTTATGCATGAATTAGGGATCAAACAATACAGTTCATCCGCTTATCACCCTGAAAGTCAAGGTGCTTCAGAAAGATTTCACCAGACATTAAAAAATATGATAAGGTCATATTGCTTTGACACTGAAAAAGATTGGGATGAGGGCATCCATTTGTTACTATTTGCAGTCAGAGAATCTGTACAAGAATCTCTTGGTTTCAGCCCTTTTGAATTAGTTTTTGGCCATTCTGTTCGTGGACCTTTAAAACTTTTGAAAGAGAAATTTCTCTCAAATGAAGAAACACCTTTGAATTTACTACAGTATGTTTCAGACTTCGGAAATAGACTGTCTAGGGCATGTGAGGTTGCTAGGTCTAATCTTAAAACGTCTCAGGGCAAAATGAAAGCAAGATATGACAACCATGTTATTGATAGAAAATTTAAACCAGGTGATAAAGTCCTCGCTCTTTTACCAATACCTGGCAGACCTCTACAGGCAAGATATTTTGGACCCTACACTATTGACAAGAAAACAAGTGATTTGAACTATACAATTAATACTCCAGGAAGGCGTAAAAACAAACAAATGTGTCATGTAAATATGTTAAAAGAATACTTTGACAGAGATGGCTCTATTTCAAAACCAATTACAGTTGTAAACACTGTCCCACAAGAATCAAGTGTATTTGAAATTGAAGTAAATTCGGACTTTAATGATAAATCTGATCCTGGTCCATCTAAACTTGAATATTCTGATATTTTGAGAAACCTTGACAACAAACTTTCTCACTTGGAACCATCACAGCAGGAAGAGCTGAAACAGTTGATACATGAATATGAACATTTATTTCCTGATATCCCCACAAGAACAGATAAAATCTATCATGATGTCATTGTGGAAGATTCTAAACTAATAAAGCAGCATCCATATAGAATGAATCCTTTGAGACAGAAATACCTCCAGGATGAAGTAAAATACTTACTGGAAAATGACTTTATTGAACCTAGCCAGAGTAATTACAGTTCACCATGTATATTAGTACCTAAATCAAATGGAACTTATAGAATGTGTACTGACTATCGTAAAGTGAACTCTGAGACAAAAACAGACTCTTTTCCAATACCAAGAATTGATGACTGTATTGACAAAGTTGGAAATTCTAAATATGTCACCAAATTTGACCTGCTAAAAGGATTCTGGCAAGTTCCACTGACTGATAGAGCAAAAGAAGTATCAGCCTTTGCTACTCCAAACGGTCTGTACCAATAGAAAGTTATGCCGTTTGGGATGAAAAATTCTCCTGCAACGTTTCAGCGACTTATAAACAACGTTATAATTATGTGGATTAGATGGCTGTGATGCATATATTGACGACGTCATCATCTACTCAGAGAATTGGAATGACCACCTTCAAAGAATCAGGAAGTTCTTCGACAGATTCAGTAAAGCGAAACTGACTGTGAATCTTACAAAAACTGAATTTTGTCATGCTACTGTAACATTTCTAGGACATCTTGTGGGACAGGGTCAAGTTAAACCTTTAGAAGCTAAAGTCAATGCTATCTCTGAGTTTCCTGTACCTAAATGTAAAAGACAGCTGATGCGATTTCTTGGTATGGCTGGCTACTACAGGAAATTCTGTAAAAATTTCTCGGGTATTGCTGAACCTTTAACAAATTTACTTAGGAAAAGCACAAAGTTCAAATGGAATGACATATGTCAAGATGCATTTGATCGTCTGTAAGCCATACTAAAGAGTGCACCAGTTCTCTTGGCACCTGATTTTGACAAATGTTTCAAATTAGCTGTTGATGCAAGTGATGTTGGTATTGGTGCTGTTCCTTTATAAGAAGATAATAATGGTATTGATCACCCAGTTTGTTACTTTTCTAAGAAATTTAACAAACATCAGAAAAATTACTCTACCATAGAAAAAGAGTGTCTTGCTTTAATTCTGGCAATCCAGCAGTTCGAAGTTTATTTAACCTCTTCAACTTCACCAATTGTTGTATTCAGTGATCATAACCCTTTAAGTTTTCTACACAAACTTAAGAATAAGAATCAAAGATTACTGAGGTGGAGTTTATTGCTTCAAGAGTTTAATCTTGACATTAGACACATAAAAGGGAAAGATAACATTATACCAGATGCTCTTTCAAGAGTTTGAAATTCAAATAGTCATTTTATCTAAATCAAGTTCAAACTGAATTTTCAAAATGTACTTTCATTACCTTGATTATTTTCACATATATTTGAGTTTGTCATTTCCTATGTAATACTTCAGTTAAAGTGTTATATACATGTATATAGATAATATTGCAAAAAAGAAAGATTTATTTCATAAACCTTTCTTTTTCTTTTCAAGGGGGAAAGTGTTATGTACATACCCAGTTATTCTTAGCTTTGTTCATGTGTGTATCTATTTTTTGAATGGTTTCCCCTGTTGCTATTTTTAGAACTGGATTCTCTTTTGTGGAATATTGTGCTGGAAGTTTCCAGGCCTTTTTACAATCTGATTACTAGAAGTTATGCAACTCATTTTTACATGAATTTTCTGGAAGTTTCTCTGTTATTATAAAAGGAAAAGCTTTTTACATCTCAGTGTTCACTAGTTAATACATGATTGCCAGACTACAGTGGGGATTATTTTGTGTTTGTGTCATAATTAGTGCCTGGATTACATTCAGTTTGGATTACGATCAGACTAGACCAAAGTGAGGATTATTTCGTGTGCTTGGATTACATTCAGTTTGGATCAGGATCAGACTGGAATTAAGACTGGAATAATTTGTCTTTTGAATTTAACGTCCAAGGTATTGTTTTGTACTATTGTAATATTGTCACTGTTTATTTGATATTTTTGTTAATAAATTCTGTTAATTGTTATTGCTTGTTGCTGGCTTCTACTTTCTAGTTACGCCTGACTCGTAACATTTACCCATAACATTTCTAAGAATAGACACAAGGAAAAATAATATATATTAATAATACAAATATATATCAATAAAATCAGGTTGAGCAACCATATGAATTTACCTCGGAAATCTCCGTTCCTCACATTGAAGAGCGCCATAGTTTAAAAAGTCCCACTGCTGGTCACTGACGTGAACAGAAACGAACCGATTGTTGTTTGCAAACCAGTCTGGAAGAAAAATTAACATGGTTAAGTGAATTATTTCCAATTCTTGATGAAATCAAAACTTCTAAATCGATCAGATGGCTTATCTAAAATTTTAGAAAAAATAAATTGTGGGCGTTCGAATTTTTTCCCTATAAAAGATCGAAATTATTTCATCAAGTGAATAATATCGAAATATTTTCAGGAACGGAGTAGCTGCGAGTGAAGATATTACTAATGGTATTCCCGCTATGAATAAATTTTGATCATTCACTTGAAAAAAAAAATGTTCTTTCCATTTCATGGTTCAACCCCCCTGTTTTGCTGAAAGTCAAAAATCTAGTTCAATTGCTTTCGATAATACATGTACTGCGTAGCGTACCTGGCCACCCCTATATGAAAAAGTATTGCAATATTATGCAAAGAGCGTGAATTGTAGGATAACTATACGTAAATTACGACATATGTACTATGAATCTAGCTGTCTACTGCGCAGGAACCACTATTTTCGCCTTCAATCAAAAAGTTCGGGAAATATTTACTTTCGAAAATTCACAATTTCTCGAACTTATGAATATACTTAAGTTATGATGAAAGAAAGTTCATGCACTTTTTTATGTGTGGGTAAAAGATTTGTACATTCCAGGAAAAAAAATATCAGTTTAAAGAAATTTGCATACAAAAGACATCTAAAGGTACTAAAAGTTGCAGATTTGTAAAAATCATCACTCTTGACTGTCAATCTTTTTGAGGGAGGATGGATAGTGATAAAATGACAAGAAATACTTACAGTAAACTCTGTGTATTAAAACAGCGTGAACTTCAAACGTCTCCTCAAGGTCGACCTGTAGCCAAGGTTTCTGTCGTGGTCTGTCCGATACAAATGGCTCCGCTAAGAAAACAGTGAAATAAAAGCATGGCAATTTCTTATAAGATAAGAAAGAATTCAGTGCTAGACAATTTGTAACCCTAAAATGCCTAAGTGGCGGCCAAACTTCAAAACAAGTCTTACCTTTTATCTACAGTTAAATCATATCATTGTAAGTGAAAAAAAAATGTGTAAAGATGACAATCTGTTACTGGGTGGTACATCCATGCGTTAGTCGCCGACAGAAAAATGGCCATCTTTTGGGGGAAAATATTTCGTTATCTGACGGTGACAGTCTGATCTTGATCTACGCTGTCCAATAGAGGCTCTAGTGTCCAGCTAAGCAGCCAAAAGATTAACTGTCATTTATGCAATAAGTTACAAGAGTTGGGTACCGAATTACTTTACGCCAGTTCACTTCTTGCGCTGACCTCTGTGAACAATTGGTTCTCACAAGGAGGTCACACTGCAGGTACAACTTGCTCAAAACGTCCACTGAGGTTGAACATTATTATATGATGTATATGAAATTGAATCATGGTATTCACTGACCATTCTTAAGAATATTTTTAGTTTTTATATCTGAGATTTTTTTACATTTGAAAATTACACAAGTTCTGATTGGCTAAACCAAATGATATAGTCAATCAGAAGTTATGTTACTAAGAATGTTCTCGAGTATAACTGGTGAATTAGGGACAAGGTGCCGTGCGCACCAACCATTCCAAAGGACATTCTTAGTCTTTATATCTGTGATGTTGTGGTTCTGTTGAAAGCAGCAACTTCCGATCAGCTAAACCAAATGGTTTCAATCAATGTTAAAGTTTTATGTCCTTTTCACTTAAATGATAGTTTCCACAGCTTCAAGTTTTCTATAAAATAAAAAACCAACCAACAAACAAACAAACAAACAAAAAACCGAAAAGGGAAACAAAACAAAAAAAAAAAAAATGAAAAAAAAAAAAAAAATGAAAAAAAAAAAAAAAAAAAAGAATTAATAAATTAATCTTGAGAAGCAAAATTTGGTTGGATGCCATTTTGAAATTCCGCGTTCGATAAAAGAGATTTGGATATAAATACCAATAAGGCCGTCCACTGCGTTCGTAACGGGGTCACCGGCCCTTTCCGGAACAGAATAAACCGGCTTGAACTTTCCGAGAACCTCTAAACTATCGTCCGTATCTGTCCAAAGGAGAAATTGTACAGTTTTACCCTTTAACACACAATCCCGACTTTTAACACCTCTGTGAAAGAAGCCCTTTGAAAACATTGCGGGAAAAGGAGAAAATGCTGGTTTTCTTTCCTTCCTGAAACAAATTTCAAATCTTTGGTCACATTCATTTTGTCATCTGCAAATGCTTTCAATTTGGACCAGTCTAAAATTTTGTGGTTTGATAAAGAGTTATCAATGACAACTTACATGTAGATGACTTATGCATACTGTATAGATCAAGATTGGTCTGCACAATCTGATCGCCGATCTACATCTTCTGCTATTCCATTTCTACCAACCACTAACATTGTTCACAGTTTTATTCTCCAAAATTTTCTTAATCTGAAAGTATCTCAAAAAAACTCGAAATCCTCAAAATGGATTCAAACAGGACTAAAATAAAACCCAAAAGCTCTACCTGAATCTTAACAAGACTACAAAGACACAACGTGAACACAAGTAAGTCTATTTGTTTCATTTTCCTACTTTTCCAACGACTTTTTCAAAAGCTTTCTTTTTCTTGGAAGTTGAAACACGGACTCCCTCTATAAACTGTAACATGATGTTGAATATCCTACGAATTATAGACGACAAAATAAGAGCAGCACAAGCAAGTGCCATCCCTGGGCTGTAGTTACTGACTGTGAAATTCTAAGTCGATAAAAGGGGCACAACTGTGCCAAAAATCCTGAGAGTCGCCACTGTTACACGAGATTTCCTTTTGATACTTAACAACCAGTCGAATTTCAAGTAACACTCTTCGGTAATGATGGAGACATTATGAGTTGTACGGTCAGGTGGCAGGGGGCTTGGAAATTTGTTCACGGCTGTGGTTAATCATGTCGCCCCGAGCCGAAGGCGAGGTGGCGACATGATTCACCACAGCCGTGAACAAGTTTCCAGGTCCCCTGCCACCTGACCGTACAACGAATTTATTATACTGCAAAGTTTTACCCTTTCAAAGCGCGTTAAGCGAAATTTTCCTGTTTTATAATTTCACACATCGAGTATGCTTACGAAATCGAAATTCCCTTCTGAGTGCCCCAATTCAATGAAAACTGACGTCACTGGACACTGACGTCACTAAAATGTGCAGTTTGGTTCATAAATATGCAGTTTGGTGATCGATCGACACCGCCATTTTGGATGTTGTGTTGCACATGTAGAGATGTTTACGGGGCACTCAAAAGGGAAACTTGTTTTACGTGGCTTTTGCCAGGGAACATGATATTATGTTCCCGGCATGTTAACCAATCAGATCACGAGAAATTTCTTTGCAGTATAATAACATAACATGTCTTCTACGACATCGCAGACGACAACACTTTGGCTATGACAGTATCTCGATGTTTTCTTCGTAAAAAGCCGATCTAAAACCGAAAATAACTATATTTACCACACACTGGCACGTCGCACTCTTCATAGGTCACGTGCCCACTTCTGTTCACAAAACACCACGGGAAATATTTCAGGTTACCATAGGGAAAATAGGTTCTACAATGGTTGTGGTCGAAGTCGCCGACGTATTGTTTGTGAGGAGGGAACGTTTCGACCGATGAGTCATCAGGAATATCGTGCCAATGCATACAAGGATTACCGTACTTAGATACGTTAACGTTGCCTTGATAGGAAAACCCGCCATCTTCGGGGTCGTAGCAGTTTTCTTGAACTAAATGAAAAATTACGGAAAGGTGCATATCTCATTTTATTGATTTAGTTGTATATGGGATAAAAACTACTTTAAGATTGAAAGTATTCAGCTATTCAGGACTTTATGTCCCTTGAGAAATAAACCCCACTGAAATCTTCTAATACTCACTAATATTGTTAAATACTCAAAAATGTATTATTTACACCTAATATCAAACTGCTGTTACATAACAGATGTCATTTCTAAAAAAAATAAAAAAAATGCCTTACTTTCGTCAGCATAATAACATAATCCCAGTCTCTGAAAACCGTCGCTTGTAGCATTAAACATGTTGAATTCGCCGTCAAATTCAAACAGATGAAATTCATCCGCAAGATCAAACCTTTCCTCTGTTACGGACATAGAATGGTGTTCCATGCAAGCACTCGTGTTCGGCTGTAAAAAACAACATCCCAAAAGCGTACTAGAAAAGTCTTTATTTTTCTTATTTATGTTTGCATTGGTTTTCGAAGGTATATAGGGTGTATCATTCGTGTTAGGCTGTAAAAAATAATCCCAAAACTTATGAGAAAAGTATGTTTTTTTTTATATTCATTTTCGACATGCGAACCGGGCATGATTTTATAAAGTACCATCACTGAAAAGTCTACCAAAAAGGTAATCCTTTTTCTATCGTAGTTTATCGTTCAATAAACCACGATTGTGAGTTTTGAGTTACATTGAATAATCGATGAGGGCGATAGACCAAGTAGTATATTCATTGGGCTTCATAAAAATAAATGTGGTTTACTGGACGATAAATGACGATTTAAAGAAGATTATATCGATTCTCACATGATCAGTCCTTAATGAAAGTAAAACAATTTCAAACTTAGAGTAGAAACTTGGATGCAGATCTTGTATTCCATTGAATAACTTACTTTCTTAACCCGGAATGACATCAGTCTGTAAAGAATAACGCAGATTTTACCAAGCTTTCGTTGCACTGTCTCTATATTGCCGAATTCACGTGTAATGTTGGAATTTGGCATTTAGACTGTCAAAGCCATATGACGTGTGTTGACATCTAAGGCAGACGATGTAAAAAAGCGGTAGAACACACCATATAATCAATTTATAAGTCAATTTCACCAATGATCACTGTTTAGATGTTGGATAGTTGGAAAGATAGCAAGTAACTTTGGAAAAAATAGTGTGAGAAGCCCTAGTAAAGGAAACTCCATGAAACCAAAGATAACTGTGTGCATCAACAGCCGGGATAATACTGAAATAATGTTGAAAACGGCACTTAACACAATAGAAAGAAAGAAACAAATGGACTATGCTCTGGCAAAAAATGTTTATACATCTTCATGATGCATGATACAAAGCACGTCATCAAATAATGATGAATCCATAAAAACCAATTTGTCAAACGAGCGACGGAGACATTATATACACTGCTCCTCAAACATGCAAAAAAATTAACCAATTATAGCAAAAAGTATCGACAATGGTCAACCTGCGCAGTCTGCGTAGGTTAACCACAGTCGATACCTTTTGCAGTTGCGTTAAACCTCCTCTTCACAGAGATTAGCTAAGATGCATTTTATTAATATCTACCTTTGTCAGAATGAAAGGAAAAGAGGACGGAAAATGAAAAGTGGTGGTTTCCACAACGTTGTCGTAATCATCGGCACGGCAACAATAAGCAAAGGTTGGTTCTTCTGTGGTCTCATTTATTATAACGTGCGGTATGGTGCCATCTACGTCGGACCATGAGAGCCGGTAACCAGACATTGTGACGTGACTTTCAGAAAAACCTGTATTGTAAAAATTTATGTACATGTATGAAGACACGAGGTGAATCTTATATAGTTGGTAGTATCATACATTATGTGAATATTTTGTCATCAAAAGACCCACAAAACGGAAAAAACGCAGGTATGCATTTAAATTACATACCATTTTAAGGTATGAAAATATTGTAAAGGTGACAATCTTTTGATATGTGTTCCGTCTAAAAGTGAGTCTCTGACAGAATAAATGAGTTTTTAACTCATGCAACAAGTAAATCAAAGACAGAATGACTTGACAACTTAGTTTTCAAATCAATTTCTCTGCCAACAACCAAAACGTAGACCAACTGTACAATAACAGGTTGCTATCTTCACGATTTAATGGTGTGATCTAAATTTCAAAACAATTTACCACCTGATCCGTTTACTTTTGGTAGCTATTCTTATTTTGATATGAGAAAATATCTTTTAAAAGATATTTCAACATCATTTACTACCTGTATTCAAAAGTCCAAATAGTTGAACCTACACAAAATTACATACTTTCATCCTTATTCTATACATTACAATTGGCTGGATAAAAGAAAAAACCTAACGGTTCCAATTACAGCTGATCGCAAAATTGCATCCTTTTCAGGGTTCTTGTAACGCGACATCTTTGTTACATGTATCAGACTAATTTTGAATGTTACACAAGCTGTTTTTAAAAGCTTGTGAATGTCGGTTTATCTTTATGGAGCATACAACATCATTATATACAAGTGATGAAATGTTGCCGTTTGGTTTTAGTAAACAGAACGAACTCTCTACTGCACTATTTTCAGACTTCTCTAACTAATTGAAAGTCTCTACATAAATCACTATAACTATGTATAATAAGATGCAGGTTATCTTTTAAAAAGTAGAAAACAGTGTTGGAGAAGGGGAAATGCTAGCTTCCAGTATTTTCTTCCTTTAGGAAAGGTTTTATCCGCTGGATCGAGAGAGCTCAGTGTTGTTTAGTAAACAATTGGAAATAATATGTCATTCACACGTCTTGACTTATTGACTTACCATAGGGACAGCTATCACTATATCTAAATACACAGTAATGCCCCCGAGGCCACAAATCGACTTTCCCTGTCGATGCCTCACCAATAGTGTCATGCCGCGTGCAAAAATTCCACTGTAAGGATCGAAGATAATATGGACCGAGGATATGCGGATCGGCCGACAGTACTTCACGGTAGTTAGGGTTGGGCGGATACGGAAGTTTCCATCTTTGGTTTTTGCTGCCCCCTCCGAGTGTCATGTTGACGTAGCCCCTGTGTGATTAAAAGTGACAAAAGATGTTGTACCGAAAGAAAAATAATGAAGAAAACTTAGAATTTTAAATATAAATTCTCAGATGTATGTGTGCATTTAAGGTCGAATTGTAAGACACGATTCTTTACCAGATAACAAATCATCAGACCAATTCGATTTGAAAGCATTTGCAGACGACAAGGTTAACGTTTCTTAAAAAGTCAAAGTGTCTTTGGTAAAGTACAAAATATTGTTGGAAAACCGGAAATTACTGATTTCCAGTCTTTTCTCAGTTTCTTTCAACATTTTCTACGGCATCTTTCCACACGATCGTTACAAGGCGGGATTGTGTGGAACAAGCTTAAATACTAATAAAAATGTCCAAGCAGAGCTGGGTCCGCATTCATCAACCACTCTTTAAGACCATTTCTAGTCTCAGTCTCAACATTTTTTCTTAACACAACATCTGATAGGCTAAAAATTTGATTAAGCCAGTCAGAAGTTGCGTTACTTTATAACTCTAGTATAAGACCAAGAATGAAACTGAGAATGACTGGTGAATACAGCCTTCGACTTAGCTCAATAATAATAATTATGATGAGCGATGAAACATAAAAGAACAGTAAAAGATAAAAGGTAAATAAATGATAAAAGAAAAGTAAAACATAAAACACAGATAAACGATAAATGATGAATAAATGTTAACGGTGAATTAATGATACAAGAAAGTGAAATATAAAACATAGATAAACGATAAATGATAAAAAACGTTAAAGGTACGTAAAAGATAAAAGAAAATGATAAATAAACTATAAAGATAAATATGTCGGCGATGTAAACGATAAAAATAGATAAACGATAAATGATAAATAAACCGTAAAGATAGATAATTGATAAATGATAAATAAATAGTAAAGATAAACTAATAAAATAATGATAAAAGATATATAAACGTTAAAGATAAATAAAAGACAACAGATAGATACGTATGCCAGCCATATATGTCGTGTTTCTCGGGACAACCAAACACTGATGACAAGATAGAATATAGTCCTTTCGGCCACATTGTCTCCTTGAGTTCTGAAACAAAGATTGAAAAAGACTCTTTGTGGGAATGTGTACAGAATATTTGCATAGCAACCGTTTCTTTCCTTGTTGGTTTACTCCAGCTTTCAACAATATTTTACTCATATAATAACTCACTGACTCATGCTTTTTCTGGGATTCATAGACATAAGAAGAAGGCCTTGCAGTCTTATGTCCCAGATCATTTCTATATGACTCGCGTCGAAAGCATGAATTGATCTCCTCCGTCTTAATCATTCAGCTGCGGTGAACACTCATACTTTTAATTCTGTAACGATCACTTTTACGTTGTCATGTGCAATTTTGGTAATAATACTAGCACATAAGGTATATAACTTTTATTTGATAAGCCGTTCATTACCGTTTATACTATTGTTTGTGTCCGGGATTGCAGGTTTAAAAGCACGCACTTTGACGATATAATGTGAGCATTACGGAGTTGAATTTATATTAATGTTTTCGTCTCTGCACTTGAATTTAAACCTGTAATACCACACACAAACAATAACATAAACTTATAATGAAAGGTTTATCTAGTGATAACAATGTAGTTCTTTTTGGAAACCATTCATTTCCTATTCAAATATCTGAGTAGTTATTTGTTGTGGAACGAATCTATCTTGGCTTAAGTCGTTGCTTCCTTTATTCTCGCCGTTCGGGTCCAGGCCATTGCTTTGTAACTGAATCTTGTTCTGTGTGCTGTACTTGCAGAGGATTTCTGCATTTATAAACAGTGCATTTATTGAAGTACTGATGCAATTTTTTCATGAATTCACGTTGCATGTCATATTTTCAAACCAAGTCATTCGAAAAGGTACTAGTACAACATATATTTATCTATTAAAAACCTTTCCACTTTAATAAACTCACCCATTTACTAAAATGTTTTCAAAGTGTTCGTGAGAATATAAGAAATGAAAGACAGCAAAAGGAAAAACAACAAACTGGACATGATAAAAATTGAAACACCATGATACGAATACGAAACTTACCTTTCTCACAAAAGAAGCCGCCATGTCCAATATTACACGAGCACGTGCACGAATCCCTCATTAACGTACCTCCATTTTCACAGTGGACTGACGGACAAACTGTAAGATGGAATAGAGAAAAAACATTTGAGAACAAAGGACTATAGACTGTCCTCAAAGTAATTGGCAATGTTTGATCCCCCACAAGATTTTTTTTAAATTCTAAAACAGCAGAAACTGATTTGCTAAAACGATATTGCTAAAATGGTTTACCCAATCAGAAATTGTGTCGTGTTATTAACTTAGAGTAAGGGTTAAAATGCAATTGAAAGTCGTTGATAAACACTGCGGTTCTATGTACGCTTTGCTTACCAAGCCACTGGCTTCTTTTACGCAGGAAGGTACTTGAAACAATATTGATTGTTGTAAAAAACTATTAAAGACCCAGGGCGGCCGAAAGTAAACAATGCAGATGTTCAAATGGATTGAATTCAAATCATACCACTCAACGTATAGAAATTCTTGTGAAGAATAAAATCAGTTATTGTTCAGTCGGACAAAGTGTCAGTCATCAGCAAATAGGCAAAAAGGTCCAGGTGGCTCGATCTTTTGTTTACTTTCAATATCAAATAAGTCATGTATTTACTAGACATGCCCTGATATGTCTTGCACAAGGCCACTCAAGAAAACTACCAGGAAAAACACAATACTTGCAGCGAGGCCCGGACCCGTTGCATCCAGGATACAAGTACATATGTACCACAGGGCTAACATTTTATCATAATGCATAAATGGATAAAAAAGTAGGCATAGGCTGATTAAGCTCCCTCTTCTTATATACATGTAGGTTACTAATCATATTACTACTTATTACTGAAAATGCAAATTAATGCTAGAGAAAACGTAGCAGACCAATGTACGCTTAATATTCGTAAACAGACAGAAATTTGAAGGGTTTGTTTTCTTCTGTTTATCACTTTATTTTTCTTAAGTTATGAGCATTCTTAAACATTTCTTTGTGTATAGATATTTACCTGGACGATGTGGTCCATCTACAATGAACGCATGATATCTGTAAACACACAAGTATATACAGACAGCATGAACGAACGCCAAATACTGTCTCGCCATGCTATGAGCTGATCTGAAAATAAATAAGTTTTCTTTTTCAATTCTTAAATCAGTCTCAAAAAGTTTTTGACAATGTTAACCCAAGATCCGGCTGTAAAATAGGTAATGTCCAAAATCAAAAATGAACAATTTTCTATGTACAGTAAATCATACCGTCATCATACTTTGTATCGTTTTACATACAAAACGGAAAATGATGAAACACAAACATTTTATTTTATAACTTGTTCAACTATTGACATAGTTAACATCTTATCAAAGACCAGCTGAAATTGTTCTTTGAATACTAAAACAAAGCATATGACAGGTGTATTTCAAGAATATATAATGTGTTTACAATATATATGACTATAAAGTATGTTGCGTTTTTGACTACTAAACATGTTCTTTCTGATGACCATACTCTCAGCTCACCATATTTTATTTCGGATACTACCAGATATTGTTTTGTTTTGATAACCATACAGGTCATAGTCATAGTCATAGTTTCATGACAGTCTGGCCACTTATTGAAATAAAAAGCCGAACTGAACAAACAAAATTTTTCATTTAGCATATGAATTTTTTATAATTTGGTATCTTTTTCTTTTTAGTGTATTTCAATTATTATCACCATGATTTGCTGAGCACAAGCATTTGGGCCACGAAACTGTTTTTTTTTTTTTTTTTTTTATAAAGGTTATACCGGTTCCATAAATATAGCCGGTAATACTTTAAAATGGGTTAGCAATCCAGTAAATCCTCAAGATGTTGCCACGAAAAACTATGTAGATGCTACCAAAGGTATAGGGTTCAATGAAAGAAAACAAAATGGAGACTTTGTAGTAAAGAAAGATTTAGACATAGATAACGAGAAGTTACAAAATACACCTCCTCCTATAGAAGATGGGGACAGTGCAAATAATGTTTATGTACAATGTAATTACCTCGTTTGAAGCTAATAGATATGTAATCGATTATTTAACCTTATTTGTCAATCAAGGCGATTATTTTGCTACTATTGATAATAATATGAGAAGTTTTACCCTACAGAATGTGGGTGAACCAAAAAATCCAAAAGATGTTGCTACTAAAGAGTATGTGGATTCTGCTGATGGTGCATTTGAAGCTCGAAACAGAGGATTTACAGGTAAAGGTCCTAAATATCTTACGAGTACCAAACTTTGCAGTTTAAGAAAACCTAAAAGAGGTGATTATTATTCTTCCATCAGCCGGCATTAAATAACCACCTGATTCATTTGTAGGCCCCAATCCAAAAGAAAACGGAAATGAGCCAGCTTGTAAGCTAGCACGTGCTTTAGCCCATACTGAAATTACAGGCTTTATTTCTTGTAATGTCCTATCCACATACTCCTTAGTTTCCTTTTTAAACTTTCCAATATCCACTTTGTTTTTATCAGCATCGGAAGGGCCAATAGAATCGGGAATATTCACTAACTTTTAAATGCCATGTTGATCGAATGTGTAGCCTGATAGTTACCATTCTCCTTAAAAAACGGAGAACCAGCTCCAGCAATTTTACCTGCTCCTACATTGTCTGCTATAATATCATTGACATACGTCTTAGTTACTGCACCACCCGAATCATGCAGATTATTTAAAGGTTGAAAATCCATGTTGATGGGGCTTTATGCAACAAAGTTTCCGTTCTCTTTAAAAAAAAAACCAAAAGGAATATTAGTGATACGCCTCCCTATTACATCGCCTGACCTATCTACATATTCCCTAGCATTCTTTCCAACTCTGTCGACGTATTTCTTTTAGCAGCAGCATCTTGTGTAGATGGAGTAGGAAAACCGAAAAGGTTTTGGTTATTCATACTGATATTATAAGGAGAAACAAAATTACCATTTTCATCCTTAAACTTTTTTTTATATTCATCTACAGATTCTTTCACATGATCATCCTCGTAATTTTTGTAGCAGCTTCACCACCAGTTTTAGGTTCTCTTAAACCGTAAAGTTTGTTACTCGCAAGATATATAGGACCTTTAGCTGTAAATCATCGGTTTCTTGCTTCAAAGGCACCTCCAACAGAATCCACATACTCTTTAGAAGCAACATCTTTTGGATTTTTTTGTTCACCCACATTTTGCAGGGTAAAACTTCTCATATTAATATCATTAGTAGCAAAATAACCGCCTTGATTGACAAATGGGTTTAAATAATCGGTATATCTTTTAGCTTCATCAAATGAGGTATCTATATAAACGTTATTTACACTGTCCCTATCTTCTGAGCATCGACTACATAATATATTCTCAGATTCAACCCAATTAATGTCAAAGAAATGAAAATGATCTTCTGGTTTTACTCATAGTCAATAAAAAATCCAAAGATTTATAATGTTTACATTTCTTTAGCCAGAGAATCTCGCCAATAATTCGGACAATGTGGAGCATAGATCAAACTACACATTTCTTTAAGTTTGATCTTGACTTCAATGTTCCACAAACATCTCTAGAATCTCTTAGAAAATTAAATGTGAAATCAAATCATTTTATTCAATTGTAATAATTGGACAAATAGTACTCACTTTCTAGCAATCTTGACTGTGGGTTTTGTTTAGCCAAAATGCACTTATCTCAGCGTATCATGTTGTTATAAGTCTGTTGTATGGTCAAAAGACAAAACCCCATACCTCAGGAGAATAAGATGAATATCTCTTATTACTCGTCAGAAAATACTATTCCTTTACCAAACAAGTATGTGTTTTAAAGGCAATGGAGACAGATGCCTTTTAAAGTTTTGTGCGGAAAAGCGAAAATGCTGGTAATCAGTTTGCTCTTTTTCAGTTTACTCTCTTTCAATGTTTTCTAACCTTTCAAAGATGAATCATTTTTTTTTTTTTTTTTTTATTTTCCTTGCATTTAAGGTCTGCAAATGCTTTTAGTTTGTCACGGTACTACTTTCTTTTCTTTTAGCATAGAGTTAATGACTATCTTAACCTCTCACCACTAGAATCTCGATTTTAACAGCCGTAAAAGAAGAGGCTTTTGAAATAATTGTGTGGAAAAATGGAGGAAATGCAAATAACCAACATTTTCTCCTTTTTTTCCCGTCATGTTTTCTTTACTTTTACATCTTTTGACCTACTTTGATTTTGCTGTTTGAAATGTGTTTTATTATCAATGTTAGAATAGTGACATTTGGTAAAGGGTTGATAGGAGTTCAATCTAGATAATGTACAATAAATATACTAATGTTTCAACTTTTTATGTCAAGAAACATATTAGTTTTACAATAATATATTGCAAATACTACTACTTAGCTTATTAATAGGGTAATTGGATATGAAATGTAGGAAAGACTGACGTAACAACATACGTTGTCTAACAAAACTGCTGAGATAGAATGGTGTTTTAATGAACGGTGTTTGAGCTCCCCTGATAAAAGTATTTCAGCGTCCATACTTCTTTCTTTCAGTATAATACTGCCAGTCAGAGTTTACTTATCTTACCATTCGAGAAAAAAATAGTACCGTCATTAGTCTAAGTTCTGTATAACATTTATTTAGCATAATACAGCACTTGCATGTTAAACGATTACAATAATTTTGAAAAAAACAAGCTCGTATGAACATGCCCAAAACAAAGACCTAAATAGATTGTTATTATCTGAAAAAGTCCTACTTTTTGTATCTTTAAACTTCAAAGTAAGTTTTTCTATATAATCTTGTTTGGAACTATTTTTCGTCGAACACATCTGTTAATAGTGTTTATTTGTGTGAAAATAAATATGCATTGGTACAAAATACAATCTTTAAGTCATGCATGCAGCTGCTGAAGGCTCACATAATAACATTCTTTTACACTCTTTTGATACAATTTTGCCTAAAATGCCACTGATATAAATTTATGTAATTCCTGAATTTTACAAGCATTTGCGAAGTCTTTGCAGTAACTTTAGAAAATACACTACCTCATGATGATCTGCCGTTAGCAGGCAGCCTTTCACTACACTTCCAGCGCACATAATTTGTGTACGCAGTTAAGCTAGGCTAGTACCAAGTCGTAAAACAAGTTTCACCAAACTGTGCAGGAATGAAAATTGCGTAGGCAGTTTATGTAATAATATATTTTACTAGTCTGCGTACGAATGAAATCTTTGAGCAGTTTAGTTAATAGTACGGTCACAAATCAGTAAATGCCGCCTGCCGGCGTGGTAACTGCCAGTTTTCACTCAAATTCGGCCGGTGGCAGCCCGGTGGCAGCTCGGTGGCAGGCACAATCGGCAGGCGGCATTTTAGACGCCGCCAGGACGCCTCTGAAGTTTTAAGAAAAAGTTAAAATTCTGACTGCCACCGGCCGATTCTTTCCAATTGTGGCTGTCGTCAGGGTGCAGGGCAGGCGCATTTCGTGGTCGCACGGTAGCAAACAAGCGGCAGACGTGCGGCAGCGCGATTTTTACTCGGTCGTCACGGGGTTCGAGGGCCTTCAATCTTCGGTAGGAACTAAATTCCACTCTCCAGCATCCGGCCTGCTACCGTTATGCTACCGACATGCCACCGTGCGATTTCAAAACACCTACCGGCGGCAGGGCGGAGATTGAAAAGCAGATGGAAGGCGGCTGTCGGTGTTGGTAGGTGGCAGGATAGCTATCTGCCGAGTGCAGACTCCGGGGCCCCTGAATATAAATCTGAGGCTATTCACAATAAGAAACTGTCGTCATGGTGGCGATTCTAACAGCACCAGGGCGACTCAGAGACTTGCATTTTGCTGGGTTGGGCTCTGATCTCTTGCGCTTCGGTGCTGGCGCTTTGTCTTGCCTCTTGCCTTTAGGGGGCAACTTGTTGGAAGGAAACATTTCTTAAAAATTATATCTATTTATCTTGTGGCTGATAATAATGATGAACACTTTGTGTAGTGATACGAGAGCAATCTAGCTATATATATATCCCCCGTAAACCAGCCTGCCGCCGTCAGATTATCGGGCGGGCGCCTGTCGGTGGCAGTTCGAACGCCCGATCGCCGGCCGGTGTCAGTTGTAAAAAGTCGGTGTCCGCCAGGTCGCCGGGCGGTGGTAGGTAAAATCTGACGGCCTTACTGCCACCGGCCGACACCCTGATGACACCCCACACCCCTGAAACTGCCTGCCGCCGCCCGGAACCCGCCAGGCGGCCTTTTACTGGCAGTTATTTATGACCACTCTCACCGATTTGTAAAATATCGGCCGGCGGCATGTAATTTTAAGAATCCACCGATGTCTAAAAATCGGCTGGCGGCAGTTTCACATTGTGACCATAGTGTAAGCAGGTATCAAGTCTGAATACATGGTTTGCAAACCTGCAAAGTCGCCCTATCTTTTGTGTACTGTTTAACCTAGATTTAAAAAAAAAAATTCATGGCAGCAACTAACACTTGGATCGATCGTACGATAACAAACGGTCGCCTACACCATGATTTCCATATTTTCAAATTGTATGAATTTAACCCTTTACTCCATAGATTCTCATTACTACGCATTGCTTGTAGGAGCATTTGGAAAAAAATTGTGACAAAAGGTGAAATTGCTCGTGACGAGCAATTTCACCTTTTGCCACAATATTTTCTATGCTAGCAGAGGTGTCATATACACATAAGAAACGACTTCATCCTTTCTGCTATTCAGGGTCAATTATAGATACCGTAGAAATGCCTTATGGGGTAAAGAGTTAATCAAAATGCATGTCAACATTGTTTTCCTTCGCTGCTATAGAGTCTATAGTGCAAAAGTATTATAGTTCGTTCTTAGTTTATTGCTTTCCATTGTTGAGTTATTGCTTCAAAATAATTCACCATAATGGGTTTTAGAAAGTTGTTCTTGTTCACCGTTCACATAATAACTTTTAATGACTCTGGAGAAGAAAGCTTTTGAAATTGTTTTAATCAAAATGAGGAAAAAATGCTATTAACCACTACTTTCTCCTTCTCGAACAATGCTTTCTTCACTTCGAGGGACATGTCGTCTGAAAATGGTTTGAATTTGTGTGAATCCAAAATTATGCCATCTGGTAAAGAGTTGGTTAACTGTAACCATTATCAATGAAAAACTTTTCTTTTTTTCAATTGATAATAATCGAGTAGAAATATCCCGTACATCTATAAAACCTATCCTCACCCTCAGGCTGCTAAGCACGACCCACTGGCCTTTGTGGACAGTGGAGATTAAGATCAGACTGCACTGAATGTGCAATGTGATCCTTGATCATACACTGTCTGATAAGGATATTTATTTTTCAATAAAAATACCTTTTGGAATAGCAAAATTTGGGTTGTTTCTATCAGCAGCTCTTTATCCTGCCGAATTCAAATTATTAACGATAGTTGAAATAGATTGTTTAAAGTTTATTTCAATTGAATAACTATTTACATGACCGAATTTACTTGTAGAGAAACGGAGAGAGAAACGAGCAGACTGCACGAATTTACAGGGTGATATTTCTGCAAACTACATCTTTTGTCGCAAAGCAAGAGTAAGACTCTTCATTCATCAAACAATTCAATGTTGTAATGACCCATAGGGAAAAGCCTTTCGAAACCATAATGGGACTGAATGAAAATTCTGATAATCAGTAATTTTTCCTTTGCCTAATACCGGTATATATAATATTGTTTCAGAAAGCTTTTTTGAAAACGTTGGGAAAAAGAGAAATTTATAGTTATAAACTTTTGGTTTCCTGTGCCCACAATGTTAACTGCTGTTTCAACGGCAAATTCTAGTAATTTTGCCAGTTCTTTTACACAGCGTCTGCAAATGGTTTCAATTTGGACAAGTATAAAATGTTGTTGTCTGCTACAGAGTCAATACTATTTAGAACAATTTCGAAATTCAACAACCCCGGGGGATGAAAATATTGATAATATAGTGGGAAGAGGAGAAAATGCTGGAAAGCAGCAAGTTCGTTTTTTTTTTCCCACATTGTTTTTTTTCCAATGTTTGTGCTGTAAATTTCATTATTGTAGCCAGTTTTATATGTCGTCGGCAAAAAATGTTTTCTAGTAAAAAAGTCAATACTCTTCAAAACAATTTCATGATTCATTGACCCTGATAAAGATAGGCTTTGACAACATTCTGCGAAAAGGAGTACATGTTGAACAGACAGGTTTTCTCAGAATGTTTTCGAAAGGTATCTTTCCCCAGGGTTGACATAATGTAGAAATCTTTGGTCACCAGGTAAAGTGTTAGATGATACAAACAACCTATTTTTTTTATCTTGCACAAGTGGAAAATAAAAATCAAATGAACGCCATTGTAACCACGTCGCACACATACCATGGGAGGTTGAAGATATTGAATGGCGGCTGATGATTTTCTTTTAAGATTTCAATGTCGATAGATGTCACGATAATGATATTTCATAATCTGTAGTACACGGTATAGCTCTCACTCGATAAACCTTTTATTATCAGTTCATATTATTGTTTTGTTTTGGATTACAGGTTTCAACTCAGGTACCATGACGTGATAATTTGTAAACTCCACTCGATACTGTTTACATTAACTGACAAATGTTTGTGGTTCTAAATCTTCTTTAACCCAAAGCAAGCAATTATATTAACTTGTTGGTGAAAGGTTTATCTGCTAATATTGTTCAGGCTTTTAACATAGGCCTGAAAATTTTCATCAACTTAATTATTAGGATAAGGATCAACTTCAGTGATGCCTGAATTTAGAATTTCGGTGTGACGGTAAGAATCTAAAAAGTCAACCTGAAGCAGAGTTTCGAAACTGAATAGTGTATCGGATTTGAAAAAAAAAAAGAAAAACCCAAGGAACACGTTTTAGTTCGAATTATACTTTTATTACTGAATGTTTAAAAATAATAATTGCTAAGTATTGGCTAATTTTTGTTCTATTTTAAACAGATCAAATACCTTTTTTTACGACGCAGTTGAATGTGCGATAACAAAAAAAATAAAGAGCAATTATATGATTGGTAAAAATACGTATACATGATCATCGAAGAACCCCTGTCCACCCTTAGGCATATTTACTCCGTCTAACTTTTTTCAAAGATATTTTGTGTTTCAAATCCCTGCCGTTTTACTGGGAGGATTACAAACTCATTGAGATGACTCTTGATCCATAAATAATTAATAACATTGATATTTGGGATTAAATGTCACTAAACATTCCCAAACTAAAAACAACAATTTACATAAAGGTCTATTGACAATTAGCCGCTAAATAGGCTGGACAACAAAAATATACCCCTGAGGGAGCCTTTGAGGGAAGTTGAGACTTTTTACAAAAAGAAAAAGAAGCAATGCCTCCTATGCATATGCTCATAATCTCAAGTCACCCGGAGAAGTCGATTAATCTATCCAAAATAGGGTTTACCGAAGAAAAAAGTGCTAAACTTATAATTAATCCAGTCTAAGCCTTAATCAAAAACCGAATAATGTTGTAAAAAATAAGTCAATCTAAGCCTTGACCAAAGAAATTGTCTGAAACTAACAACCTAAAATTGTCTACAACAAATAATCCAATGTAAGCCTTAATCGTAGAAATTGTTTAAAACGAATAGTCATTTGTAAGCCTTAACAGTAGAAATTGCGTTAACTGAAGAAGCTGTTTAAAATTTATTTTCCAATCTATGCATTTACCGAAGATATTCCCGAAAAAAGTAATCCAATATTAACCTTTATCTAAAAAATTGTCTAAAAGGAATAATTCAATGTTAGCGTTAACCAAAAAAATTGTCTAAAATGAATGATCCAATCCAAGCGTTAACTAAAGCATTGTCATTGAATAATCCAATCTAAGCTTCAACCCAATAAATTGTCTAAAACGAATAAATATCAAATTTAAGCGTCACAAAGATGTTCCTGATACGGAATATTTTTTTTTTTAAATGTGAGCATTAACCGAAGAAGTTATTTGATATGAATAATTTATCAAATGTAAACATTAACTGACGAAGCTACTTTAGACGAACATTTATCCATTTTAAGCTTTAACCGAAGGAGTTAATTTTACAAATGATTTATCTAATCTAAGCAAGTTCCTTTAAACAAAAGATTTATTTAATCTAAGCGTAAACTGAGAGAGTTGCTATTAACGAAATATTTATTTAATCTAAGCATTAAAAAATGCTTTTAACGATTAATGATTTATCAAATAAAAGCGTTAACCGAAGAAATTGCTTGTAACCAATGATTTATCTAATCAAAGCGTTAATCAAAGAAAGTGTTGAGATGCATTGAATCCACATATGACAGAGCGTGGCTCAGATATTGGTCTAGGTCTGAAATCTAATATTAGCTACCCAATTGGCTGAGACACATGTTTCAACAAATCAGATAAAGGATTTTTGTATGGCAGACTACGAGTTTCGTCGGTTTACTTCTAAAACCTCGTAACTATAGCTTGTTACACTTTACATGACTACAAAACTTGAAAGCGTTTGCGCACGCCAAATTATAAATGTGACTCTAATGTTGAAATGCGAGTATGAAATGGCAGAAAACATGTTGAAAAAGATGAAATTGCTGGTTAACAGAATTTTCAGCTTTTTTAGCAATATTTTCTGGAGCCCTTTTCCACAAGATTGTTTGGCACAAGATTAACTCTTTACCAAACCACAAAATTTAAGGTTGGTCCAAATTGAAAAATTTGCAGACGACAAAATAAATATGACTGAAAAATCGAAATTTGATTTTAGACGGACATTGTGGGAAAAAGAGAAAATGCTGGTTACCAACATTTTGTCCTTTTCCCACAATGTTTTCTAATGGCTTCTTTCTCCTGGTCGTCAAAAGTAGGGGTTGTGTAATAATGGGCTAATAGATAGATAGACCAACAGACAATATTATTGGTATTTAAGCAGCGCATGCAAATTAAACGTATTGGTCTGAAACGTCAACAGCTGGATTTTAAATGCCATCAAAACATCAACCTGACTTTTAGGTAATTGCTACTTTTTTTGTTGTTGTTTATATTTTTGTCCTTATATTTATTTTTTCTACTTTCTTTACTTGTAAATATCTTTTATAACGTTTTGTAATTACATTATTCACTTTGAACTGCAGTAATTTACAACATATATCATATTTTCCCCCTGATTTTTTTTTTTTTTTTACAAATATTACATATACAAACCTCAGCATGTCTCTAGGAGATTACTGTAAAAAATGCTATGGTTCAGTGCATTGCTGAGAAATTTGCCTAAGAAAAAGGTACATACAGTTCCAAAATTCAACTTATAGCGGATTTGACACGCTTTAACCCTTTACTCATAGATACTCATTTCTACGCATTGCTTGTAGCAGTCTTTGGAAAACATTGTGGCAAAAGGTGAAATTGCTCGTGACGAGCAATTTCACCTTTTGCCACAATGTTTTCTACACTATCAAAAGGTGTCACTTACACATAAGAAAGGGCTTCATCCTTGATGTTATTTAGGGTCAATTAGAGATACCATAGAAATGCCTTATGGGGTAAAGGGTTAAAAAAGGTCAGTTTAACAGGAAAATTACATGAATAATAAATATATAAACGCCAATTTATTGGACATTGATGTAGTTTTTGCTCACAAAAAACACATTGAAGCCTGTCTTTGATCATGGTAAATGTAAAAACATGCGTGTTATAGATAGAGCATTGAGTCAAAAGGGGAGATAATTTGACCAAATGAAGGTTAGTCTTCAAGAAATACATACTTTCTAACGGACATATTTTTTAAAATGTTCACAATCATAGTATTTCCTGTTCTTAACAATCAGAAAAAAATAAAAATGGCACATATCCCTACTTTTTTTTTCCGTTAGAAAACAGAGAAAACGGTCACTATGGAAGTCATTTTTTCTTTCAAGGAGACTGTGAAAAGCAAATATTGCTCATTTGGGGCGATTTCTCCTCTTTGTGCAATAATGTTCACATTGGAAACAGCTATACTTACATATAATTCCCAGCTTTTGTTTCCTTGTTTGCTTTGTAACGCAATACCAACAGTATTTCAATTATTTGACGGTAACAGTTCATAGATCCATGTTTTTCCTCGCCCTCGAACATTTGTGATAGTCGTCGTTAATCATTTCAACCATTTTTTTATAACATTAAGTATATTTTTTTCTTGAAAATTGATACACCTGCCTTTTTTTCACGAATTCCAAATGACGTACCATAAAATTTGAGGAAATGTATCAGTTTGTTATGGATTTGGTATCGTTAAGACGCATTTTATGGCCGATTTCTCTTGAGAGAAAGGTCATGAAATCATTGTTGTCAAAGAGAATGTCCATATATCAAAGAGTAATAGGCTCACGCTTCATACCGTTTTATTAGATATTAGTGGTCCCCAGTTTCTTAATACAATTGTTTAAGTTTTATCTACGTCCTCTTCATTTCTGCATCAAAATACAATTCCTGTAAAAGTATAAAGTTGGATTTGTGAATTAACGGGACAGTTAGTGTACAATTCGCGATACCGAAGGCAAAATTTAAAGACATAACTTAATATCAGCTGTTTTCATGAACATTTGTGAGTTCTGATTGGCTGATTTGTTTTCGTAGCTCCATAAAGAAAAAAATCACTTTTTGCCGGAACTACTTTTGCTGAAGGTTACTTTTGCGGGTCCTACACACTGCTTTGCTCATTTACTTTCATCCTATTTGTTAATTTAAGTATTAGGGATCTGAAAACTGCTTCCCTATATTGCATTCTTGTGCCATACAAATATGAGTGGAAAGGACTTTAGAAACTCCAACATCAGATTTGAAATAAAGAAAAAATGAATACAGTATGAGTTATTTCCTAGGGTATATGTTTTCTCTAATATTTAAGCATAAGGAATGAAGATAATTTTTTTTTTCGTGGAGGTATGAAAACAAAAAACGTAATCACACTTTTGAATGAAACCGCTTCATTACCTCAGTCACCTATGGGAAACAATAGAAATAATGGATTTTTTCATTTTTGAGATATCCTTAGTGTTGATGTACCTGATATGGTTCTGTGCACTTCCGTCATAGTAGTATTTGAATCTTTTTTTTTTTAATATGTTGTGTGCTACTTATTAAACAATATTACGTACATTCAGTGGTGAATCAAAAATAAATAAATAAACAAACGTTGTTTTTAAGTGTAATACAGTCATTTTGAATTTTCTGGTTTTACACACTTTTGAGAAAAGTAATCATCGCTCTGTAAGCATACACCTTTTTTCTAAGAAATGGTTGACCAAGATTTCTTTGAAAATTAATTCTTAAATTTGCTGATCGTGAAAAAGAAAAGCTGTGGATTTTGTCATCTTCAGATTTAAAACAAAGTCATCAAATGCAAGTTTTTTTTGGAACTCATTTAAATGTACATATGGGCCTATGCTTATGGCAAAATCATGAACCATAATACTTGATTTACAGTCATATGATTAATAAAAAAAAATTTTTTTGGTGTGATAAAATTTTCACAGAACTTGTCGAAAAAAATATTTTATTAACCCTTTCCCAAACAAGCCCTTGTTTTTACATATCAACAGTACAAGTCTTTTGAAAACACTGTGGTAAAAGGAGAAATTGCTCGTAACGAGCAATTCCTCCTTTTCCCACAGTGTTTTCTACCCATTTGGAGAACTTTCTGCCATTTTTATTGAATTTGAAATTGTCGTCTGCAAACTCTTTGAGTTTGGAACAGTCTAAAATTTGTCGTTTGGGAAAGGGTTAAGCTCGTCAAAAGCTTCAAATTCCAACTCGTTTCAGATCTAATTCATCTGATAAATTTTTGTGTATCTGAATACCGTTTTTCAACTTTTACATCATAAAGAACAGAATTTTTAAAAAATCAAAAACTATTTTTTTCACCTTGAATCATTCAAATGTCAAATTGAAGAAATCTTATAAGACATTTTCATATTAAAAAAAAAAAAAAAAAAATTTTTATGATATGAATTTTAATCCTTTAGAAAATTGCCTTAGACTCCTTTTACACTGTCTGAATTTGGATCCTTAAATTCCGCAATGTTGATTAACATCTAAGCCGAAACAATCTTGAAACTTCTTCTTCTTCTTCTTTCTTTCTTTCTGTCTTTCTTTCTTTCTTTCTTCTTTGTGTGGCAATTTTGAACACGTCTAAGACTTAAAAGAGAGTGGCAAAACACCAAGATATTGTCTGGAGGTTCGAAAAAAAAACAGAAAAAAACACTTCTTTTAAGGTAATAGACACATATCTTGTACAAACAAATCATCTTTAATCTTAGAAATGAAATCGAAATCTTACACATACTTACATCGCCATAACTTACACAATCTTCGTACAAGAATAATTAACTAAATCCAGTATAATCGAAGTAGTAGTGGTAGTAATAGCATTACTAAAGTAGTATAGCAGTAGTAGAAGTAGCATCACAAAATGACTAAAATCCAGTTACCTTTATACATGTACAAACGCTTGTTCCAGAAAGACCAAAACTATCTGCTACAATCAAATATGACCACGGTAAACTTGACACATTCAGGTCAATATTTGCCCTCTCGACGGCGCCACAAGCGATAATATAGGCCTGTTGCGGACGGTATAGATCAAGATCAGACTGCACAGAACGTGCAGTCTGATCTTTGATCAATACTGTCCGCTTGTTTAGTCAAGCCTATACAATAGAAATCGTTCTCACTTTCTCACTTTCGATGGATTCAATTTTTAGCCAATGAAGTCGTCGAATGAAAGAATTAACTTTTATCCCGCTAAATAAGTAAAATGGACTTTCGAACTAAAAACCACATTTTGCTATTTGTAATGTATATTTTTGCAAATGATATATCGTCGGTTTACTTCCAAAACCTCGTAACTACAGCTTGTTACAAACCGACGATATATCATTATCGGACTGTAGAGATCCAAGATCAGGCTGCACGTTTTATTACGTTTTATCTTGATCTTCACTATCCGCAAAAAAGTTCTTGAGTCGCGCTAAGCTGGATGAGTGTTAACTCTTTATCACACAGTTCTGATTTTGAACCGGACCCAGTAACAGAACGCTTCTAGAAAACATTGAGGGGAGAGGAGATAATGTAGATTGCTGGCATTTCCCCCCCCCCCCCCCCCCGTTTTCCCACAATGGATTCTTTCCTATCAAAGATAGAAATTGTCATTTCAGATCAATTTAATTTGTCGTCTGCAAACTCTTTCAATTTGGTCTTGTCCAAACTTTTGTCATTTAGTAAAGAGCTTATGCTTTCCCTGCTTTTTTTCAATGCTGTGAGAGAAGGCTTTTGAAAACACTGTATGAAAAGGAGAAAATGCTGGTAACCTTTTTCCACAACGTTTTGTACCCTTTCATACAAAAAACATCGTCATTTGCATTACAGTTGTTTGTCGTCTGCAAATGTTTTCAGGTCGGTATAGTCCAAAAGTTGGCGTTCGGGAAAGGGTTAAGGGTATGCAAATGTGTGATAATTGACTCTGTACCAGTTGGCAACATTTTCGGCATATCTATATTGAAAGCAATTGCAGACGAATAGATAATTTTAGCTCAAATGATGGTATCTGTATTTGAATGACAGAAAAACACAGGAAGGAGAACGGAGAAAAAGCTTTATAACCAGCATTTTCTGCTTTTTCTACAATGTTTTTAGAAGACTTTTTTCTCTCGCTCGTTAACATTCGGAATTGTGTTGTGAAGAATTAACTCTTTACCAAACGATCAAATTTAAGTATCGTCTAAATTCAAAACACTGGCAAACGACAAGTCAAGTATAACTCTAATCATAATACTAGATTTCGAAAGGGTAGAGAAGATTCTGGAAAATGGAGAAAATGCTGGTTGCAAGCACATCCTCTATTTTCCATAATGTCTTCAAAAGCCTTTGTTTATGGTGGCTAAAATTCCGGGCTGGGTTGGTAAGGGTTGAAAATTAGAGAGATACCATTAGGGAATACCCTTATTGATATCGTAAAGAAATCATAGACACCAGAATTAGGCTTTTGTAACCCTGTACTTATCCTTAACAACACATTGCCTTGTTTTAACGACCTGTAGGAAGAAGACCTTTGAAAACAAAGGTATACAGGAATTTCTCCTGCTTGTATCCAGCGACTTCTCCTTTACCCATTGTGTTTTCTAACCTATCGGGGCAAATTTTGTCATTTAAGCTATTTTTATTTGTCGTCTGCAACTGCTCACGATTTGGACTAATGTAAAATATTGTTGGGTAAGGAGTGACAGAGCCGTTTTTGAAATGGTCTATTTTGGAACTTATGCATTTTTAACACGCACGATATGTTAAATTTGCCATAAGACAACAATTTAGACTTAATCAAGTTAAAAGTATTTCCAGACGCCAAAAAACTGTTGCTTTTATAAAGATGTTTGGCTTTCAGAGGCCAGAAATCACTGTGTGAAAAGGATGGGGGTTAGGAGTTGCCAGTACTCTCTCTCACAATGTTTTTAGAAGAATTCTTCTACCATAGAATCTCTAGAGACACCGGATTGTTTGGTAAAGATCGAAAATTAGAGAGTTGCCAATAGGGAATACCGGTATTGACATCGCAAAGAATTCATGGAAATCATAGTTAGGCCTTTGAAATACTCTAACAACCCTTAACTTGCATAACCCATTACCATACAATCCCTACCCTGAGAAAGAGGCCTTTCGAAAACATTGAGGGAAAAGGAGAAAATGCTGCTAATCAGCATTTTCTTCTTTTCCAACAATGTGTTCTACTGTTCACAAAACAAATTGTCGTCTGCAAATGCTTTATATCTGGACAAGCCTAAAATATTGTCATTTGGTACCGAGTTAATGAGTGAAATAAAACTACTTACTCAGTGGTAAAAAGCCAAATATTACCCTTTCAAAGTTGATTTTTAGGGGAAAATATTTCCATATCAGGCAGTGTAAATATAAGATCAGACCGCTCGGTAAGTAACACGTATAGCAATGCTAGTTCAAATAAAAAAGCTGCTGAGCTTCTTTCAAGAACTGGTGGGTCATTACGACAATATTAACTTTTTCATCTCATCGCTTGACATTGTCTACGTGATTTTTGGGAAAATATCCAATGGTTTGGAAAGAGTGTCAAGAAAAGCATTGGTAATAGAAACAAATGTTAAGATATATTGTCCGCCGTCATAGGACCCTAATGATATTGAAAACTACAATCAGCTTACAAAAATATCAAAAAGTCCTACGGTGTTATAAAACCTGACATTTTACACAGATTTTTTCTATATCAACATTGCTTAAACCGATATGAAATGGATTTTATTCAGTTCAAAACGCCGTTAACTTTATGGCAAAGTAAACATCAATTCTCATAATCGTCAACAAAGTTTCGCATTTCGAATTCTGTTTTATATTTCTTTTTTTGCAGGTGCAAAAACGCTATTGGCATGAAGCACATACCAAGCTTTTGCACCATTTTTACACTCATCATTCGATTGATTGACAGTTATATAATCGACAACGGACAACTACCAGGTGGGTGAGCAAAATCTCCATTATCTCCTTTGACACCAAACACAATGCAATCCATTACCAGACGACAACCTTTTCACTTCCCCAGGCCTTTGTACATTTGATAGCATTTTCAAGTACAGAGATAAGTTACACTGTAATCGCAACCAGCCATATTTATAAATTTAAAAAACAACATTTAAAATTAATAAATATGGTGGTGTGAAAATAAATACGAAGTGTAGATGCCATTCATTTCACATTAAATTTCTTGAAAAAGGAATTAGGCTAAATGTTGTAGACAAAGTAAATATTTTCAAATTATACATTATTCTTTTTGGAATATAAAGTGGTCTTTACATTAAATACAACCATTTTTTTTTCTAGACAGTAGACAATTAGAATATTGGAATCAATGCTACTGGTCACTTTTTGCCTTCTGAACAGTTTGTTGAAATGGCTTGCCAGAAGCAATCCAAGATAATGACGCCTTCTGTATAGATAATGGACACTAACGACGCTATTAATAAACAATGATTGTAACACTTTATTGTAGATTTACAGATAAACTCTATGAATTCCTTATGGAATGAATAAAACAACATTTAACTTTATTGTTCAGTGTTTTTGGCTATATTGCCTTTTTAAGAGCATTGAAACACTTTATTCCTGATGCCAGTTAACGTTATACAAATACACTTTGTCCTGCTACACTTTGTTTTATAAAGGTTTACATGTATTATACTTCTACTGCAATGTTTTACAATTACACTTTATCCCGCTGGAACATTTTAATGAACGTGTACATATATTACTGCAACCATAATGTTTGAAACGTACACACTATTTTGCTGGAAGATTTTAAGTATACTTTAATCCAACTACAATGTTTTACAAAAATTCTTTATCCCTCCAGAGCATTTTCATTTGACATGTATTACTCCAACGATAATATTTTACAAAAGTACTTTTCCATGTAGAGCACTTCACCAGGTTGTATTACTCTAAGCATAATGTTTTACAAATGTAGCTGATCCATCCAGATCATTTCCAAAAGATATGTATTACTTCAACCATTATGTTTCACAAGAACACTAAATCCCTCCAAAGCATTTTATAGATTTAGCAGAATATCTCCAACTACAACATTTAACAAAAGTAATTTATCCCTCTAGAGCAGTTTTACTAGGGATGTATTACTCTAACCATAATGATTTACAAAATTACTTTATCCATGTAGAGCGTTTTAAACAGCCATAAATTACTCCAACCATAATGTTTTACAAAAATACTTTATCTTTCTACAGGATTTCAATAACCAACCATAATTCCTTTACAAATATACTCCATTCGCATTTTTTGATAGGCATGTATTAATCCAATCAAAATGTTTTACCTGCATATATGTACGTCATATCTGTTGAGAATTTTGAGAATGTTTTACTCCAACATTAAGTTTTAAAAAAAATATTTATCCCTCTGCTATATTTTTAAATAGGTATATATTACTAAAACAAAAATGCTTTTAAAAGTACTAAATCTCTCTAGAAGAATTTTCAATAAGTGTGTATTACCCCAACCATAAGAAAAAAAAGTTTTATCATATAACTCTCCTTGTTTTCAATGTAGTACAGCCATTACGAATTTTCTTGTCTCACACACGTGTGAGGTAAGAATATAGTGCTGTATTTGGTAAACACTCTGAAATTATACACTTCATTTCTAAAACAATAATGACTTTGGTTTTTGAAGAACATTAGCGGTTAAAGTTCTTGTCATGATAAAATTGTTAATTTAATAACTGTTAGGCTCAAACAAATCAATTTTATGCAAGTTTCTTCGGAACTATTTTCGTTCGTAATGCACCTGTCAAAGAAATTGCACTGGCTTCATGTCAATTTCACTACACATTATACATGTATGCCTTTGGTTTAATATATTTTAAACTATAATTCTTGTTATACAGTAATGTAATAAAAAAAAAACTGACACTCGTTGGTTTTTGAGGCAAAAATTTATTAAACTCGTCCAAAAAAATGTTATTAAGCTCGCCAAAGGCCCGCTTAATAACATTTTTGAACACTCGTTTAATAAGTTTATCTCAAAAACCAACTCATGTCAGATCCTATATATCTTTGTTGAGCATTTTCAATAGGAATATATCACTTAAACGATAATGTTTTGCAAAATTACTCTTTCCCTAAACAGCTTTTTAACAAGCATAGATTTCTTTCACCATATTTTTTTTACACAGATACTTTTTCACTCTAGAGCATTGTAAACAGGCGTGTATTACGTAAACCATGTTTTACAAAATACTTCATCCATCAGAAAAATTTTTGAATAGGCATATATTATTCAAATCATTATGCTTCACAAGACTTTATCCTCTACATCATATTCAATTGGCATGTATAACTCAACAATAATGTTTTACAAAAATACTGAATCTCCGCAGAATGTTTACAATAGGCATGTTTGACTCCATCCATATCAATTTACAAAAAATATTTTATCTCTCTGAACCATTTTCAAAAGGCATGCAATACTTATACAATAATATTTAAAAAAAATACTGTATCTCTCTGGAGCGTTTTTAAAAGGTATGTATTACCCCAAACATAATGTTTTACAAAAATGATTCATCCCACAAGAGCATTTTAAGCATCTACTGGTATTTCTCCAACCATATTTTACAAAAGTACTTTATCCATCTAGAGTAATTAAACAAGGCATGCATTTCTCAACCATAATGTTTTACAAAATAGTTTATCTCTCTAGGACATTTTAGGGTTAGGGTACAGCATTTTCAATGGGCATTTTTTTTGCAACCATTATGTTTTACAAAAATGCTTTATCCCTCTCGGGCATTTAACCCTAACCCTATTACTCCAATCATAAATTACAAAATTGCTTTCTGCCCTACAGCATTTTCAATGGGCATTTTTTTTGCAACCATTATGTTTTACAAAAATGCTTTATCCCTCTCGGGCATTTTCTATAGGCATCTATTATTTCAACCATAATGTTTTACGCAAACAAATTATCCATATAGAAAAGTTCATGCATGTATTACTCCAACTTCAAGTTTTTACAAAACCTTCATCATTCCTCTACTGCATTTCCAATAGGCATATATTTCTCCAGCAATAATGCTTTAAGATATACTTTATCCATCCTGAACACTTTTAATGGGCATGTCTTACATCAAAACATAAGGTTTTACAAAAATACTTTATCTCCCTACAGCTTTTCAACAAGCATGTTAATCTCAGATTATTACTTTTTATACGCCCGTCGAAGACGGGACGTATTATGGGATCACCCATGGCGTCCGGGCGGGCGTCCGGGCGGGCGGGCGGGCGGGCGGCGTCCAGTTCTTTGTCTGGAGCATATCTCAAAACTATTCTAGCTAGGGTTATGAAATTTCATGGGTGAATAGATCTCATGGAGGGGGAGTGCAGTGCGCAGGAACCATAACTCTTGCGTGCTTAATTTTTGAGTTATTACCCTTTGTTTTTTTTCGTACTTGAATTTTGTCCGGAGCATATCTCCAAAACTATACTAGCTAGGGTTATGAAATTTCATGGGTGGATAGATCTCATCGAGGGCGAGTGCAGTGCACAGGAACCATAACTCTTGCGTGCTTAATTTTTGAGTTATTGCCCTTTGTTGTTTTTCCATTCTTGAATTTTGTCCGGAGCATATCTCCAAAATTATACTAGCTAGGGTTATGAAATTTCATGGGTGGATAGATCTCACCGAGGGGGAGTGCAGTGTACAGGAACCATAACTCTTGCTTGCTTAATTTTTGAGTTATTGCCCATTGTTATTTTTCATACTTGAATTTTCTCCGGAGCATATCTCCAAAATTATAATAGCCAGGGTTATGAAATTTCATGGGTGGATAGATCTCATCAAGAGGAAGCGCAGTGCACAGAAATCATAACTCTTGCTTGCTTAATTTTTGAGTTATTGCCCTTTGTCGTTTTTCATACTTGAATTTTGTCCGATGCATGCCCCAGCTTTACAATTTGAGGTAAGACGGGCGTATCTTGCGACAATTTGCCGCTCTTGTTACAACAATAATTTATCTCTTAAGAGCATTTTAAATAGGCAGGTATTACTTAAACCATAATGTTTTCTAAAAATACTTTATCCATCAGAGCATTTTGAATAGGCATATATTACTCTAACCATAATGTTTTACAAAATACTTTATCCCTCTAGAACTTCTACAGTAGACATGTATTACTCCAACCACAAATCATACGAAAATATTTTTTTCCGTATAAACCATTGTTTAAAGGCGTGCGTTACTCAACCGAAATATATATTACACAAATACTTTATCCCTCTGGAACATTTTCAATGGACATGTTTTACTTTAACAAAAAGATTTTACACAAAATACTTTATACCTCTGAAACATTTTAAGCATGTGTTTTCCCAACCATAATGTTTTTAAAGAATAATTTATCAATCAGAGCATTTTAAATTGGCATGTATTACTCCAACAATAATGTTTTACAAAAATACTTTATCCCTCAAGAGCATTTTCAACGGGCCTGTATAAAAAAATACTCTATACCTTTAGAGTATTTTCGATGAGCACGTATAATTTGAAAAACGTTATATTTTAGAAAAATACTTTGTTCCTCTTGGGCCTTTTCAATAATCATTTATTACTTATTAAACTTAATATTTTACATATAAACACAGTTAATTCCTCTAGAAGATGTTTACTAATCACGTTTTACTTTAACCATAACATTTAACAAGCGGCACAATATTTCTTTTCTTTTGGTCAAGTTTATACATGTCCAATGATTCATCCCATGATTCGCTTGCTAGACAATAACTGATTTTATAGATCCATAATTATATGATGATTTCGACGGTTTACTTCAAAAACCTCGTAACTACAGCGTGAAACAAGCTGTAGTTAAGAGGTTTTTGAAGTAAACCGACGATAAATTTTGCTTGTTACCACACATCAGTGACATGCATTAAAAAGCCTTTTTTTTTTCACAGAAATTGGCTCAAATATTTCTGTTTCGCTTACAGAATGTTGGGGAATCATGTGTCGACACAACGGTACCCTGGACAACGTGACTTGCACGTGTTTTTGCCTCGCAGGGTACACTGGGTTGTTTTGTGAGACGGGCAAGTATCTTCATATATTTTTATGCTGATTTATTTCATACAGACCTTTACTCTTATTATTTTCTCGTATAACAAGGTGTCTTTTGCGATCCCTGGCCAGTCCACCCATAGCTAGACTGCTTTCTCGATCGAGTTGGTTGTCCCACCCATTTATGTTTTGTTCCTTTGTCATATCTTGTATGTTGCCCTTGGTCAACATGCGCCATGCACTAGCAAAAGGGCGTGTAACGCATGCCCATGATACCATGCAAGTCATTTCATGATTATGGATCCATACAATCAATTTTGTCAGATAAAAAAGAAAGTTATTGGTTAGAATGGTCCTGGAACAAGCAAAAAGTTAATTGAAATCAAAAGGTTTCGACGCAGTCATCATGTGCACAGGCTGACCTTTGTCGACACATTTTTCAAATGCATTTAACTGTCTTTTCACAGAGCCTGATACCTAAATTTCGTTCCCAATCAAATGAACTCAGCAGTTTTCGAGATCTGCAACTAGAAAATTTAAACAACAGATTTCTGCTCATGTCATATTTTTCGAACATTGGTCTGTCTGCTTAAACGCATCACTGACCTGTACAGGTGCGCAGAACTCAACCCCTGGTGCTAAAAAAGTAAAAACTACATATATCTATAGACTTGGGGAATACCGCGATTTATTCTGAGTTTTAACAGACTTTAAACAAAAAAATCCATCCATCGGGGCTTTTTCCTAGCCATACAGGTGCCATGATTCTAAATGATAGGAGCGAAGATTATATTCCAGAAGAAAATGACTTGAGAAAGGTACTTTTTCTTCCAAAATCGCTGCATCAATTACCATCTTGAAAATAAGTCGGGTTCCGTACCAAACATGTCCATATCACATAGATATATATATATGTCGTAGTCCAAACTGGAATCCAGGCAGATCCGGAATCTGCCTAGACCAAACTGGAATTTGTCTATAACAAATCAGGATTCCAGTTTAGCTTTGCAGCTCTACAATCTGTCTAAACCAAATTTTAATAATTTCTCGTTGAATATAGGGCGTCTGAATATGAATCATCTTACTTTTAAACGTAAACCCCAAAATAAAAGAAGTTTTAGTCAGAAATTCAGAGTAAATATAAATTTTGAATGTTTTGTAACTGATAAAAAAAAGGTGGAAAAAAGAGCGATTGTGGAAAAATCACACAAAATGCTTTAAATAAAAATACCTCTCAATTGTAAACATAATTAAATCAATATATTTTTAAAAAAAGTATTAGAAAACAATGCAGTATGGTCTACACACAATTTGAATTCTAATTTGGTCAAGGCAGATTCCGGATCTGCCTAGATTCCAATCTGGCCTACGACATATACATGTATTTAAAAAAGACACTGCCTAGCGGTAGTTAATGCAGTTGAACATATTTGATAATAGTTTTGCACCAGGGATATGGAGGTTGGAGACAATTACATTATTCAAAAATTGGTGGCCTTTTAATGTCTTTCTATCCTTTTTTGGAAGAAATATGAATGTATATTTAGGTTATTTATCTTAATGATGACCTTACAGTGATGGTATCCAACGGTTTAGCCTGGCTCTCTATTAATTTATTATTCATTTATTTTAATTTATTCTTTATTGTTTATACTGTGTTTAAAAGTAGCACACAAAATATTCAAATAAAGTCAAATACGATGAAAGCACAGAACACAGGGACATCGGCAACAAGGGCATCAAAAAAGGAAATAATACCTTATTGCCATTGTGATCCGTAACCCTTTACTCCATAGATATTCATTTCTACGCACTGCTCGTAGGAGCCTTTGGAAAACATTGTGGCAAAAGGTAAAATTGCTCGTCACGAGCAATTTCACCATTTGCCACAATGTTTTCAATACTATCAAAGGGTGTCATATACACATAAGAAACGGCTTCATCCTTGCTGTTATTTAGGGTCAATTAGAGATACCATAGAAATGTTTTATGGGGTAAAGGGTTAAAGTTGACCGTCCCACATGGAGTAACAAAAAAATGAAATATTTAAAAAAAAGAATGTTTTTGATATATGCGGAACGGCTATCAAAATCACAGGAAGGCTGAATACTATTTTAGGAAAACTACAAATCATAGAGCGCCCGTACATGTCTCTATGCAAGGCATTCTGTGGTTACCTTTGACTGACTGTAACGGCACTCCTGGGGACCCTTGACACAATTATGATTGAACCCAGTGGGAACCAGGGACACATGTACACAGAGAACAAAATACTGTAAATCAATCACTGGCTTCATGAAGTATCCAGTACATCTATGTACCAATCTAATGGGTTTGATACATTTGGGATTTACTAGCAGATCACAGACTGTCCAGAACAAATCTTTTTCCACACATATACATTAAATGTACAGATCTGGAGTAGAATTTGAAGAAAGGGGCCAGTGTGTGTTTCTTGCAATAGACCGTGCCCTAACTGTAAAAAAAAGGCTTTTCCTCTCCCTTGAATATTTGCCCATTGTGTATACATGTAATACCTCTTTTAGATTAACATGTGTGTCCAATTATAGCTTAACCATTCACTAAACGACAAAATTTTGGAATCTGCCTAATTGAAGCATTTGCAGACAAATTAGATAAACTGCACATGATTTGGTACAAAACATTGTGGGTAAAGGTTTTCACTTTTTTTCACATTTTTTCCCAATGTGTCTTCTTTGGGGTAGGTAAAATTCGGATTTGAGTGGTAATGAATATTTGCCCATTGTGTATACATGTAATACCTCTTTTAGATTAACATGTGTGTCCAATTATAGCTTAACCATTCACTAAACGACAAAATTTTGGAATCTGCCTAATTGAAGCATTTGCAGACAAATTAGATAAACTGCACATGATTTGGTACAAAACATTGTGGGTAAAGGTTTTCACTTTTTTTCACATTTTTTCCCAATGTGTCTTCTTTGGGGTAGGTAAAATTCGGATTTGAGTGGTAATGTATGATTTGGTGCGAAACATTTTATGCAGTATGTACATATAAAAATATACACAATGTGTCAGTATCACGTGACTACTGTTCTACATTACAGAGTTAAAGCCGACGAAGTGGCCAATAGGACGTTACAGTATATTGTCTACAGTGTTTCGATGCCCGGAGGACCTGGACCATGGGTGGCATGTGTAAGTTCTGGAAAAGTTTTGCGCTATTAGTTTATATCTATAACTATCAAGATTTTAATGACATCGAATAAAAAAAATCGAACATTATGAGAATAAAAGAAAGTTCTGGTAACCTGCAGCAGCAGTTGAAGCAACGGTAGAAGCAGATTTGTTTTTGAAATAAAATATCGATACAAGACCTACCTTTACCATGATGGACGGAAATGTACTCGGAAAGATTTTGCCATGATCACCTAAATCATCTTCTTGACACCAGAAGTAGAATGTGGGCGTTCCCCTTGTTACATTTTCATGTTGTATGGAGATGTATGAAAGAACACCGTCGGTATTATACTAGGAGAGGTGGTATTCGCCTAGTGTTACATGACTCTCAACGAAACCTGATGAAATTGTGATAAAAACAATGCTCTGACAATAAGGGTATTAACTGTTACCGAAACAATATTTTGTCAGACCTGTCCTAGTTGAAAATATTCTCCGACGACGGTTCTAATATGGTTCAAATGTTTCAAACCGTGTTTAAAAGGTTAGAAACATAGTGTGAAAAGGAGAAAATCGTCGGTTTATTTCGAAAACCTTGTAACTACAGCAGAAATCAAGCTGTAGTTACAAGGTTTTTTAAGTAAACCGACGAAATGCTACCAGCATGTTTTTTCCTTTCTGACAATGTTCAGAAAAGGCCTTTTTCTCAAGGTTGTTAAAAAGGGAGACAGTTTGATCCTAATTTAGTTAGTTTAACCATATTGAACCACTATATACATATCAAAACAAGTAATACCTACAACAAAAATTCTGGCATATGAAATGCCGAAAAGGGTTCTGGCCACAAGTTCTCACAACTGTGGTTCGCCCATTCCCCGTCTCCAATTACATGTTGAAGAAATAACAGTATTAAATGGCAAATGAAAGAGTTTTAAACATAACAGTTCTTAGTCAAGGAATAATAAAGAAAACGTGTATAGAGATATTTGAACACAGAAGACTGAAAAATAAGACAACTAAAGAGTATAAATTGATTCCTTTTATGCATTTGAATGTTGGGGGCCAGGTTAAGCGTTGGTGTGTTTGTGCGATTACTGTATATCAGTTGGGTCTGGTGCATTTATGTATTTATTTGTACTTTTTGTATTTTTTGTTTAAAGCATTGGAAACTGTATTAACCAACTACTCTTAAGACTATTCTCTATCTCTTCTGCATTTTTTCTCTATAATTGGAGTAACACAACTTATGATTGGCTAAACGATTTGGTTTAGCCAATAAGGTGTTGTTTTACTTTCAAAATATAGAAAATCTGGGAGAGAAAGATTCTGAATTCTGTGTTTACATCCGGCTGCCATTGAGACCTCAAGCCTCGGTCCTGATCGTTTTTTCAGAGGCTATGTGAACATGACGCTTGATTCTGAAAGGCCAGTTCAAAGATGGAAAATGCCACATCCAACAAATGCAGAATATCCCAGGTTGACACCCGACCCTCACATTTTAGGGCCGTTTACTGGTAGATCTTTACAACTGAATTTTTGTACTAGAGACGATTTTGAAGACAGCGATTCGGTTCAGAATGCGACTGGTGACTCTGGGTGGCCATCGGGAAACTATTGCTTGTTCAAGTATGGAGCGACTTGTCCAAGGGGTAAGAAATTACACATTTCCCCAAAAGCCGTTTTTTACATGATCCTGAGAAAGTAGAGTATATAAACATTGTAGGAAAAGAAGAAAATGCTAGTAATCAGCATTTTCTCCATATCATTTACAATGTTTTCTATTCTTTCAAAGATAAATTCCAAACTTTTGAACTATATTCAAGTTGTTGTCTACGAGTCACGTCAACGTTGTCGAGTCCAACTTTAATCCTTTGATAAACTAATTGTTGTATAAGTGGAAATTCTCGCGATGTGGAAATTTTGGTGATTTTTTGAGTTTGAAAAATTTACAAATGTTTCTGTTAACGTATTTTACAACACATACACAAACAACTAACGACGGTCTTGAACTTGCAAAATACTCCGTGCGGAAAATGCCCGTAATCGGCAATTTCCAAATTTTACAACACGCGTATACATTCAAGCAAACGAACTGTCGTCGTTGACAGCCTGCCTTTGCATAATTCACTCTTACATCTGCATCATTTGATTGTTTTCAAGGTAATGATTATGAAAAAAAAAAGCGATTTTCGTGTTAACTCATCATAGAAATGTATAAGTAATCAAACATAGATTACGCCTTTGTCAGTTAGAGTAGTTGCCTCTAGAACTCCATAATCAGACTGCGCGTTTTCCGCAATTCATACAGTCTGGTTTTGTTTTGATCTAAACTGTCCTCGAAAAGAAGCCTGATTTTAACATTCATTGTGCTTAAATTTACGGAGGGCACCACTTTGCAATCTAGGGTGTAGGTTTAACAAAGAATCTCGTGTTTAACGTCCCTAAGTATAAGGATTATTCTGAGCATTGTTAGAAGGAAAAATGCTGGTAGCATTTCGTCGGTTTACTTCAAAAACCTCGTAATTACAGCTTAGTTCATGCTTTAGTTACAAGAGTTTTGAAGTAAACCGACGATTGTTCTCCTTTTCACACAATGTTTCTGACCTTTTAAACACGGTTTGAAATATTTGAACTATACTTGAATCGTCGTGCGAGAATTCTTTCAATTAAGACAGGTCTGAAAAAGAAATATCATTTTTTAACGCATTACCACACAATCCCTACTTTTGACGCCCCTGAGAGAGAAGCCTGTAGAAAACATTGTGGGAAAAGGAGAAAATGCTGGTAACCAGCATTTTCTCCTTTTCCTACAATGTTTTCTACCCTTTACAAAACAAATTTCAAATTTTTAGTCTCTTTTAGTTTGTCATCTGCAAATGCTTTCCATTTGGACAAGCCTAAAATATTGTCGTTTGGTCAAGAGTTAAACATTTAATAGCCTTGTTGTCAAAGCATGGCTCATAAGGTTTTTATCACAATTTCATCAGGTTTCGTTGAGAGTCACGTAACTATAGGCGAATACCACCTTTCCTGGTATAATACCGACGGTGTTCTTCCTCACATCTCCATACAACATGCAAATGTAACCATGGGAACGCCCACATTCTACTTCTGTTGTCAAGAGGATAATTTAGATGATCATGGCAAAACCTTTCCGAGTACATTTCCGTTCATCATGATAAAGGTATGATTCGTATCGATCTCTTCTTCCAAGAAAAAATCTGCTTCTGCTGCTGTTGCTACTGCTGCTGTTGGTTACCAGTATTTTCTCCTTTTCCCACAATGTTTGAATTCTTTTTACTTCAATGCAATAAAATTCTTGACAGTTTGATACAGCTCCAAATAAAGAGGCAGACGGGAAAAAGAGAGAGAAATAAAATCGAAAGCAATCATATATTAGAAAGATTTATTTCTTCATGACTCCCTCGACGAAAATTTAAACACTGGAAAAGGTTGACAACATCAATTAACATTTTCCAATACTTTCATTTGGCTAATTTTTTGTCGTGGATATCTAAAAAGTGATCAGCTGTAAATGATCAGATCTCTCCCCAGTTGATCGTAGTGATTTCAATTGTTTCTGAAAAATAAAGTGTTGATATCAATGTTTTAAAATTAAGATCGTCTTTGTGTAATAGACAAAAGACAAAACTTTATTTCATGTTTTTCGGCAGTTCATCGAGAAAAACAGGTGGTTTGTTGCTTGATGGTTATTTCCAGTGAAAAATACATATTTTATATTTCCTGGCTTTTCAATAGAAAGTGGAAACAGTAACTGTCTTATATGTAGGCACTAAACTAGAGATGACGTGTCAAAAAGAACAGTATATTTAGCCAATTTGTCCATTAATTGAGTTGTTGAATCTTTATATGATTTGCATTTGTGAAATTGTTCCGGTAAATCGTCATGACGGTTAATTAGATATATAGTGATGACGACTTCTCATCAAAAAACCATCACTCGATATATTGACATGTCGACTTAGTATAAGGTCACATCGGCAAAAATTAATGTCTTGTTGAATCATGAACTGGCCACCGTTGTATACCGTGTATTACTTATACACGTAGTAGTATCAGGGGCGGTAACCAGTCTAGTTGAATCAATGCACCTTTTATTTTGTCGAATTGACAGTTTATCTACGGAAACCGATGATTCGTCTGTGTAATCTCTCTCTCTCTCTCTCCTTTTCCTTTCTGTGTTTTCTTTTTTTCCTGATTTCTCGACTTTGATGTATATGTGTTATAGTTTAGTCTTTGTATATCTTTGTATACTTGTAAATCTTCCTTTGCTGGAGGAAATAAAGATATGAATGAATGAATTATATTTTGTCTATGTTACTTTATACACTAAGTCGACTCATCAATATACTGAGGGATAGTTTTCTGATATGGAGTCGTCTACATCTTAGAATTTGTCCAATCGTCAATATATCTCATGAAACCATCCTTATGTTTTTTCAAAGAGATAATATAATGTTGAATGAATATAATTATGGTTAACTTGAACATATCCTAAATGCATACTTTTTAAAGACAAAACAACTCAATACATTGACGAATTGGATTAACGACGTATATTACATTTTTTTAACGACTTTTTTTAAAAACTTTGCAGACACAAAGCTCATTATGTCTCACAGAGATTACAGTAACACAGATGTGGGTCACTGTGCTCCTTTCTTAGAAATTTGCCGTTGAAAAAAGTATACACATTTCCAGAAACCAGCTTATATTGGATTTAAAGCACCTTCTTTTAAAAGTTAGTTCAACAGCACAATTACAGGAAAAAATATTTGCACAAAAAATATATGAAACCTGGTTTTGAGCATGGTAAATGTATACAAATTTATGTTATATATGGATCATTTAATGAAAAAGGGAAATAATTAGACCGAATTAAGGTTAATCTTAAAGGTGGCCCTTCAGATTTTTGGACGAAAATTTTACAAAAATCCAAAAAAATTACATTTATACTTCCAAAGCCTTATCATTTTCATTCATAAAACCCCAGTAGTCGAAAACCATCCGACAACAAGAGAAATTAGAGATTTACTACAGCCCAGGTCAACATTGACCGGGAAACATTTTTACATGAGAAACTCGCTCATTTACATACTGGAAATATACAGACGAAGCTTCAAACATAGCATCGGAAGAAGACATTATGGAAAATAATTACATATTTGTTATGTTATGAAATTTCAGCGTCATTAGTCACATGCCAGTCACTTAACATTCCCACAATGCATTTTTTAATTTTTGGCGGGAAATCTAAAAATAGCTTAAGCGACTACGTAGCCTTTTAAAGGAATACCATCAAAAAAATTTGCGGGCGGGGGATTTTATGATTCTTAAAATTTATTCATTATTTGTATTGTTTTTTCAAATAGATTTCAGAGATATATACATTTTTTAATTTTGTGAGATGTGAAAATTCTAAATACCCACCTTTAACTAAATACATACTTTCTGACAGACTTTTCTTTAAATTTCCACACTTAGAATATTTATCATAATTCTGAACAAAAGGAAAAATAAATAGAGGATATTTGTTTTTTTTTTTTTTTTCGGTGAAAGATCGAAATTTATTTCATCGAGTGGACACCATCGGTAATATTTTCACGAGTAGCGCAGCCACGAGTGGAAACATTACCGAAGGTGTTCACGAGATGAAATAAATTTCAATCTTTCACAGAAAAAAAACCAAATATTCTATTTATTTCATGCTTTTTACCCTTTCTGGGAGGAGCTTTATCAAAATTCAGTACAGTTCTTTTCCCTTATTCCCCGTGGCGTACCCCTCCCGCATAGCAACGTTACGTCAAGTGCGAGAAATGTAAGGTATATGACGTCATATTTCCCATCCGGTTGTTAGGCACGCGCATTTATTTTCATGGAAAACAAATAGGATAAAAGCTCAGCAGACATAGTGGGGAATGGAGAAATTGCTCAATAGGAATGATTTCTCTTTTTCCAACTATAATTATCAAGCACTTTACTCTCACAGCTTTAGATATTCTGCCTATGTTTCCTTGTTTGGTATGTAAGGCCATGTCAGCACTATTCTAATTATTTAACGGTGACAGTTCAAATATCCATTTTTTCTCTTTTTACTATCCGAAGAAAGTGCTACTTGCTTCAGTGCACAAAAAGTAATTCCATTATGAGGAAAACATACATAGCTGCAGTTTGATTCAATATCCACAACAAAAATACATGCAAACTAGGATACGCGTCACCATTTTCCATATACGTCATTAATATATAGCTCTTTCGATACGACAACATTAATGTTGTACGTATAAGACAGTCAAGGCTTTCCATACACGAGCACTAGTTGTCAAGGTAAACAACGTATATCATTCAACCAGAAGGAAACATGACGTAATTTACCCGACACATCTCGAGCGTAATGTAATATTGTAAAATGTTGTTACCTGGAGGGAGTACGCCAAAGCGAAGTGCCAAAAACAACTGTGCTAGATTTTGACGGAAGTCCCGAGAAACAAAAAGGTTAGAAATGTAACCTCCCAACAATGCTGTTAAATGGTGCTCTTTAGTACTTGTTTATTTCAGACTAACATCTCAGAATGCTCCGAGATTGAAGGCATGGAGGCTAGCGATGAAAGGTTTGACTTTGTGGACGATTTACACACATTTAACACTAAGGGCAATCTAACCGTGTTCACAGACACAGGAGACGGGTATCAGAGACTTGAACTCTGTTATTACGTTCCGAAAGGTAACATTTTTAAAATTGGCTACTATTTTATAGCATTCATTTTACTCTTTGGCTGCTAAGCGCGACTCAAGGACCTTTTGCAGACGACAATGAACGTTCCGTGAAGTCTGGTCTTATTCTACACTGTCCGATAAGATTTGTTTCCACAAAAGAATAAGTTTAAAATTACAGCAGTTTGGTTTTTACTATCAGCTGAAATGTTTATTTCACTTATCGAACAGGTTAAGGGTTAAATGATAATCAATAAACTTAATTTTTATAAGTTTTAAACGGTATGATTGAAATCACATTTTAATACCAATTAAAATACATATTAATGCGGACATTGTTCACTTTTGGCCGTTTCTGAGCATTTAAAGCTTGTTTTGATTGAACAACTCAGTCGCATAAAAAGCCATAAAACTAAAAAATTATAACGTCTTTGTCATATGCGCATGAAATTATTATTTCTGCAAAGAGAGGCGTGAATGTATGTTCGAACAAGATGGCGGATTTTCATACCAAGGAACCCAAAACACCTCCTTAAACGGTAACCCCTGTATACACTGGTACGAAGTGAAAGAGTCTAATGGCGAAAATTTCCTTCCTCATCGACAATATGTGGGTGACTTCGATCACAACTATTGTCGTACGTACTGGCCATGGGGCGAAATGAAAGATAATACCTGGTGCTCGGTCTACGGTGTAACTGAGAATGGGACCAGCGATGAACAAAGAATGGAAGCTTGCGATGTTCCTATTTGTGGTATGTACAAATATATCTTTCATTATTACGTAATTACTATTATTATTTTGATGGTATTTCAATCAAAAGTCTGTTGAGACCACCACTCGCAAAAACAAAACGTAAATAAAAAAAACTGATGGGTTTGACATTTGAATAGAAGTATCATCTGATATACATACGAGCACCCAATCTAAATCTTTGGTTTGTTCTTTAAAATTAATTGTCTTGTTCACACAAAATAACATTATTTTGCCAATAGGAATAACTTTCATGTATTGTCTCCTTTTCGTGAGATAAGTAAGTAAGTGATTGGAAAATGATAAACGTGTTGTTAAAATAAGATAATATATCCTGTTACCTCTAGAGATTGATTCAATTTCCCCCTTTTCTTTTTCACAATAGATTTCTCTCTACTTATTCAGACTAATATCTATTTTAATTATTTTCTCTTCCTTCAGTCCCCTTTGTTATCCATTCTTTTGTTTATATTTTCTCCTTTTTCTTTTCTTGGGTGTTTCCTCTAAGCTTTCGTACATACATTCAAGTATTGACGTCACAAAGTTCATCCTCTATGGTTTCAGACATTGAACCAGGTTTACATGTCGTAGAATTCAACAAACCGGTCTACTCCGCCGAGCACGGTTCCAGTAATCCGCCGGAACTCGTGGTTGACGGCATTCCAGGTAAGTAACAGCTATATCGCTTAAAAAGATTCTCGCGATCCGATTGGGTAATATGCCCTGTTTATATAAATTCCAAGGATATTACAAAAAAGGGGAATGCTCCCTTATTTCCTTTATTTCCCTTATGTAAGTCTCCCACAAGACACATAAATCATATTGTTACGATTAATTGCCTTGGTGATTGTCATAATAGCTTAAAGGGTAGATTAGTTTAGAAAATTAAAGAAAAAATGAATATGGCCAAATATGTCGTCATTTGTTGTCATTCTTAAATGAATACAGGGGGCTAAAACGGGCCCTATCTTTTTTCATGTAAGCCAATCGTGAACTGTCAAAGATCATACATTATATCTTTAAAATGTAAATTAACGGTTGTTTAAAGCAACTAATGGTCGTTAACTTTGGTCAACAAATCATAAAATACCTTGAAGTAAGAAAATCCATGTCTGAATTGTAACATATGTTTATCGAATTTCCATCGCAGTGACTTTATGCACCTAAGTGCACCTTTTAAACAGTTTACAGTTACGTCATTTTAAGCTTGGTGGAATACTCGAAAAGGAAATTCGATTTCGTAAGCGTTGGCCATTTGGGAGAATATAAAACAGGTTAATTTTACTTGAGTAGGAATAATAAAACTAAATAAATAAATTCATTGTGGCATGGTTCCTAGAAACTTGTTCAAGGATGTGGCAAAAAGTGTCGCCACCTCGAATTCTATTCTGTCTCGAAAGCATCTTTTCTAACCAAGAGTGATAACGTTGCTCTAGTCACCTTGGCGTGATTGAGTCGAAATTTGTAATCCCAGATACATGCGTTATCATTGCTTTCAGTCTGTCAATGTTCCAATGTCTGGCAGAAAGAAAGCCCTATAAGGAATTTTAACTGCTTTTACAGAGTTAAACTGGAGATAAATGACTATTAATTCACATTAATTATCAAGTTTGTTATTTTTTTACTCTTAATTTTAGGTGTATCATTCGTTACCAAGCGACCCCAAAATAAACAATGGATCCAAGTGGATTTAGAAGAAAACCTGGAGGTTCACGCAGTTTTAGTAGAAAGAAGTTTCTGTGAGTCGCTTATACTTGTCTAAAACAGGTCAGATTCCGCAGTCACCGACCATTCTTAATATCATGCTAAGTCTAGGTTTAGAAATTATGGCAATTCTGATTGGCTAAACAATTTGGTTTTGCCAATTCGGAGTGGTGTTACTTTAGAATTTCGCAAATTCTAAAGAAAAACTCTTTATTGGGGATTTATGTATATTTTGCAGCACACTTAATACAAACTATGACGTTGAACATGGTTCTGACAATGTTGTGGAAGACAAGCACATGGTGTCCTGAAACAAAGTGTTAGTCCGAATGGTTGGTACAGGGGATCAACAGGGAGATATCCCAGGTGCACTTGCTGCAGTGACATAACTACCTTTTAACATAATGATATTATAGTAACTTCGTTCCTTGTCTCCCTTATCATTACAGTGTGGTTTCCAAACAATTTTCGATTCCCTGGGGTCTACGTCAGCAAATATCAGTGGGATTTCGTTGCATACGGTGCGCTTCAATGCACAGAGAAGAATTTTCCTAGGTATTTCAAGCCTATATGTAAACATATTGATTTTACTGTACAAACAATGTGCTACAACTTGTATCAATCACATTCGAATATTTTTTCCGTGAAGCCAGGTCGAACGTAATGATGAAGACATGTAGACATGTTGACAGAGAAAATTTGTTAATACAAGCCAATAGATAATTAAATGTGTTGACAAAAGCGTTATGGAAGGAATACACGTACAGCACGTTTCACTGAAGTTTTTAAAGCAATCTTCAATTTGTTTAGACTTGGTTTAAAACCAAAATTCCACACAACGCTAAATGTTTTGACATGGTTTAGAATTTACAAGAAACAAAGAGCAATAAGTTTTGGCATTACTACCTAGGATAACTGTTTGTCTGTTACTGTTTCTAAAATCCATTCTTTTGTGACAAATAGCATTTAAAGATGGTAGTCAAAATTAAAAATGAATTTATATGACTTTTGATTTCTTACGATAGGGAGGCTTATGGAATCTGCTTCTAATGCCTGCAAGGAATCGTTTACCAGTTTGTTTACAATCACACCATATTCTATTTCATCAAACAAATGTTTTGAAACTGAGTTTAAAATAATTTTTCAAAAATTAGAGAATATAAATCCAAATATAAAAGGATTTTTATCACATACTCTCCCTTGCTGTCTGTGTAACATACCCGAATTTTATGTTTACACGTTTAATATCACAATTATGTGACGTCATTTTAACGTCATTTTGGACGTGTTTTATAGAATTGAAAAGATTTTATAAACATTACTGTGCAAGTATCTATAAATGCATCTTCTGTTCTATAATTTGTGAAATGATGTAAATCTATGCAAGAAAAAGAATCTGGCATGAGTTGGCGCTTGAAATAAAATTTTATGAATTTCGTCGAAAAAATGTCATTTTGCTTGCCTAAAATTCGCCTAATAACATTTTTTCAAGACGTTTTCAATAAAACTTTATCATAAAACCCGAATTGTATCAGCTTCTTTATGTCTTTTAATATAACAGGCCCAAAAGCACGTGCTAGTATCATTGGCTGTAACAGATGTAGTCAAACATTTGATTATTCTCATTTTGGTTTTGCTACGACCAATTAAATCGAAGTTGAATATAAGGCGACTTATATATTTTTTTTGTTGTTAATAAACATATTCTAAAAACTATTTGCAAATAGACATGACTGTTTTATCTTCTACAACACAGGCGTGCTAACAGATTCTGGTTCCAGTGCATGCGACCAATCGTCGGCCAGTACGTCACCATTAGGAACTTTGATGACACTGATCCGGACACAACTTGGGGTGACCACTATATTCTAGAGATAAGGGAAATCACTGTCTATTATAAACGTAAGAAATGTGCAGTATAATTTAATCCTTAAGCTACTAAGCGCCACTCAGTGATCTTTTATGGACGCTGTAGATCAAGATCAGACTACACAGAACGTGTGGTCTGATCTTTGATCTTCACCCGATAATGAGAGATTTTGCATCAAAAAATTAATTCGAAATGGCAGCCTTTGGGCTGTTACTGGTGACTTGAAATTTTCAATTAATTTGTTTAGCAGGTTAACCCTTTCCCAAATAAGCCCTTCTTTTCACGTGTCTGTAGTACAAGTCTTTTGAAAACACTGTGGGAAAAGGAGAGATTGTTCGTTACGAGTAATTTCTCCTTTTCCTACATTGTTTCCTACCCATTTGGAGAACTTTCTGCCATTTTCATCAAATTTGAAAGTATCGTCTGCAAACTCTTTGAGTTTGGAAGTGTCTAAAATTTGTCGTTTGGGAAAGGGTTAAGGGTAAGTCCTTAAGGTATAATCCTGGTTTTAACGATCCTGACGGAGATTTTTGAAAACTTTGTGGTAAAAAGAGAAAATGCTTCCTTCTTTACATAAACCTGTCCTATTTCTCGTCCACAAAAGCCTAGATCTGTACAATACAGAATTTTAAAGACCCTGAGCATAAAGCTTTTTGAAAAGGTTGTGTGAAAAGGATAAAATGATTGTAACCAGTAATCCTTCTACCAACAATTTCTAGTGTAAGACCATGACAGGGATTTAAAAAAAAAATGATGCAAAAAGTTGAAAATGCCGGTGAATTTCTTTTACATTCTCATTAATAAATCAAATCATTTGATTCTTCTTTTATTTATCGCCTACAAATGTTTTGAATGCGGTCATGTCAAAAATGCGTTCGTTCTGGATAAAAAATAGTTCCAAATAAGGTTGCCTGTTACTAATTGTTTTCAAAATTAGAAATGAAGAATTTATTTCCTTTTTCATCATCATCGATTCTTAGTTTAATCCTTTCCCAAACAACAAATTTTAGATTCTTTGAAACTGAAAGAGTTTGCAGACGAAAATTTTAACTTTCACAACAATGGCAGAAAATTATCCGAACGGGCAGAAAACACTGTGGGAAAAGGAGAAATTGCTCGTTCAATTTCTCCTTTTCCCACAGTGATTTCAAAAGAGTTGTACTGCAGACACGTAAAAACAAGGGCTTGTTTGGGAAAGGGTTTAATCGGTCGAAAAGAAATGTATTTGGCATGTTTTTGAAAAAAAAACGATCAGTTTAGAGGGCTTTTATAACTGACAACACATAATGCTCCTATGATGTCATAACATCTTATCTAAAAATTAAAGAAAGAAACAAACTTGCAACAGCTATTGCAGATTTAAAAACAAAACAAGCGGTAGTTATGTTATAAAATCAAAGTACTTAAAGTAGAGAGAAAGAGGAAGATAGTTATTTATAATACGTTACAGAGTGAACAAAAAACTTAAATCTCTCATATCGTTCAAAACAGGTTAGGGTTGATTTTATTTGAAACTACATTCTAAGTACCTACTCTTTGAAAAAATATTTATTGAATTTTGTCTGCTTTTTATTTTTCTGCTAGGCGGCGTCTGTAGTAGGCGACTTGGTCTCATTTCCGGTGGAATTCGAGATTTCCAACTCGGCGGAAGTGGAGACGAGAGTACGGAGATGTTTGATTACGGCCGTATATTTAATGGTGGCTCCGGATGGTGCAGTAGTAATGCTGGGGAAAAGTACTTTGAGGTAACACAAGCAATAACACAGGCACCAGAATCTTGACAAAAGAGCCATGCTCCGGCAAAAGGGGGTATATCCTTGATGCACTATACCACCCAAGTCATCATATGATATAGAGGATATTTGTTTTTTTTCGATGTAAGATCGAAATTTATTTCATCGAATGGACAACATCTAACCCTAACCCAATAGTACCGAGGGTGTTCACGAGATGACATAGATTTCGATCTTACACCGAAAAAAATACAAATATTCTATTTATTTTATGCTTTTAATCCTTTCTGGGAGGAGCTTTATCAAAATCCAGTACAGTTCTTTTCACTTATTCCCCATGGTGTACCCCTCCCGCATAGCAACGTTACGTCAAGCGCGAGAAATGTAAGGTTTATGACGTCATATTTCCCATCTGGCTGTTAGGCACGCGCAATTTACCTAGGCAACAAGATCGTAAAAATCGATATTATCACTGGTGGTACCAGTGTAAGATTGAAAAATATTTTCACTGTTATTTCTCGATATTCTATCGGAAAGCATGGAATAAATAGAGGATCTTTGTTTTTTTCCGTGAAAGATCGAAATTTATTTCATCGAATAGACATTATCGGTAATACTTTCACGAGTGGCGCAGCCACGAGTGAAAATATTACCGATGGTGTTCACGACCGTCAAAGCCGATGGTCTTCACTTACCTTAACCCTCATCAAAAAACCCAAAATATTCTATTTATTTTATGCATGCTTTTAACCCTTTCTGGGAGAAGCTTTCTCAAAATTCAGTACAGTTCTTTTCACTTATTCCTCGTGGTGTACCCCTCCCGCATAGCAACGTTACGTCAAGAGCGAGAAATGAAAGTTATATGATGTCATATTTCCCATCTGGTTGTTAGGCACCCGCAATTTACCTAGGCAACAAGAACGTGAAAATCGGTATTATCACTGGTGGTACCAGTGTAAGATTGAAAAATATTTTCACTGTTATTTCTCGATATCCTACCGGAAAGCATGGAATAATAAGGCTGTATCAAACCTACTCCATCCAACAGCTGACTGAATCCTGTAGAGGAAAGATCCTTGAGCATGTAGAAAATTTACAATAGACAGAAATTTTTAAAGCGGACTGCGCAGGTTGACTTGGGTCAAAACTTTTCGTCTAATAATCCCTCTTTTAATTGATTTTGGTTCAACCATAAGTTTAAAGCTACCGTCTTACAACACAAAATGTCTGACTTTATCCCATAATGAGCATCCTCTTCCCCTTCCTTGTCATACACGATAGATACAAGGTGCCCATAGTGTAGTTAACTCATTACCAAAACTAGAATATTTTAGGCTTGTCCAAATCTAAAGCATTTGCAGACAACAAAATAAAAGTGACAGAAAATTTGAAATTTGTTTGGTAAAGGGTAGAAAACATTGTGTGAAAAAGAGAAAATGCTGGTTACTAGCATTTTCTCCTTTTCCCACAATGTTTTCTAAAGGCTTCCTTCTCATGGTCGTCAAAAGTAGGGATTGTGTGGTAATGGGTTAAGTCGTTAAGTAACCAAGAAAAGGAAAGGGAACCGAGAAACGAAAGCCTTAATATACTTAAAGATATGTAATATAATAAAATTAATTTTTATCCTGGTAAAATAGCTAAAATGAATTTTTCAATTCGATGGTAAAAATTCAAATATTGCTTTTTCAAAGTTATGTTTAGCGGGATGATATTTCCAAGATCAAGTTGCACATTCTGTGTATAAGAAGTATTTCCTCGTAGGAAACATTGAACTTCTGTGTATTGATATACATGCTGATGTTTGTCTTTGATAGGTCGACACTATTGTACCTATGGTTATTCATGGTATTGAGATACAAGGCACAAGTACTGGCAGGTATGGGAACGTCAAGGAAATATCAGTACACTTTGGCATCAGTAGTCATCATTTAAAGCCTTATCTCGATGGAAACAACCAAACAATGGTATGATCTTAAGCTTACGACCTTAACGCATTACCACAGAATTCCAAACTTTGACGACCCTGAGAAAGAAGCATTTCCAAAACATTGTGAGAAAAGGAGAAAATGCTGGTAACCAGCATTTTCTCCTTTTCCCAAAATATTTTCTACCCTTCACAAAACAAATTTCAAATTTTCAATCACCTTTATCTTGTCTTCAGCGAATGCTTTCGATTTTGACAAACCTAAAATACTGTCATTTGGTAATGATTTAAAGAAAGCTGTTCAGATCTTTTTAATATCACCAAACTTCAAACATGTCTCGTCAATGTATTAAGTAAAGAAAGAGGAGGCATAATATAAAGAGCATAATCATTTAAAAATATTTTTCAATGGCATATCCTGAATGAGCTGCGTAGCCTCAAAAGGTGGTTTTAGATTTTGCACTCGATTTTCACATGGCCTTATGAGAATGTCACATGACCAATTAAGAGGATTTATATTCAAATCAGTACTGTGACGTCATATCTGCTGCAGTACAAATAGACGGAGTAACCGCTTGAAAAACGACCGATACAATATTTGAAAGCCCCAAATTGCACATGATATTAAACACAATCTTTCCGTTTTTACAATTGCAAAGAAATAGAATGCCTTGTTGTAACTATCACATTTATACAGGAAATTTTGATATACAGTATAAGAACTGAATATCTCCTTTTAAGTAAGGAATGACGAGAATTTTATTTTTTTCATGGAGATATGGGGAAAAAAACCTAATCACACTCTATGAAACCGCGAAGCGTTTCATACAAAAGTGTGATTAGGTTTTTTTTTTTTCATACCTCCATGAAAAAAATAAAATTCTCTTCATTCTTTATAATTTAATATTACAGACAACATACACCCACATAAACAATTTAAACTGCATCCATTTTCTTTAGTTTTAAATCTAATGATGGAGTTTCTAAAGTCCTTTCTTTCCACTCATATTTGTATGGCGCAAGAATATAACAGAGAAGCAGTTTTAAGATCCCAAATACTGAAAATTAACCAATTAGAATGAAAGTAAAGGAACAGCGTGTAGGACCCGCAAAAGTAACCCTCAGTAAAAGTAGTTCCGGTACCAGGTGATTTTTTACATGGATCTATGATTTTTTTTCAGCCAGTCAGAACTCACCAAAGGTCATGAAAACAACTGATATTAAATTATTAACATAAATATACAGTGTTGATTATCACTTAAAAATCCAGGTGTCATTCTTATACACGCCATGCACAAATTCAAAATAGATTTTTCATTATACCGAAAAAACATGCTTCTCGTCACAAAAGTTCAGGCAACGATCGTAAAGAAAATTAGCTCACAGCTACTTGTCTCTAGGTTGAAATGACGTGTGTATCAAATGAGCTGATACTTTGTTAACAGGCTATATGCCATCATCATATGCATTCCTAACTTTATCAAAATTCTGAATATGTTAACTTAATACATTTTTTCAGGTATTTGAAATCCAGGAGGACGCTAAGCCTGATATGTTGAATCGGTTTATGTTTTATCGGGCATTTGTAGCAAGATTCATACGCATCGTCGTGACGTCACCAGAGGAAGTGCCCGTATGTATGAAGATGGAACTGATTGGATGCCCAAAGAGAGGTGAGTTATTGTGCATCTGCAGAGAGGTTTGATCCATCTGCAGAAAGAGCCGACTCACAGTCCGTGCAGGCAGACCTGTGTCAAAACTTTTTACTACTGTTGCATTTTTCTGCAAATGAAACAATTATTTTTTCTCATTATTCAAACGGATTTTTGAAACGGATTTGTATCATGAGACAGCTTGCATGTTATAATGCATCGGAAAGATGCGTTAAGACTTTACACACAATTCGTACTTTAAGGACCTTGAAGGAGACGGCTTCTGAAACAACAGCGAGCCAACGTAGAGTGTCTCTCTTTCGTCTAACGAATAAAACCAAAATTCAGGTCATTACAAAACCATTGGGGGAAAAGGAAAGAAATGCTGGTCACCGGCAAATTTTTCTCCCAAAACGTTTTTTATCCTTTAAGAGAAAATTCTCAAAAAATTCATAAAATTGAATTTGTGTCTGCAGATGCCTTCAGTATGGACGCGTATAAATAGTGTTTGCTGTGGAGGAAAGATTTAACTGCCGTGAGTGAGACTGTCCATCATTTATCTAAATTACAGTTATTAGGGACGTTAGCTGTTCCAATCCCGAATCTATTGACGTGGGATTCGAAGTACTACATAGAACCCCTTTCTGGATGGAGAATACGATTTTACAGTTTGCCGACGCACAGCAGTGTCTAGAGGCGTGTAACCTGGTCCACTGTCTTAGCTTCTCGTATTCGCATAGGGACTGCAGTGTGCTAACCTCCACCCGTTATAACCCTCACTTTGCACACTGGGTTATAACTGAACTGAATACAAATCAAGCAACGTACAGCAGGTTGTGTATCCGAGGTAGGTTGCATACTATTACTAAGTATGAAATTATAACATTAATAACTTTTTGAAAATGAAGCAAAGATCAAAGTCTTTGACTGACTGCTACTGGTTGCCTGAAAAAATGGGAGTTTATCAGTTTTCAAGATTTACAAACGCTCGTGTGTGGTAAAACAAATTATTGTTCTCATTAAGAATAAAAAGATAACTAGATCTGTAACCTTCATCCAACCAACTGGGGTCAATTTGACTGCAGCGACTACTTTCATGAAGCTAGCAAAAACTTGCAGGTGCTAAACTTGAGACGTCTTCTGACTTTGTCAAAACAGGTGATCTTGTGGTCATACTAATAGGATTTCTCGAATTTTAAGCTGATTCTCAAAATTTTATGTGTGAGGTCCAATTGGACCCCAAATTTAAAATTCAATTATAACTAATTCTCACTATTTTGTCTAACAAGTAAATGAAATAGCAAGGCCATGTATTTAGCAGAACAGTCTCTGAGAGTCATTATTACAAGATATTGTGGAGTCTGTATTTGAGTGCCTTGACTTTTGCAGCCTCAAACTAATCCCATGGGTGCTGATGGCGAATAATTACGATTGTAGGAAAGACAGTACCAGGAGAATAAAGAATTATGGTAAAAAGTATCAGAAAAAAAGTACAAAGAAAAAAGTATCAGTTGACTAAAGTGGTTAAGTTAATATGTTATCTGATGTAAAACTTCAGCTGTCAAATTATATTGACTTTGTTAAATAAAATGAAAAAAAGTATACACAGATTTCAATGACATCACCTATTGGTTTTGGGCACTTAGACAGGAAATTCGGTTTAGCAAGTGCTCTCGATTCTTTTAGATCATTTCACAGGGAAGATTCACTTTGCAATATGATAGATTCGATGCACGATCAGGTGACAGGGCACTTAGAAAATTGACCCTTTGGTTCGGGATGTCATGATTCGTCTCAGCCGTTGACAAGTTTCCAAGTGCCCTGCCACCAGACAGCTCAATTTACAATGTGTATTCAACATCGCAGATAAGAAATATATATTATCGATAAAACATTGTAGATGTACGAGATTTCAACGACTGCGATACACTAATAACAGAACCGACAGTTATAGAGTCTCCGCTGTATCCACAATATTATGGACAGCTAGTCAAGTGTGTCTGGACCATCCAGTTCCCTACTGGAAAGTTCCCACATCTCCAGATCATACATATGACTCTGCCTCCCCCGGACGAACTTGCAGATATACAGGCGGTAAGGTTTTCTTTTCTGCCATTAGTTTGTTGATTTAAAAAAGATTGTTCGATATAAATGTTTGTCACAAAATAACTAAATGACATTTGCTTTAATATGCATATCAACACTTTCATATCGATGGATGATTGCGAAACTACTTCATCTACCTTTTGGAAAGTTTGACAGGCTAGGGGATAATCTTTCTCATTTCTATGCATGGTTAAATTTTCTTATTTTGGTTAATGTTGTGTTAAATTTGGTTTAAATTCAACACAAAATACAGACACAAGATGACCTGTCAATGCTTTTCAAGATATGAACAGTTTCTTGCTCTCTCCCATAGAATTTTTCAAAAGGGCAGATGTAATTCAATGGAATATAACCTATCTCACATGAAGTCACAATAGGGTACAGTAAATCATATGAACTGAGCCCATGATTTGTCCAGACAATTTATGAAAGGTTATACTTGAGTACTTAAAGGTACTACAATATACAGATTTCTGCAATACGCAGACTTTAACTACTCTGACGTTGTTGCATTATCTATTTTACGTTACAATTTCCAGAAAGGTTATTTTGACGTCAGTGTCGGGAAATGCACAGACACGCTGTCCTTTGAGGGGTTTAACATTGATGCTTACAACGCTACAGATTTTCGGAATTCCATGTTTATATCGTCTGCTTCAGAAATGACTTTGACTTTAAAATCTTGTGCCAGATACTCAAAATCTACTTCAGCCATGTTTAAAATCAACGTCACTTACTCAGGTGAGGGATTTAATTTGTAATCTCAGTGTAAATCCTAAAGACATGAGCTACCTTTAACTTGATATGAACTCGATGGAGGCAGTTGATGTGTACTTATACGGAAGGTTTTTAATATTACATAAACATATTTGTTATCAGGAAAATTCTTACTTTTACTTCAACATATCTGTCATGAACAATTTTAAATACTGCATAAATGTATTTGTTATCAGGAATTACTTTTAGATACTAAATATACATATTTTATCAGGAATATTTTAAAATCTACACCAACATATTCTTTTCAAAATTTCAATGCTACATATATATGTTTGTTATAAGTAAGTTTTAAGTGCTACATCCCAATATTTGTTATCAATAGAATTTTAAACTCCATTATTTTCGACATATCTGTTATCTGTAAAATTTCAAGTGCTTCATTAACATTTCTATCATCAGAAAAATTTTGAATGCTATATCAACTCATTTCTTATTTGGAAAATTTCGAATGTTACTTTAACATTATTATTTCCATTAGGAAAGTTTTACGTGTCAAATCAACAATGTTTTTGTCATCAGGAAATTTAAAGTGTTATATTACTTTCTTTCTTTTTTATAGTCATTTCTATTATTGTTTTTTTTTTTTTCCCAAAATTAGAAATGCTACAACAAATTACCGATTACCAGGTAACATTTGAATGCTGCTTCAAAATATTTGTTGATAGGAAAAACCGACTGCTACATAACCAGATTTGTCATAGGAAAATATTTAAATATCACATCAACATATTTGTTAAAGGGATTTTTTAATGCAATGTGTTCATCAGCATTTTTTGTTTCGATGAACATTTTTAACGCTACATCATCATCTATCTTATAAAAAAAATCATTGTTGTAACAACAGTTTTGCAATAAGGAACATTTTGAATGATGCAACAATATTTCTGTGATCGCAATATTTTTACGCAGGATCATCGTGTTTGTGATTAGGATACAAATGAAATCTTTATGCGTATGTTCTTATAAATTGAAAAAAAAATGCAAACTCTTGACGTGCAATGTTATTTCCCATAAAATGCTTTATTCTACAATCGTAAATATTTGCTGATGAATTTCATTGTTTATTAAGCGCACATGTCTGGGCCCGTTTCTTTTGCAAAATCCGAATACCGAAAACTTTTTGTTTAGCCAACGAAAGCTGGCGTTCCGTTGCCATTAGAAAACTCATGCTATAGAGACAGATATTGAATGCATATTCCAAAGCAAGGAAAAAAACAAGAGCTGCCTTCGAATCACTATCTCGTTCTTAGTAGCACATAACATTTTTATGACGATCATCAAATGTAACATGTATCTACCCTACTTGATAAAGTCTCAATTTGTGTAGCAGTAAACATTTTATGGTAAGTATCTTCTGTAAGATCTATTTCCTTTACTTCATAAAGATGTTCCAGGCTGCGGTTTCTTCTCAACGACTGGGGACGCTCACTGCACTTCACAACACGCTATAGTTGCTATACAAGGTTTTCCAACGACCTTTCCGCTCAATACGGTACAGTTATGGACAATACAAGGTCACAGGGGTCAATATGTGGAGCTTATTGTTAAGGTAACAGCATATGTTACAGTTCAATTTCAAAATACACTTTAGTGACATATATGACTTATGGTCGAGCGCATATTATTGCGCAAGTATTCTTGTCGTGGATATTGAATCAAAACGCCTATGTTTTTTTTGTTTTTTTTTGACATAATGGTTTGTGTACTGAAACTACCAGAATTTTCTTCGGGTAGTATTTGTGAAGAGAAGGAGGTGGGTCGTTTAACTCTCATGTGAGTAAAACGCTGCTTACACGGCGTAACAAGAAAACAAAGACAAGAAATTTAAAGCATAGCTGTTTCCATGTCTGCTGAACTTTTATCCATTTTTCTTTCTTGAAAGAATAACTGCTACATTAAGCCTAGTTTTCTGACAAGATAGGCACGGGTAGGTACCTTTATTGTTTTTCTTATATTTTGAAATCATTAATACAATAAGTGTGGAAATTTTAAGAAAGTTCTGTGCGTTAGAAGGCATGCACTTTCTTGTAAGATTAACCCTTAATTCGATCTGATTATCTTCCTTTTTGAATCAATGACCTATATATGTATAACATGCATATTTTTTTTTGCATGTGTCATGCTTAAAACTAGGCTTTCATATTTTTGTGCAAATATTTATGCGGGGGGGGGTCATTAAAATGTTGTATATTTGTATATTTTTCTGTATTTTTCCTGTAATTTTACTGTTTTAGTGACAATTAAAGAAAAACACTTTAATTCCGATATAAGCTGAATTTCTTAACTGCATATACTATTTTTCAAAGGCAAATTTCTCAGAAACGAGCACGGGTAACTACATTTTTTTACTGTCCTTCAATGCACAATAATCACTTGTTAAAGTCATAATTCTTTATCCTAAGTACAGCTAAATACAGCTTCAATACAGTATACTCTATTTAGTAACGACTGTTTGACTTCTGGAAGGTTCGTTTTTGTTTACATTTCAACGTAATTCATCATTTCGTTTTCAAATACCAATTCCTCTCTCTCTCTCTCCCTCGTTTCTAGAAGACAGAAAAGGATAAAACTTCAGACTTGGCTAAGTCATCATATAAAGAATATTAGAAAAAAACAAAGAATCCCATGCGAAGAAAATCTCACTCTAAAACAATATTTTTTCTAAGGCCTTAACTGCTTTTGCAAAAGAACTGTATCGAAAGAAAGTTCAGTGGTAGGAATTAAAATGACTCATATAGCAATAATTTTCATCAGCTGTTAGGAAAAATTTGACCTTCAAACGACTTGAACAACCACGAAAACATCAAATATAAAGGTACCTACACTGGAATAAACAAACATCAAACAAAACAGAACGAGAATCAATTAAACAAGGCTAATTCAAACTTCAAGAAAAAGGAACTGGAATCCAAGTTCGGTTGATGTCTTTCCGAAGATTAAAAGAAAAAAAACGATACATAAAGAGCAATTGAACAACACTGTAAGATATTTCATATTTGTGTGTGTGGAGTTGTGTGTGTGTGTGTGTGTGTGTGTGAGTTTGTAAAACCTGCCAAACGGGGAACTTTGTAAGAATACACACCAACCAACCGGGGACCACCTACCAAACGGGGACGTCCCCGTTTGGTTTTTAATTCAAATTCGCATTCCAGACCCTCTCATTATCAACCTGTCAAATTTAATTAGTAATCTGACGCGGTCCCCGATTGGACTGTTAGCAGCACACACACGTTATACACATATTCTGATATGATGCGAGTTTGTGTGTATCAGTTGGAATGCAGGTCCCCGTTTGTGCTGTAAAAAATTCATACACTTTGTCAGTGCAGGTCCCCGTTTGTGCTGTAAAAAAATCATACACTTTACCGCCATTTCCAGTGGGTAAATGAACAAAAGGTATTGCAGATAAACAATATGAAGAGACCTCAGGTCTTTTGTAGTTTTGAATGAAACAGTGTTGTAATTTTATAGTGAAACAACGTCATGTTAAAAATCGAATGATTTCTATTTAACGACTTTGGTCAAAGTAATGCGAAAAGCCGCGATCACCTAAACAAAGAAATTAAAGAAAATATGACTACAAGATAGTTCATAGCTATGTAGCCTATAAGCCCTTTCTGAAAATAAATTTATAACAGATTTTTCCTGAAAACAGTGCATCGGCTGTTTCTTCACATAAAAATCGAAGAACAATGATGGATCAGATAAATTTCGAGATACATCATTTCGATATTTCCTGCTAAGTCTGACTTAAAAACCTTTAGCAGACAGTGTAGATCAAGATCAGACTGCACTGTAGGTGTAGATCATGTATCCACACTGCCCGATAAGGCGATAATTTTCCCCAGATAATAACTTTGAAATGGCAACATTTTGGTTTTTACCATCAGGTTGAGGATTTCTTTTTACTTATTTAACAAGTTAAGAAATACCAGTTATTTGGATATATATGTTCTGCGCAATGTGAGAATCGGGACAATTCCGGAATTGTTCTGCGCAAAGTAGGAATTCCTACTTTGTCCGCCGATTCCGGAATTGTACCGGACAATTCTAGAATTGCGCAAGGGAGATATATCGTATCGTGGTCAGATATGGTCTGTGCGCAAAGTAGGAATAGGCGCTGACAAAGTAAGAATTTAAATGGTAGAGCAAAGTGAGAATAGCCCAGATATGTTGCAAAGGTTTTAGATTCTGGTAATCATGATTCTCTTTTCGTTCTTTCTAACATCTTAACCCATTACCACACAATCCCTACTTTTGACACCCCTGAGAAAGAAGCCTTTTGAAAACATTGTGGGAAAAGGAGAAAATGCTGGTAACCAGCATTTTCTCCTTTTCCCACAATGTTTTCCACCTTACTGGAAACAAATTTCAATTTTTGAATTACGTTTATGTTGTCGTCTGCAAGTGCTTTCAATTTGGACCAGTCTAAAATTTTGTTGTTTGGTAAAGGGTTAAACTGATGCCTATACTTTACATAGATTTTTTTAAGCATAACTCTATTATTCTATGAATTGCTTTTATTCGGTATCCAAAGGACAGAGAATTTCGCGATATACGATAAAACGCATGGTGTCTTATTTGTTATATACAAAATTTATTGACTGATTATAGGGTGTTTAACTCCCTTCGTAACATCATTTCAGTGATATCACAGCAGCCAGTGCACCTATCCATACTTTTCTGGGGTATCTTTACCATTACACCGCACAATATCATTTCCAAGTCACAGGCTGCTTTCCCACATAACCATCGTCGACACAATGAGAAAGGAATGAATCCTGTCGCAATGACTAACACCAGTCCTCGGAAAGTAATTGGCCGAGCCGGGAATCGAACCATTAATTCCGTGTTCTCAAGTCCTGTACACTACCGACTGAGCTTTTGGGCTCGGTATCAAAATTAAAAAAAATACGATGCTAGGCACATGGTTTATTATTAACGTAGCTATTCCAGCTTTCGCATGTTATGGTGCCTTTCAACGGTATTTCAGTTAGAACTTACTTCAAAATATCATGAATATCAAACCCTGTCAACCAATAGTCTCTGTACTAATGGACGAACATCAATAATACCGGTAAGAAAATGATGAAAAACGAAAAAAAAAACCAACTTTGTCTGCTATTCCTACTTCGCGCAGGGAAACAATAGATTCTCACTTTGTCCCGATTCCTACTTTGCGCAGGGACAATTCCGGAATTGAACTGCGCCAGATAGAAATTCTTACTTCGCCCGATAAAGTGAGAATTCCTACTTTGCACAGGACAATTCCGGAATTGTCCTGATTCCTACTTTGCACAGGACATATATATATAGAAAAAAAAGGAACATTACCGAAGAAATTTGCATCTGATTTTTGCTATCTTGCAGGAAAATAGGGACATTATCATTGAAAAAACTTTTATTTATTCATTTAGAATAAGATCAAACAAAAGATAGAGGTTATCAATCATGAAAAAAAATAGTATGTTTCCATATTAGTCCAGCTGTGATTGGAAAGAAGCTGTTACTGCGAGGTATGATGTGTCTGGTAATATCCGTAGGTTGAACATTATGATTTATAAGTAAAATTATAACGCACAAAAGAAATAAATTGTTTTGGGGGAGAAAATGGGTTATCACCTTTCCTACTTCTTTGCTTAGTTATGAATAAGCAGCCACGGGCTATCGATAAACAGTAGCAACCATGCTAAATTGGTGTAATAAATGTATCCTCAAAACATACATCAGAATATTTTTACGAATCACAATTACTTTTTATACATTGGCAAAATATTAAGGAGCTAGTCTATGGCCAGCTTATACAGCTATGCCCAAGAAGTTAGTCTCATTAATGAGACGCTACGGTGATTTTTTTTTTTTCATATTTGGACATTTATTAGGCACCGTACTGTCTCAAGTCCATCGTAGATTTTCCAGCAGCAAAGATAAAGCGCTATAATGCTTTTCTATGTCGTCGGTTTAATCTATATTGCAGCGAAATGCAATTAAATTTAAGTAACTAACATGACCAAAGAGAAATTATTAAATCTTTCATTACCTTAATAGCTTGTAGAAGTCGTTTATAACATGTAAACAAAACACTGACAAAATTTATTGTGCGTGACGGCCATTTTGAATGTTTTTGGGAATGTATATAACTCAAGTAACAGATGAAATGCACGGTTTCTTATGTTAAGCATTTAAATTGAAATCTGTATGGAACTTTCAGCTGGTTTTGTCTTCATCGTCTCTGTACCCAGAGGCGACTATTCAAAAAGTAACATCGCCTTTTGGGACAGTTATCTGTTCTACCCAAGAATTATGCAATCTTCAACCTATGCTGCTTCACGTATAATCAAGGCTAAAGAGAATTACAATGAAGACCTCAAATCTAGAGCGGAAGCTCTTTCCACACCATTTTGACTTCAACTGGTCAGGTGAAATTCTATCTACTGCATTGCGCACACTTAAAAAAATACATGTACATTCAAAGCCTGGTCTACTTCAATGCATTAAAGATGAGAGATCGATGTCTGATTATTTTCCGAAAGAAGCACAATTATGCAGCTTGTCGGCTAGAACAAAGCAGAACAGAACAATCCTTTTATTCACCCAGGTACAAATGAGGTACAAAGTGGGGTAATAACATACACTATGTTTGCAACATCATTAAAGCACTATTCGTTGCATATGTCTATTTTTTGTACAGACCATAATTTCTTCGACAGATGTGGGGCTGGAGGGATTTCAAAGATGAAAATTGATGATTATAAAAGAAGAAGAAAAAAAAAAAAAACGCGAAGAGGCGAAACTTAAAAGGTTATCTGAAAATCTTTGTAAAGAATAGAAATACTTTCGAAGCCTAGGCGAATAGACTGTCATATCCACACCGAACCATATATTGACAATGAAATGCAGCTTACGAAATGATAAACTCTCAACTCAAAGTAACTATAAATACATGTAGCTTTAGAGGAATATATTGTATTTAGTGTTCTTTCTTTTGTTTTCTTTGTTCATTATTTTCAACAATTAATGTGTGTAGGTGTGCTGAAAAGAGATAAGCTTTGCTAGTATGAGCGGTACCTTCTCTTTTCTTGTTAAAATTCTTTTCTAAACATATGTAAATCGTGAAATCAGTAACTTAAACAGATTAGGTTTAGTAAAGAATATCTTAATCAAATAGCTGTTGCTTCATCATGTACCTGTACATGATAAGTTTAATTTTGATTAATGTACATATCAAAACATATTTTTTGTTCGGGAGTTTCGTTGATATCAAAAAGAAATCAAGTAAACAAACGACCCCTGATATGGCAATCAAGTTCGTTCTTATAAGTTTAAAATCGGCTGTTGTTCTTAATGATACATTCGTGCAAGTTTGAAATATGGCTTTCAGTATAATTATTTTTTCTTGTTTTATCATGCATAGGTTCATTAGTTATACTCACAGACTAAAAATCAAACTATTTTACACACGAGTTTTATATTTTTTCCCTATGCAAACACATAATTTTTTAACGTACGGAAATAACTTACCCTCCCTATATGCCTTGATTATGTTTATCAAACAGATGTTGATGTTCACAGAGTCACTTTTACCGTTTCCTTACTCCAGGAAGCAATGTTGTTCAAACTGCTACTTTTGGATTTATTCTATACTTCACAAATATCTAAATACCACAATCTTCCTTCGAATAGCATTAGATGGTTGGAAATGCAGGCAAAGATGTGTAAATCGCGGGATTTGATGAATTGTCTGCGTCCCGTGTGATTTGATGATGCATTTCAAATGTTTGCAAAGTTTGTTTCCGTAATTATACAACTATGGTACTGAAGAAGGTACTTAACGAATGAGATCTAACATTAGTCATTATTCTGATTTTCGGCAACTTGAACTTCTGATAGACATTTTTTGAGTAATATATTTTTATTCTGATGAACATTGACATGCATGTATGTAAAAATATAAAGATTTCAACATACACATATACTTCTCGTTTAGTTTCAAAAATTATAACATCAGAAACCACTTTTAGTGCCATGTGAACAGATTTCTCATTGAACATACTCATCATTTTCCTCTGTCAAGAAACTTTCGGCCCCAGGCTGGTTCCAGAGATATATATGAATACGAATCATTATCACCTGTCGCTGTAATAAGATGGAAGTAATATTCAGAGCGACATAAAAACCAATCAATCAATTAATCGTATTCCTCGTTCTGTATGTACACTAAGTTCTTTTAAAATATGCAACACTACTTGAAAATCATGCGACAGATAATCTTTGCTAGTACTGACTATTAGTTAATCTCTTCGTGCCAACTTGAATGTGTTCGAAAATTTGTCAGGAAAGAAAATAATAAATCGTCAAAACTAGAATGCTTTCTAGTTGGCTGAACTAGAATAAGACCAAGAAATTCTAATTAGAATAGTCGGTTGAAAACGAACCTAGAAGCTCTCTCATGCAGATACGATTTATAATAACGTGTATGACCAACACATACGTACATGCACATTTATTACTGCGTTTCATTTCTTCCTTCTTGAAAAGATTTATGAAGCTATGCATTACTTAGCCTGCAAACCATCTCAATGACACTTTGCTAATCAAGGTAGTATAAAATCGGCGGACTTATCATTGACATTGACACGATTTTGTGATTTTACTTGACAGTAGTATCCTTATAGATCTACGTCGTAATTTTACCGAACGTTCTGAAATCAATTAGGTTTGTATTACTGTTAGTGTGGTCAACATGTATAATTACGTGCACATGTATGCAGTAAGGATCCTTTTTGCAAGTGATTCTAATAATTACTCTTAGGTTTGCTTTTGGAACATAGATCTATATCTGGTAATTTCCTTTTAAAAATGAAATATCAGATAAACCTTTTAACTCAGTGCTATGCTTCCCGTTTAGTATACTTGATTTCCCATTCTTTGTACACAAAGTCCCCGTTTGGTATACACAATGTCCACGGTTGGTACACACAAAGTCCCCGTTTGGTACACACAAGGTCCCCGTTTGGTATACACAATGTCCCCGGTTGGTATACACAAAGTCCCCGTTTGGTATACACAAACGTCCCCGTTTTGCATGTAAAAATTCACATGAAGAAATCTTTGATTTAGGATGTTTTTCAGTACTTGAAACAAAACGGACTGTCCTGAAACAGTCAAATTCTTAATTTGAGTTGCTTACGATGATTAGAAATACAGGTCCCCGATTGGTAGGTTTCTAGCTTAGGTCCCCGTTTGGGGGTTTTTACAAGTATGTGTGTGTGTGTGTGTGTGGGGGGGGGGGGGTGTAAGTGTGTGTGGGGGTGTGGGGTGTGTGTGTGGGGGGGGTGTAAGTGTGTGTGGAAAAGCAATCCCTCATAGAAAGATATATGATGTGTAGTAGCGGTATAAAGAAAAACCTTAAACACCTTCACTGATTTGGTATAAAAAATTGTTTGAGCGGTGCATTTGGTAAAAGTGGGTTGACATGTCTGCATTATGCATTGCACCAAGTAAGACATCACATTATAATGGGTCTAAACATTCCGTTTTATCTAACAGCCGACTGAATCACGAGTTAGACTTGCACTATAACATACAGGAGGCTGTCGAATAGCAAAAAGCTTCGACATAGGTCAGCCTGCGCGAACAGTGCAGGCTGACCTATGTCGAATCTTTTTCCAACCGCACCCTTTTTTCACAGAGCTGGCTCATTTATCATTGATAATGGTGCAAAGACTTTAAGAACCTACCAAACATTTTAGGTCCTCTATCTACCTGGCGCTGGAGAGGACTGTCGAGGCCATTCCATCACGGTCGAAGACCAGTCTCTACAAAATGAATGGGTTCTTATTGGACAATATTGCGACTTTCAAAGTGTGATTGAACCGATCCGATCTAGCTGGCATGCAATAAGGATCAAATTTGAATCCGGCCCCGAAAGTGATGTTGACGACATGAAAGGGGCCGGCTTTATGGCAGAGTACAGACTTCAACAATTTGTGCAGAACATCGTGGTTGAAGATAATCCGGGTAATTGGCAGATTCCAATTTTAACAGGCATTGGCTAAACTCTCTGCCAAACGACACAATTTTTCTTGAGACAAGTGGGATTAAATCTTTTTTTGCAGACGTCAACCAAAATGTACTCCAAAACCTGATAACTGTTTTTGGAAAGGTGAAAACATTGTGGAAAATGATGTAATGCTGGTTTATGCGTTTAATCTTTTTTCCACAAATATTTTCAAATGCTTTCTTTTCAGGGTCGTCAAAAATGGGTATTGAGTGGTAAAGGGTTAACTTACTGTCTCTTTACTACAACACTTTTTCGATTTACAAGAAGACTTTGTGGCAAAAATGTAACAATACCTAGGTCTACAGAGAAACATTTTGCTTTTGTTTACTTTTCTTAATATGGCCATAATCACGTAACCTTCTTTGTATTTGCTGCTCGATCATTGAGGACTATTTTTGCAAAGAATCCTCGCGATTTGTAAGATATTTGAGCCATGCTCTCAGAAAAAGCGCCGAAATGCATCTGCAAGGAGTGTCAACACAAGTCACCCTGCGCACTCCGCACAGGCTGACCTCCGTCGATACCTTTTGCCATTGGTCATTTTTTCTGAATGTTAAGAAACCAGTAAAGTCTACCTCATGATTCAGTCGCTGTTTGTACAAAATGGAAAATAAAAGATCCATCATTGTGATATGACTTGCTTGGTATCTTGAGTAGCAGGAATGCATAGAATGTCCTTTTGCCTGCGCATGATTCATCACTGATTCTCAATATATATATATATGTGTGTGTGTATATGTATATATGTATATTAAGAGTTAGTGTGGGCTATTATATTGATTTATCATGTGAAAAACAAATCAGAAATTTGCAATCTTTTCTTCATATTCATATTGTCACTCTCATAAAACTGTATATGTAAAGTATATGTAAAATGGGCCGGAGGCCTAACTTACGGAAATAAAATATGTTATGTTATGTTATGTTCTGTATGATACAGCAAAAGTCACATAACTTTCTTCGTTTTCTGGATGACATAGCAAACGTCTCATGAATGATTTTGTTTTCTGTGTACTATGGCCAAAATGATTGATCTTATCCTATATACGGACGCCTATGCTAAAAGAAAATATGTAGGTTTCTTATTGAAACCTTACAATATCTTAGGATGAAAATGATCTTTATGCTACTGATTTTTATTTTCAGAGAAAAGACCATTAATCAAAACATTGAGGCAAGAATATTAATTTCTCGTGTTATTTACAGGTTGTCCCGAGGGTTGGGAGCATTTCAATCAAAGTTGTTACCAATGGTTTAGTGTGTTTGGTAGCTTGACATGGATTCAGGCTGAGGACGATTGTTCATACTATCATTCCGGCCATTTGGTCAGCTTTCATTCTCGGACAGAGGTCAACTTTATCCACTATTTACTTACTGAGAAGTGGACAGATTGGTCGGATAGCCAAGCCGACTTCTACATAGGTTAGTCATGTGGCTAGTCAGGCTTCATTCTGAAACTTTATTTATATGTTAGCTTAGGTGCAGAAGAGTTGTGTCTTTTATCACATTATAATTTTTGTACTGTTTAATTACGAAGTATTTTGATCACCCATATGAACATGTATATAGTTGTTCGCAAACAGATTTTCCCTCCAAAATGAATATATTGTGAGGATTTTGTAAGTTATATAATTGTAGGCAGATCTCATTAGACCAATCTTGGATTTTTCACCGACACAGGACTTCCTTTTTTCATGAAATCATATTTAACTTGCGGCATCATAATTTACAGGATTAAAAAAGTCAGGCTTCGGTGGAGATTTTGCGGACTACGAGTGGTCAGATGGTTCCCCAGCAACATTTCTAGCATGGTAAATACATTTTTTTTTCTTCAGTTTCTTTGATGTATACATTTCCTTAAAACTAGTCACCAACTAAATGGATTTGCGGCGATAGCTTAGAAAATTTCCCCGTACATAAGATATGGGTAAACAAAATACGCTAAGATTCCATACATTAGAATGTGTTATTTGTGCTTAAAACGTTTCATTTCGAAATGGTCTATCACTGGGAAAAACTGCCAGTAACACGGTGGGTACACGTACACCGGATATAGTAGAGTAATTGAGTAAATGTTTACAAATGGAAGAAATATTGCTCGCACCACAGGTAAGAATTCATATATTATACCAGTGTTTGTAACATTCGTGTGTCATATAGTAATGATTTGATAAGCTAAATGGTTAATCAGTCCTGTACTATTGATGAATTACCAAAACTAGTTTTGTTACGACGTAAATTTGTCGTCCGAAAGTCATGCTCACGCATATTTTTGACCTGACTGGCCAAAATGATAGAATATTATCAGAACAGGGAATTTGATTGAAATTCTGAAGCGTGCCATTTTTGTGTAATACATTAAGTATTATGTAGATCTACATCAAAAATTTAGTTCCAAGAATCACTTATCATGTAGTTATACGTCACAGAAGATTACCATCGGTGTACCGAGGATAGTTCCTTGCTGTACCGAGGATAGCTGTATTTTAGAAATTTGTGTACTGAGGATAGTAGTATAAGATGCTACAAAGCGAATTGTAATTTCTTGCTCACTACTAGTTATTTGATGATATATGCCGCCCAGAAAGCCAAATATGTCAGGTATTCCGAAATAACAATAAATGTGAAGAAATAAGGAAATTCTACTATTGGATGTTCACAGCTGACAATATTTTTCTGTTCTTGACAATATAGGCTGCAACCAAAAGATACATGTGTATGTGTTCCGATCCCAGTCCTCATAATTCATCCAGATCAGATTCAAAGTAATATTTTTCATCGTTTTGAAGTTTATTAAGATAGCGGCTTATAAGTAGAAAACCACCTAACCTTTATATTCTGTTATTTAACTGATTTATAGATATGCACCACTTTGAAGTGTTGAAAGATATTGTTAGTTTAAAAAAAAAGATATTGTTGTGATCAGACAATAAAATGTGTCTTTTGATCTGATTTTATTACTTCATCGAACATGCTATAGATATAAGTTTATCATTTATGTGTGTAAATATGCTTTAACGTAGTTTTGGGTAATGAGTGATATGGACTGTGTCAAGATGTTACAATTGCTTATTCGGACCTTACCCCATATTTTTCATGTAACGTATTATTGAGTTCATGTACAAACGTGCCTAAACAGCCATTCTTGAACGATATTGGAATACCTGTAAACTATGTCTATGTCGACTCATTGTCGCTTGTAATGAATGTAGGCAAGGTACTTAGACCACCAGCAATTCACTTTAACTTTGTAAACATGTAGACCGAGATCGTATAGCATGTATGAGGCCACAAGAGTAGGTCAGGGCTAAAGAATAGTTAAAACAAACACACATGAAGCTTTGTTTCTCTGAAAATATCAATTATATAGAAAAAAATATCTTGGTAAAATCTAAGATAAGATTAATATCACAGACTTATTCATGTTTTCCCGAATCTTAAAAAGTACAGTGATATAATGAGTGCCTTTTGTATTGGATTAGAGACATGAACAAAATTAAAGATAAACATAGGTCCTAGCGGTAACTGAAAATAGTGTATCTTGTAAAACAGCTCTATTAAACTCACTGTGCTAAATGAAATGTTATCATTAAAGATCCGTCGTGACTTCTAGACTTCACACTTCGTGGATGATTTGTCCGAAAACTGTAGTGTGGAGTCCGAGCCGTTTAAACAGTACGACGTGTGAATTCTGAATTTCAAACTAGGAACTTATAATAAAGGAATAACTTCAGACTTCAAACGTCACACTTTCAACATGTCGTAAAGCCTTTACCGGTATTTTAATAAAATCTGTAGTATTTCCATGATTGGCATACCGCGGACTCTCCGAACCTTAATCCTGACCCTGTTTTGTTAATTTTGGGTTATCCCAACTAAAAGCGTTTATATAAGGGAATAATAGACGTCTACAGACGGGTAATTAAAGCATAATATTAAGACATAGCAGAAAAAAATGTAAATCGAAAAAAATTGCTCGTTACGTGGATTCCTCATTTTTTGCAACGTTTTCCATGTCATCAGTTGTAGACGGGTTAAAGGCCATTTGCATAAACGTAAGGGTTAAAGCACCTATGTGTGTAACTCTTAACCACACATAATTAAACAATGGTTCAAACATTGTGAGAGAAGCTTGCTTAAAACACCATGGGAAAATAGATTTGCGCGTAAATTTTGCTCATCTCCAGAAAATGTCCAAAGAGTATGTTTATTCTTGAGGCATAAAAACCACAGCGGAGACTACATGTACATACACTCCAGACTAAGTACAAGTACATATCCTTAGGTTCCTGCAGCACATACAAAATATGGTACAGTTATGCCAAAGTTATAGAAGACAATGCGAAAAATCTTCCAGTTAAGCTTTAACGAGGAGCGGCCGCCGACAGTACTTTCATACCGGCGAAGCAACAAACGGTCTCAAAGTACATACTTCATAGTACATGTATTCACAGGCGCTATCTTCCGCTGGGGGACATCCATCAAATGCACACCTATCTGATTTGGGCATTCTGGGTACAGAACCGGATTACTTTTCAAAACGACGACAATTAGTTTGAGTTTCAAACTAAACGTTTACTCAATAAAACGCTACTTGGTACGATTCATTCAGCTATGGTAAGCTGGCTTGTAACCTATGCACCGACCATTTATAAAACCAGCCCCTACAGGCTTTGGTAATAGCTTCGGTATAAGCTGAGACACTTTTTGATTAGTTTGTTGAAAAAGCCTGCACGAATCCTGATTTCCCTGTTCAAGTCTTTATTTAGAATGTGTATTCAAGGATGTGCTATAAAACAAGAGTATTTGGGAAACCATTTCTTCCTTTTTGAAATAATTTGATTTTTAAGATATTTTGAGCGAAAAACAGGCTACATATTTTCCATAGATGTATTTTTGATAGCCATTTTCTCCTTGCTACTTTTTTTTTTTAAATCGGATTATTAATATTTATCCTGTACACGATCTAGTGCGGCGTCATAGCAAACAGGTCAAATCGAGTGAATACCGGTAACTTGGTCTAAGCAACAAGGAGACTGTCTTCAAAAGTAACCATAAATTGACCTACAGAAAACCTTTGAATTGGATTGTATAAGTACAGCTAGTATTACTTAGCTTATCTCTTTACAATAGGATTTATTGCCTCTATTAAGTTACCGCCATGAATATGCTTTCCTGCAACTGTCACATATGCAAGGAGCGGCCTCATGCATTCCCTTTGTACAATATGCTAGCGCATCTTTACTTGATAATGTTAGTCTGCAATTTACGCAAGCAGGTTAGCTCTTGGCTAGTCTCTTTAAATGCATCTGGATTAGAAGAACAAATAGATGTGTGTCTTCGAAAAGACAAATTTTTTGTAATGTCCTCCTACAACCTACAACATGAGGATAGGAAATTTAGACACCAATCTAAGTGTTGCATACATAAATACATTCAGTGGTTTATCAATATAGCGTTCACATGACACTATAGAATGGAACATTACTATCCCCGGTACACTATCTACTATCCCCGGTACAGTAAAATACTATCCTCCGTACAGTTCTTTCAAAACAATAGCTATCCTCGGTACACCATTGTCGACAAATAACTTGTGTTTTCTGGCAATTTTCACCCGATACAGCAAAATTGCAATCATACAAAGAAATTAGACTAAAAAATCAAGAAATTTGTCGACTCAGATTTTTGTATTGTGAAAAGAACCAGCTTTGCAGATGAATTGTTTCTAGAAATCTCCGAAATCCGTCGTGAGCAGTCGACTTTTCTGACAATTTTTTCAGACTTTCCATGGCTAAAAGCAGCATTCGTTGTAGACCTTACAAACTCTAAACATTGTAGAATCTGGGTTGACAAAGCAATAGTATATTAAAAGCTGTTGTTAAGAAATATTTGGAAATCTCTTACCTGCAGTCATACAACACACAGTTATTTTTACTCAATTTGACGGCTATATCCGGTGTACGTGTACCCACCGTGAGTAAGAGGTAATTGAAGGAAGTAAGTGATTCTTTCGGGGTGCAAAGACATTTTTTCACATTTCCGGCTCTTTGAATATGATAGATACGCCGTTCTTTTCTTACTCTGTAGCTGTACATAGGAAATTTAACCCATTACCACACAATCCCTACTTTTGACGCCCCTGAGAAAGAAGCCTTTGGTAACCAGCATTTTCTCCTTTTCCCACAATGTTTTCTACCCTTCACAAAACAATTTTCAAACTTTAGTCATTTTTATTTTGTCGTCTGCGAATGCTTTCAATTTGGACCAGTCTAAAATATTGTCATTTGGTAATGGGTTAATAAGCTTTTCTGGGTTTGAATATGATAGCTTCGCCTTTTTGTCGCAGAGTTTGAATGACCTAAACTACATATACAACTTGCCGGAATTGTTTTTCCACATGAGCCATTGTACCTTGTCTAAAACATAATCGTACTGCTTTTGTGCATTAGCGCTTGCGTCTTTCCAGCTGCTACACTTATGAACAGCTGCATTTTCACAAGCTTAGCTCGCCCCCTTTGTACTTTCGATGCCACAGTTCTTGTATATTGATCAATTCAGAATTAACCTTATTTAAATATTTTTACACCATTTTTAAATATTGTACATGTTGATACAGTACAATTTAATTCTCCGTATCATTATTATTATTATTGTTTCATTTGTTTCCTCGTTTCGTTTTTTTTTTCGTTTTTTTTTTCTCTCTCTCTCTTATTGATTTTGTAGTGTTTGTCGATATTAATTGGCAAGGAGTGAAGCTTTTCTAGACGCCAAAGGATGTGTTCTACATCAAGGCTCTTTGAAAGAGAAGAAAAACATGGGAAACTTCTGGTTACCTGCATTTTGTCCTTTCCTCCTATGTTTTCAATAACTTTAAGTGTGAAAAAATGGGATAAACTAGTAAACGGCTTACTGATTGGTGTTGTCAATTATATTTAAGGTACACCGATACAACGTCAGGGGAATCCCAGCCCAATGGAATGAACAACGAGCTATGTACCTTTCTAAGTCTGTACAGTATACTTTCAACGGATAACTGGCATGATGTCGCTTGTGCTTACGACAATATTGATAAATATATATGCGAAATAAAGCTAGAATCTACATCACGTAAACATATTAATTTATTATGTACTTTTCATTGGATGAATAGTTAAGTGGATGAATTCAGCATCCACTTAAATACTTTTATTACCGTTTTATTTGCTGTATTTTGTTGTTGAAAGTTGTAGGTATGTTACAAAAGGAATAGTAACTCTTCTTGTGCTGGTATTTGCTTCTCACTGCGAAAGAAAATTCTCATATTTCGGTCCACCTTTGGCCTTTCGCGATATCAATTTTTCTCGCATTTCTGGAATAAAATAGAAGCTCAGAGGGAATTACTCTTTCCTAATATTCCACCTTGGACTGAGCTTGGGTTAGATCGGTAAGTCATCTTTTGAGTGATTGAAAGTAGTTTTAGATTGAAAGAATTCTCTTTTATTACATTCTGTTCTGGTCGCGGACAAATGGCAAGATATCGTTTGAAACTTAGACAATAGATGCACTTGTTGAAAAATCATCTTTTGTTGGCTGAATATGTCCTAGATGAGAAGGACTGAATTTTCATTCACTAAAAATATTTTTCTCGTGAACATTTGATTATCGATCTATACACAGAAATCAAGGGTCACAGAGCTTGGGAGGTCTTATTCTGCTGAAAAGACACAGCCTTTATTTCCAGACAAGAATGTAGTTGTACGGTGAAAATGAAAATGTATATCTATTACAAACTTGACGTATTTCCTGGATACCAGACGGGTATGACGGCACCAGCGACTTAATAGTCCATATTTAGCACTGTCAGCAAAACCATAAAAATATTTCTTATGTAATATACTTTCACCAGTGCCAGATATACTCTTTTCGATATGATTAGCCCCCTTTTTCCTCTCAGAACATAAATTTTCTCTAAAGGTCATGATATGATGATAGCAAATAATACAACACACGACATATCCAACGACGGCCTCTTTCAATGTGACAGTGGGGAACTTATACAGTCTACCTACATCTGTGACGGTATCAACGATTGTTCTGATTCCTCGGACGAAGCTTGCAATCTAGGTATGTAGAGTGTCCGTCTTTATCATTCCATGCATCTTTATCTTTCCGAGATCATCTGCGGTTGCATGTACGGCGTATTTCGCCGAACTTTTAAAGCTCGACAATGACGATTCCTTTCATTAGGCCCGGGGCTTAAGGAACAAAGCGTCTGATGGAAAGAAAATTGACGAAAGTTTAGGTTCTTTCTACAAGCCAATACAAGTAAATACCTGTTAGCCCCAAACTTTTTTAAAAGCTGAAAATGCAGCGGTGTAACACTCATGTTTTTAAAGTTATGTGTTGATTTGAGATTTTCTCACTGTTTACATTTCAGAGACTCGCTGTCCGGAGAATGGATTCAAATGCAATGAAAAAGAATGTATAGCTTCTTACATGTTGTGTGATTTTGTCGAAGATTGCTCGGACGGGTCAGACGAAGTTGATTGTGGTTAGTCCCTTTTCTGCAGCTTTTTTGAATTCTCTTGAGATCAGGAATTTTATGTATTTTGTGACTTTCTTATGGATTAACGGAATTATAACATTTTAGGACAGTTTGAGTAGTTCAGACTTTGTTACGTGTAAGAAGGAACTTTAACTATAATTTGTGATATTAATTACTGTGTTTTGAATTATTGAATTTTAAGTCATATTCGAACGCATCTGTTCTTTTTTACAGTGATTTAATTCGTAGCCATTTGGTACATAAGGCACCGTTATACTTTTAATACGTCGTCTATTGTTGATTTTAAACTCATATTTCTGTTCAGTGTTTCTGCCCTGTATGCATGCTGAGTGGCAGTGTAGTTCCGGACAGTGTATACCACAGGAATTCCGGTGTGACGTGAAGATAGACTGTATTGATGGTTCTGACGAGCAGGACTGTGGTAGGTTTTCTCTTAATGTGAGTTTTTGTCTGTATACAAATGGGTCAATTTGTTGACATGTAGATCATATTTTGTGAAACTCTATTCACAATCCTGTCGAGAGAAATAGTTTTACTCTGTGATAGACTAGAACATTTCTGATTGGTCCATATTTAAAACGATTGCAAAAAATGACTTGAAATATGCTTAAGAAACAGTCTTTATTGTCCAGGAGAAAAAAAGAATGCCGGTTTTTCACACCCTCTTCTTCAAGGTCGTAAATCACGGGATTGTATTGTAACGAGTTTACTCATCACCTTCTGAAATAAAGTACTGATTCTAACATGACACGTGAATTCTGTTCTATAAGCACAGTGCGACAAAAGCGTGTTAAAATATATATATATTTATAGAATAACATCATTCTGTATACAGTAGGTCGCCTGTGGCTGTTCCAGGTCTCCGCCCTCCGATATTTTATAAATAAAAGTAACTTGACGTTCACGAACAAATCGCAATTTTCTATTTCTTGATTAAAAAAAAAGAGGGAAAAACTCAGAGATTATCGATATTAATTGTTTACGATGAAAATTGACAACGACAGAAATATTTGATATGTTACTATTAAATATTTGTAAATCAAGAATCTTTTCATGTTTAAAGTTAGTTCAATTTGACCGTAGTTGCATTGGAAATGGAAGGCTAAGGTAATTAAATTTGTACTTCTCAGAAATATGCCAAGGCAACACGTTCCAATGTTACGATCAACGGTGTGTGACAAGTAACAAAATATGTGACTCGTTTTATGACTGCACTGGTCGTTTCCAAGAAGACGAAATTGATCGAAACTGCACCTTTGACACGAGGTAAGTGGGCATGTTTTGTGTTTAGTCTATTGTAATTTAAACCAATCCATAACAAAGCATTCTACAGAAGATAATCAGTTGATTTTTCTCTTTATTATATACCTTATTAACATTATTATTTCTAATTTTACGTTTGAAAGTCGAAAAAAATGTAGTCGGAAAAAAATAGTGCCTAAAATACGGCAGGAAGTGAAAGTGAAAGTTGATATCGTCACTAGTGATGATACCAAAATTTATTACACTGGGAAATTCCAGGATTTCACTGCTAGGTATATAATAAAAAATACTAATGACCGCTAGTCCGATATAGTTACCTCTCTAAGCCGTCTTGTGTGTATTTGATAAGGAAATAAACAAGTCTCGCGAGACAGTGTGGTAGTATCTGAACCTTCACGGTGCCTGTAAGTTAGCCAAATCGTTAATTAACCCCTAATGGGAAAACAATATCAGAAAATGAAATCTTTGAAATACTTATAGAAATACTGCGCATAGTAAATACGCCCCCGTTAAGACAGATTGCTGCTTATGATTACCCTTCAGTTAAGGTTGCATGATTGTGTGTGTGTGTGTGGGGTGTGTGTGTGTGTGGTCCCGTTTGTGGGTCTGAAATGTGCCTTTCATTTGAAGAGCTCCAATAATGGAAAAAAAGTATTTCGATTTCAAAAATTTCTGCAATTCTTTTCACATTGTTTAATTATGCTCTCAGTGAAACTAAGTTATATCACTACGACGATATTACCTATCCTAGAGTTCTTTTAACTTTAAAAAGCAATGTCGAAACAGTATAAAGCGGGAAAAGAACAAACATCGGTTGAGATACTTTCGATTATTTTCGAAAAAATAAACCTGACCGAGCCATGGTGCGAAACGAAAAGTTCTGTATTAACAGCCCAGTGGCTCATCACTGAGCCATGGGAACTTGGCTTCTTTCTCCAATGAAAAGAATTCTTAACATTTTATCTTCACCAAGATTTTATAATAGATTCATTAATGTTTTCAGGAGAACATGTTCCGAATGGTACGCCCTTGGTCGACGATCTAATGGAACTTTTCTAATTAACTTGGGACAAACTGGTATGATTCGTAGTTTGTATATGTTTCCTCATTTTCGCTAGTCAATGATGAAAATCACTGCATTGCTTTTTTCACCTTTTGCTGATCGAGTCGAAATTTTTAATCCCCGAGATAAGCCACCTACTTGATTGTTAGAGTTTTGGCCCTAGAATAATACCAACGAAAAACCAGTCTAACCTAGACCGAAACATTTCGCTAAAGCCTAGTTTTCTGTATGTCAAAGGACTATTCTACCTCGTAATTGAGTCGATTTCGAGAAAAAAAGGCTGTTGTAGATTCAAAAGTATATGATAGCTTGCTTGGCGCGACAGAGGAGCATTAGGCACCTTTTTGCCGGAGAATGTCTCATATATATATATATATATATATATATATATATATATATATATATATATATATATATATATATATATATATTTGTATGTTTTTATAGGAAAATGTTTTTTTCTTTCTTCATTATTATATTAAAAGATTATGTAAGGTATGCTGGGGGATGACCACGACCCCCGCATACCTATTGACGTGGTAAATAAAGCTAAAAAAAAAACCAGTCAATATGTCGCGTAGAGTAGTATATATTACCTTTTACTATCATTATTTCCAGCGCCTGCGCCAACGACCCCGATGACCCCCCTCCCCACCCCTTCATTTTTGGACGGCAAAACTTCGAACACAAAGTTCATAAATCGCGTTGACAGGTCCATTGTGCTGTCGCGGTGCGAAGTCTAATAGAAGTATAATTTTAATCTAATGCAAATAGGTCTCTTTTTCAAACACTGGCTGTATCATTATTCATTAATCATGTTTACAGTTCTATTCAAGAGAGTATAAAATAAAATTATGTCTTTCAGAACTGAATTTACAACCGTATGTCATGCGATGACGACTATTGAAAAACATAATTTTGAACCTAAATGCACATAAGTTTCGTTGGCCTCTAACTCCACGATTCCTAATCCTACAGCTTCAGAACTTCTGCCCAAGTATCGGGTGGTCAGAAACAGCAAACCAGAACTGGTTATGATCCAGTGATTTTGGCCTTTAACTCCGTTATCCTTAGTTCTACAGCTTTGGGACATGAACCTTGGGGATTGGGGGGCCTAATTTGCAAACTGGAAGTAGTCACGGTCCAGTGATTTCGGCCTATCACTTTCGAGTACATTAGCGCAGGTGCAAGAAATGATAATAATAAAAAGTAATATATACTACTGCGAAACATAATCCTTTCTCCAAAACCCATGCATGTGTAATTTGATAGTTAATTATTTGGTAATGGTTCCCAGCATATCCGGAAATTCTTGCTATATTGTATATGTTTTTTCTGGTGACTAATGGCACATGTAATACGCAATTTGACTGATACCTCTGGAGCGGACTTCAGTCAAAGATTTTCTGTAACTCGAGGGTTTCCAATTTCAAATGGGATTAGCCAAGGCTGCATGGAGGAATGAAGTGATCGTCACCCTTGCCTGACGATGATGTTGTTCACAACATTATCTAATGTAATTTTCGTATTTAGTACTATATGACCACAGATCTAATTTAAACCTTTAACTAAACAAGCCTGCGTTTTGAATCCGTTTCCAAAAGAATGTTTTTTCCCCATTTTTTGCTGACGACAGATTCGTTTAAATGTGACCAAACATGGCTTGGTAAAGAAAAAATGTTTGTACCGACTTTCCCTCAGGGTCGTTAAAAGTCGGATTTGCTCTCGAAAATAGGGCCTAGTATACATACCAAGCAGGTCGTCACATCATATTGGATCCAGTGCAACCACTTTGTCGAGCAAAATGACTGAATTATCAGGTTTGAATATATTTAACCCATTACCACACAATCCCTACTTTTGACGCCCCTGAGAAAGAAGCCTGTAGAAAACATTGTGGGAAAAGGAGAAAATGCTGGTAACCAGCATTTTCTCCTTTTCCCACAATGTTTTCCACCCTTCACAAAACAAATTTCAAATTTTAAGTCAGTTTTATTTTGTCGTCTGCAAATGATTTCGATTTGGACAAAACTAAAATATTGTAGATTGGTAATGAGTTACCAAAACAGAATGTTTCGACCTAGGTTAGCTTGGGCAGGACTGAACTTTTGTAGATGCATTAATACCCCTTTCCACGGAACAGGGGCTTATTTCTCTTTGATCAACTGTAGACAGTCATCCTGCTGTGTTTTTTTAAACAGAAAGTTTCCCAGTGGAATGCAGATTCGGTGACGAGGACGGAACATTGGTGGTAGAGACACTGATTCATCACGATATGGAAAACACCCTAGCCTTTGAAAACACGAAGGTCTCGTATCCAATACACTACTCTGCCACCGACGAGCAAATCCGGCTGTTGAAGCAGATCAGCCGTTGTACACAGTATATCAAGTTTGGTTGCCAACAGACCACCTTCTGGTTACGTTGGGTTGCATTCGATGGCACGTTTTATGAGAATCTGAATAAAACCGAGTCCTGTGATTGCCCGTATGTAAACAAGTGTCAGACCCCAAGTGGGAAGTAAGTTCTGAGTAGTATTTTGCTTTATATTTTTTGGTAGTTTATCGAGAGAAAATGGTGGATTATGGTTTGGTATTTCAATGATAGGACCAGTGAAAAAAAAAAACGTTTCATTTTTTAGCTCTTTGATTAAAGGGGAATACAGTAAATCCCGCGAACATATTATTTAGGCAGACAGAGGATGTCATTCGAATATAGAGAAATTGGACGTAATTTACATGTATTTACCCTACATTTCTAGCTCTTTACATAATACTGTGATGCGTTCTTATCTGGGTGGGGTATGGGGTATAATAGCGATTAGGAGCTTGTAATAGATAGAATATGTAATAAACAGGGCATTCCTTATTTTAGTTGGTGAAAAATCGAAAGTTATTTCGTTTCGTAAAGATCATCAGTAATATATTTTAAGTGGAAATATGACCAAAGATTTTCACTCGATGAAGTACAGTTCGATCTTTCACCAAAAAAATATATGCATACTTTCTATCTATTTTCATTTTCCATGCCAAACGTGAACCTTATGAACTTGTAACCGGAGACGCTTACCATTATGGCATAATTTTAGCTGCAACAGCTTGGTTCCTAGTTATCATTGTCATCGACAAATAATCTTGAAAAAATATTTCATGAAAAATTACATGTTTAAAGCAATATGCAAAATAATGCGAAAAAAGATGTAATTTTTAGTGAGGTTACTTTTCGTTATTTTTCTTCATACTGAACCTCAAAGGGCTTTCAATATTTAAGACAATAGTTTAATTTGTCGCGAAACAGTGGTGCATAAGCATATCGTCGGTTTACTTAAAAAACCTCGCAACTACAGCTGTAGTTGCAAGGTTTTTGAAGTAAGCCGACGATAAACAAAAAACTGAAAAGAACAATAGTTGATTTTGAATATCTTATCAATGCTTAGATACAACAGAAAATTTACATCAAAGTAAGCCATTGTTAAAATACACAAAAATAAAACAAAACAAAATTTCAGCAAAAGAGGAAAAAAAGACAGCCTACTGGAGTCCATCACGGAGGTGATTAAGGTGAAATTATCAACCTTCGTTACTAAAAGGTGATCTAGCAGCAATGCAGGCTGGAGAAAAAGCCAGTGTAAATCAGTGTGCTACGGTGAGAAAAAAATGACACTGAGAAGATACTGATAAAAGAAAAAATGCATAAACACTTTCCCTCTGATAGCATCTCACATAAACAGTGGACAGCACAGGAAATATGAAAGATATTATGAAGCATGTATGTATATTGAACAATTACTACGACGCCACAAAATGAAGCAATTGTTAATTGCAAAAGGTCCATCAGTTGCGTTTAACAATCAAAAAGTTATTTTTCATTATAGATGTACTTGCTCTATCGAAAGCCATTCTGACTGGTACGGAGAAACCTATTTTGAGCTCAGATACGATGAAGGGTATATAACCAATCAAACGTCACTTCCGATGAAAGAATTCGCTACGCCCCTGCTTGCATCCCAATTTTTGGTGGAGGCCCAAATTACAGTTGGTCCATTAGTATGTATTGAAGGTATGCTTATTACTACTTTAACTAATCCAAAGTTTTAACCACCCTGAAAATAAAGTTTTTGAAAAGATTATCGGAAAAGGAGAAAACGTTGGATAGCAGAAACTTCTGCTATTCCCAAGATACAGAGATATCAATTGGGTCATTTTCATTTTCTCGAGGGTCGTCAGCGGCTCTGTCGTAAAGTGTGGGGCTCATGACCTGGAGGCCCTCTAATCGAGCCTCAGTGGATCCGATGGATTTCTCGTCTGACTGTCATTGGTCAAGACAATTCAGTCCTAGCCTAAGAAAAACATGAATATGTGAGGTAATCCGATCTAAAATACCATTCAATCAATCAATCAACCAATCAAAGGTATATGTCTTCCCAGTAAACACAGAAATGAAACATGCATTGTCTCTCGATCCGTGTACGAGATAATCGCACATTTCGATGTTCGTGGGATGGGATTGTTAAAACATTGTCGCAAAAGGAGATAACTACTTTACTTTTTACCTGTCTGGAAACAAGAGCGTTACAATAAAATTACAACCCTTCCTTGTTTCTTTCGAAGTCATCAATTTCCATAGTGCTTCAAATATGAGCCTGGATTATTTTTTACCCAAAGCATTTATTCGTCCATTCTTATTCTTCGAAATTGCTGATGCATGATCAACAAGTAGTTAGTGCATGCTCAGACAAGAGACTTTTGTTAGTATACTGCGAAGAAATTTCTTGTCATCTGATTGGTTAGCATGCTGGGAACATATATATCATGTTCCCTGGCAAAAACCACGCAAAGCTATTTTTCCTTTTGAGAGACCCGTAAACATTGCTACACGTGCAACATAACATCATAAATGGCGGCCTCGATTGATCATCAGACTGCACATTTATGCATCAAACTACACGTTTTGTGACGTCAGTTTCCAATGACGTCATTTTTCATTAAATTGGGGCACACAGACGGTGAGATTATAATACAGGAAAATTTCGATTAACGCCCTTTGAAAGGGTAAAACTTTGCAGAATAGTAAATTCGTTGTACGGTCAGGTGGTAGGGGACTTGGAAACTTGTTCACGGCTGTGGTAAATCATGTCGCAACCCCGCCTTCGGCTCCGGGCGACATGATTAACCACAGCCGTGAAAAAGTTTCCAAGTCTCCTGCCACCTGACCGTACAACTAATACTGTATACCATGAATGATGTTTTTGTTTTCAGATTCTACAGACTCAGAATTGCTAGATTTGATGGTCTGTAAAAACGGACACATCACGGAAATGTTCACTCGGTGTATCATGGACATTGACCTCTATGGAGACATCACTGGATGCAGAGATTTGTCCCATCTTGAAAACTGTGGTAAATAAGAGTTATTTAATTGACGTGAAATAGATTTTCCATGCTGCAGCCATTGGGGCTTATTGCATCTCAATGATGTATGATACCAAGCAGCTTATCGAAGAATTTTAGATCCATTTCGTCCATTAAATCCTCTGTGTCTATCAATTGACCAATTATTAAGATAGTATGGTCTTGTACATGCAGCATATTAACCAATAGGCTAAGGCCCAGATCAAAAAAGGGCTCTATTTTTTATTTTTTTTCAATCCATCTGGTAGAAAAATTCAAATGGTACAGTGAGTTAGGATAGCCTATTAGAGTCACTTTAAGCATGGATGCCAGATCTGAAAGTGGTGCAGATTTTTTTTATATGCTAATAAACGCGCCTACCCCAAATTTGCAATTTTCCAAAATTAAACTTTTCCTATGTTCACAATAATGAAAAAAACAATGAAACAATGCAATCTTTTTGACAAATCTTTTGAATTTAAGATGCTCATAAAAATCCACATTTACATGTATGCAAGACTTATATTAAATCAAGTCTGATCAATTTCACATACCGTAAAACACTTAATAAATGTTCCTAGCAGAATGAATTGAAAACAATCTCTGATTTTCAGTCTTCACATTGAATGTGTTAATATTTCTGGCTAGATTTTTTCACAGTTTTGGCTAGAGCTACTAGGACAGACATAGAGGACCAGAATTAAGAACAGTTATGAAGTTTTAGCATTTAGCACCTCAAAAATGATCTATTTATGAGTGCAACAGTATAATTTGTTGTTGCACACTAACCTTTGATTTTGTTATTTCATTATGTATATTCACAACTGTAACCATAAGTATGTCAACACTAAGATTTGGCTATTTTCATTACTTAAGCTGCTTTATTCCCTTTGTTATTCTTACTCTCCTACTCTGTTAATATATTTCACTGATGCAATAGGGGATATGACTTGAAACAAGAGGGTCACGATGGCCCTGTATCGCTCCACTGGCTAATAAATGAAAACACTACAAACCAAACATTAAAACTCCGGCCAAATGGTTTCAAACTTGAAGACCTACAATAGGCTAAGGCACAGGTCAAAAAAGGGCCCTATTTTTTTTCATCCATCTGTTTCTCTAGTTTACTGATGCAATAGGGGAAATAACTTAAAACAAGAGGACCATGATGGCCCTGTATCTTGCCACTGGCAAATAAGTGAAAACACTACAAGCCAAATATTACTACTCTGGGCAATTAGTTTTAAACTTGAAGACATACAATTTTTTTTCTATAAAATCCTACGAGAAAGTTATGAACCCTTGACCCCTGGGCAAAGCCATTATTGACCACAGAGCTATAATTACTTGAATCCTGGTAATGGTCCACAAGATAAATCCTCGTACCAAATAATACAGGTCTAGAATGTTGTGTTATAAACAAGAAGATTTTCAAAGTTTCCTAAAAGCCATGTAAAACATGAGACCCATGAAACAGGGCTAAATTTGGTATCCCTAGGCTTTATTATGGTTAGTAAAAATATCATTTATAAAATTTTCAACACAAAAACCAAGGTAAAACTTGTGACCCCTGGTGTGGGGACAAACTTAACCCCAAGGCTATAAATTGGCCCTTCTAATAGAGGCCCACTAGATAATGCTACATTCAAAATTTGGTAGTCCTAGGCCTTGCGGCTATGTACAAGCAGATTTTTAAAGGCTTTCCCAATAGACGTCCATGTAAAACTTGTGACCCCGGGGCTGGGCCAAATTTGACCCCAGGACTATAAGTTGGGCACTCTTGGTAGACGCCCAATTGATAAAGATACATGCCAAATTTGGTAGGCCAAGGCCCTAAAGAAGGACTTTAAAGTTTACCCTATATGATCCTGTATAAAACTTGTGACCCTCTGGGAGGGGCCAATTCCAGGGCTATTATTTGAAGGAACTTGGTAGAGGTTCACGGCATAAAGCTACATGCCAAGTTTGGTAGCCCTAGGCCTTATGCTTTCAGATAAGAAGATTTTCAAAGATTTCAATATTTTTCAGTTTTGTTGCCATGGCAAACAGAGTTTTTGAAGGAATCAGATTCTTTCAAGAAATTCTGAAGAATACCATGGCAGGATCATTTCTGTGAAGTTTCATGAAGTTTGGATGGGTAGTGTCAGAGGAGATGTTTGAAATATAAGATAATGCACGTACGGACAGACACAAGACAGAAAGCGGGCCATGAAAAAAGCCCACAGGCCTTCGACCAGTGGAGCTAAAATCCTCTTAATGACTTAAAATTAAGAAATGCGCTGTTCATTCAGCGCAATTGTGACGTATGATCAATCATCAGTTTCTTTGTTTGCTGCATTGACAGTACAGCTGCGTTGTGTATGTGTGTGTGGATGTGGGTGTGGGTGTGGATGTGGGTGTTTTTCTGGGTTCTTTTTTAGCTATTGTGATCAACCTATGTCCGGCGTCCAGCGTCTGTCGTCCGTCAACAATTTCTTTAGACATCTTCTAAATCACTGGGCAAATCTTTATGAAACTTGGCAGGGATGTTCCTTGGGTGAAGCTCTACCAAAATTGTTGAAAGAATAGAATTCTACTCATAATTCTGGTTGCCATGGCCACAAAACGGAAAAAAAAAAAAATCTTTGAAAATCCTCTTCTTTGAAAGTAGAAGGCATAGAGCTTTGATATTTGGTATGTGGCCATCTCCTAGTGGACCTCTACCAAGTTTGTTCAAATAATGGCCCCACCCCGGGGGTCACAAGTTTGAGCATAGGAACAATGAAGGAAAACTTTAAAAATCTTCTCCTGAAAATTGAAGGGATAGGGCTTTGACATTTAGTATGTAGTATCTCCTAGTGGACCTCTACTAAGTTTGTTCACATGATGCCCCTGGGGTCAAAACTGGCCCCGTCCTGGAGGTTACAAGTTCAAGCTAGGAACAAAGAATGAAAACTTTAATATTCTTCTTCTCACAAAGTAAAAGGCATAGAGCTTTGATATTTGGAATGTAGTGGACCTCTACCAAGTTTGTTCATATGATGCCCTTGGGTGCAAAAGTGGCCCTGCCCCGGGGGTCATAAGTTCGAACACAGGAACAAAGAAGGAAAACTTTAAAAAATTTCTTCTCTGAAATTTGATGCCGTAGAGCTTTGATATTTGGTATATAGCATCTTCTAGTGGACCTCTACCAAGTTTGTTCATATGATGCCTCTGGGGTTTAAACTGGCCCTGGCCTGGGGGTCACAAGTTCAAACATAGGAACAAAGACAGAAAATTATAAAATTCTTCTTCTATAAAACTAGAAGGCATAGAGCTTTAATATTTGGCATGCAGCAATTCCTAGTGGACCTCTTCCAAATTTGTTCATATTATACCTTTGGGGTCAAAACTGGCCCTGCCCCTGGGTTCACAGGTTAGTTTAAAGTTCATCACATAAACATGAGGGAAATAAAGCTATAGTCTCAGTTGAGCACCCCAGGGCCAATGTCCCTCTTGTTGAAATGTCATGATGTAACGGATTTATTTCCTACATAACAATGATATTTTTAATGCAAATAGCATAAATAGCATAAATATAGTTAACAGTGGATACAGAAGAGTAATTGAAATAACTTAAATGTAATTGTAATAGCATTTAAAGTCTTAACTTGTCAACAAGACAGTATTTTTGGTGCAAATGACTTTTCTTCATTTCATGTGTAACTATTCAATTATTGTTTTGTTTGATTTTTCTCAAATAAAGGCACTAAGTACAAACCTTTTTTTGATACTTATATGTGTCTGCGCTGTAACATTTTATGTCATTGCTGTAAAACATAAGTTGTTTATATAACAATGATAAAAAATGCACATGAAAGGAAGCCGCGACGTTTGATTTCATAAAAACAATTTCTGGGAACAAAACGGAAAATACAATTACACTTTTCGTACAAACAGCTAGGAATCATTTACTAGATCTATATAATTTTTTCAAGAAATTGAAATAGTTGCAAAACACTGATCTTCTCTAACATAAACGTGCCGAAATTTTGTTCCAAAATACTCAATTAATATTAAACAAATATGTGTTATACAGATGATTCGAAATGAAATATTATAATCTGAACCAGAAAATATTTATTTTTTTAAATTAGAATGGAATTTCTTTTGCTTTACAATTTTGTTACATGAAGGACATGTCGATTTGTTATGACTAGCATTGTATCACAGTAGACAATATTCCAGTGTGGATATAAGGAACCTTATCAAACAAAAAATCCAACTTAATTTTCAAAAATCGTGCCTCCTAATATCTGCCACAATTATGTAATAGCTCATAAATGGCCGTGTATATACATTAGTGGGTGGGGTAAAAGATAAGCAAGACCGTAACAAATATACAATGCAGCAATTTAGTGCAGTAGTAAGCATTTAGTTCTCATCAAACCCTTTCACAAGAAGTTGAAACACAAAGGTCTTAAATGATAGTAAGTTGCTCATGATTTTCAAAAAATGTGTGCAAATTTGGTGGGTGGGGTAACACCAGGACACCCAATGTATTTTATCTGCTCCTGTAACTGAATTTTACCATTGCTTATGTGCTTAACTGTCAATTAGACCTATTTGCAATCAATATACCCCGGAAGATATTGAAATTTTGTTGTTTATACACATAAGCTCTATTCAATGCATTTTCAGTGGGTGGGGTAACAAAATGGCGTCTGAAAAAAATCTGCACCACTTTTGTTTCTGGCATCCACCCTAATTTGACTTTTATACAGCTGTACTATCACCTGGTACAAATGAAATTTTTCTACCAGACGGATTGAAAAAAAATTGAATCCAGCCTGCCAGGCCTTAGACTACAACGATAAAAAGCTGACCTGGGTGGATACTTTTTAGGTGCACTAACCTAGCTTGACTCTTATACCACTTACTTGACACGAAATGGCGCTTTTATTTCACTATGTCGACAATATTTATACATAGCGAATCATTTTAGATGTATTGCTAAATATATTTCATCGTCCGCACGTCTGTTCTGGGGTCTTTTTTCCCCACGTATATGATAATATAGGATTAGACATCAGTAACTATTTCAGATGAAATTTAGTTATCAATAGTGTCTGGAATGATCTTATTCAGCGAGACTCTAGCGAGCCTAGCCTAGCCCGTATCCTGATCTTGATCTACACTATCCGCAAAAGGTCAACGAGTCACGCCCAGCAGTCAAAAGTTTCGTCCTTTTTGGACAAGTTTAAAATACTGTATATATTTATGTTTGCGAAAACCATTCAAGCACTTGGGGTAATGTCCGTGAATAAAACCATTCGTGTCTCTGAAAAAAGTATAAATAACGGTACAAATGACGTCAAAAATGTTTATCTCAAAAGAGTGTCAGATAAGAAAATTGGTAATTGGATATCATACTGGAAAATCTGAGGTTATTTAATACCATCGCTAGTTCTCTCTAGATCCGACGGGTGTTTCGTGGAAGTGACGTATGGCACGAAACCTATCCTAGTACCAGTGAAACCCAGGAATTACATGCCTTGGTAAGAGTGAAATAATATTGACAGAAACGTAAAACACTATTCAGTAAGTCAATCAATCGCTAGTTCCTATCTTAGTTTGCTGTCATAGTATCGTAAATCTAAACACCGTTTACTACCTAATTAGCCTGACCAACTATACGAATTATTGTCTTGTTACAGAGGATTTTCAGTGCCCCAACAATTTTCTTAAATGTCCTTCGAGCTATTGTATTCCTACACGGTTTGTCTGTGATGGTGTCAAACATTGCCCTGGTGGAGAGGACGAAGAGGATTCAATGTGCGGTAAGCCCATCTCACTTGCACAAGAATTGCCATCAAAATGTAATTTTAATGTGACCTTCCGCAAAGTATTTGGTTAGAAACCACTGTGTTGCCGTTTCGAATAGCCATCCCGGCCAGTTTTTCCTTCTTATGGTGAAAGTCATTGAGATATAATTATTCCCCTATCTGCTCCTATCGCAGGTTCTTTTTCGACGACAGCTATTAATGTAGGGAAGTAACACGTTTCCCTTGAAAAATCTTATTCGAGCTATTAATGACAGAAACACAAAATATACAAATGTATATTTAGTATGGGCAGGCTCACTGGCCATTGCATTGTAATATAAACAGTGTTGAAAATGGTATAACATTATAACCTGGTTTGCAACACTTGAAAAGGGACATTCGGATATTTGCGTAAAGTGTCGTCTCGCCCACACAAACTTATCCGAAACGATACCTTACGCAAATGTCCGAGTGTCCCTTTTCGCGTGTTGCAAGCCAGATATAAACAACACAACAAAACAGCCATGCTCCTGGAAAAGTGCATCTCTGTGATCTATCATAACAAGCAAGTCATCATATCGTCAGTTTACTTCAGAAGCCCCTTAACTACAGCTTGTAACAAGCTGTAGTTACGAGGTTTTCGAAGTAAACCGACGATATAATTATTCATTCATAAACTCAATTTGTCAAACAACGAAATACCTCATAAGGCAAACTGGTCTTTTGACAACCAAGGAGTTGACCGTTAGCAGAAGGTTTTGACCAAGGTCAGCATTCCCGTACTTCGCAAGTTGACGTAACTTTTGTAGATGCAAAAACCTCAATTTTCACAGAACATAGTTCAAATATTATTGTGCTTTTGTCATTTACAGGAGAAACTTCGTATTGCTTCGGACTTTATCGATGTAGAAGGTCACATATCTGTATACCACGTAGCTACATATGCGACATGATACCCCATTGTCCAGAGAGAGACGACGAAGCACTCTGTTTGTACGATTGTCCAATAAACTGCGATTGCTCTGGGTTCTCCATGGACTGTTCTTCAAACAACTTTTCCTCTATCGATTCTTTTGTAGTTTTCAACCTGCAACTGAAATCATTATCGATCTCAGTACCAGATTTTGAACTGAGCCACCTTGACCTACTAGCATACCCGATGTTGAATAATTTGAATGTTTCTCATTGTGGTACAACGAGCTTGATCCCATTTCATTTCAACTTTACCAGTAACCTTATCATCATTGATATCAGTTACAATAGAATCTCCGAACTTAGACACCATACTTTTTACGGTCTATTTAAACTTCGATCACTTTTTCTCAAGGGCAATCCTCTTACATACATAGATTCGTTGGCTTTCTTTCATTTGAATTCGCTTACCAGTCTGGATTTATCTGGGTTTTCATTCGACAACTTCGCAGACAATGTTTTTGTTGGATTAGATTCTTTAAATGAGCTGAATATATCAATAAACGGCATCAAAGAAATTAAGAGTAAACAGTTTGAAACTTTAAGTGCTTTAAGCGAACTTGACATGCGTGGAAATGAAATCGTGGAATTCGATGAGGAGATATTTGATGGTCTCAATAATTTGGAATTTTTGTATGCAGATTCCTTTACGCTGTGTTGTGTGCGACCATCAAGCGTCAAAGAAGAGAACTGTTGGCCCCAGAAAAATGAGTTTTCTTCTTGTGCTGATCTTATGAGAAATGAAGTTCTTCGTGTAGCTATTTGGATTATTGGTATTGCTGCGTTCTTGGGTAATATTATAGTATTGTTCATTCGATTTTATGTTGAAAGGGGTAACTTAGGAAAAACTTACAGCATATTTGTTACGAATCTCAGTGTTGCCGATTTCTTAATGGGTGTGTATCTCATCATCATTGCGATAACAGACACAGTCTTTCGAGGCTCTTATGTATGGAATGATTATTCTTGGAGAAACGGCCATTGGTGTAAAATGGCCGGAGTCTTGGTAACTGTTGGTAGCGAAGGTTCTGTATTATTCCTTTGCCTCATAACGATAGATAGGCTTCTTGTCGTCAAGTTTCCGTTCGGCAATGTCAGAATTACGAAGTATGCGAGCTTCGTTCTTTGCGGACTTGTTTGGACTATCGTGCTTGCACTCGCTTTGGTACCATTGTTGGTGTATTCATCGTTCTATTCACGTTCTGCTGTTTGTTTGGCCCTGCCGTTGACTCGAGATAGACCTGAAGGCTGGCAGTTTAGCGTCGGCGTCTTTATTGTCTTTAACTTTCTTGCCTTTTTGTTGATTGCCACAGCCCAGATTGTGATCTATATGGAAATATCCTCTACTAGACAGAGCATTGCTTCACGAGGGCGGCGAGTGGACATGGCAATTGCTAGAAAGCTGTTCTTTGTGGCGATTACCGACTTTCTATGCTGGTTCCCGGTTGGACTCATGGGTAATTTCTTTGAACTCCTTAAAATAGTGCAGCAAATTATGCAATTAAATGACATGGAAAGCCTTTTTGGAAATGAACAGTAATACATTTGTTGTAATAACCTAATGCTTCTTTTCCAAATAAAAACTTTGAATTTAGTCTAATAAAGGAGTCTTTATTTGCTAATGGTTTAACTCATTTGTGCAGCTTAATTACATCTAACATTATAGACAGTGATTTTTTTCTGTGCTGTTTCACAAATGTTTGCTTGGCCGCAGTAACTACATTCACAGTTCAGTAAAAAGTAATTTGATTATCAACACTTGACAAGAATGTTTTAAACCACCTGCCATAAATATGTTTTTGATGTTATGAGTTAATTATTGGACGTTTTCAGGTATACTTGCGTTAAGAGACCACCCGATATCGGGACAAGTGTACGCTTGGATTGCCGTGTTCGTATTACCAATCAACTCTGCGATCAACCCCTTCTTGTACACCCTAGGAAGCTCCCTGTCGCAAGCGGTAAGTAAAGCAGGGGAGGGGAAGTGTTTAAGTATAAATTTCCAATCTCGGTTTACATGGCATCCTTCGTCTTGCACCTTTGATATTGTTTTACTTTTAAAGTATTGCAGTTTTTAATTTGCTTAACCCATTACCACACAATCCCTACTTTTGACGCCACTGAGAAAGAAGCCTTTTGAAAACATTGTGGGAAAAGGAGAAAATGCTGGTAACCAGCATTTTCTCCTTTTCCCACAATGTTTTCTGCTCTTTACAAAACAAATTTCAAATTTTCAGTCACTTTTATTTTGTTGCCTGCAAATGCTTTCAATTTGGACCAGTCTAAAATATTGTCGTTTTGGTAGTGAGTTAACCAAGTTGTTTTAGCAAATGAAACATTTTTACTGTCTTTACAATGAAAAAATCTTAGAATGTATTACAGATTAACTTGTGAATATATGCACGGTCTCAAACAGTAACAGTTATCTTAAACAATTTTTGTACCATCTATTCTGAAAAGTGAAGTCAGTTTATCATGGTCATCCAGTCGACAATTCTGGGTGTTTCTTGACTTGATTGTTTAAAAAAAAAAAACTTCAGCTAAAATAATCAATGGAATTCGTTTTCACATAACAATTTCGTAAGTTAAGATAGGAACTAAGCAGCAACAAATGTAAAATTTAAACAGGTCAAAAATGCATGGTGAAATCATTTCTTCGTTAATGTTTCAGAAACTTACCATAAAGGACAGACTTGGATCACAGCACTCCTTCAGAGGTGGTATGGAATAATTAAAAACTTTAAGAAACTTAAACTGCTGAACAGAAAAGGAAATCATTTCCTGCAGTTTTGAACACAGACAGAAATATCGTAGTAACGAGTGGTTTTGTTTTTTGTGAGTCCTGATCAATATGATAAATAACGATGGTGACAGTTGACCAACGCTACCCTTAGGGAGATCACTCAAAAGTTCATATTTGAATCTAAATCTTTTGATATCATTTGATATCAGCTTGATTGGAAACGCTCTCTGTATATCTGTCTCTCTCTGTTTCTCTGTTTCTCACTCTGGTAATCTTTAACAGCTACACAGAGCATCAGAACAATGTACAATCGATCTATCAATTTTTATCTTGCAGAGGAGAAATCCGGAAACGTGACGGAAATCTTTGACAGCGGCTTGTTTATGTTTGGTAACGGCCAGCCTGTTTCCAGGTTAAAATTATCCTTGGACCAGTATTTTGTAACGACAACACTGACTCCCAAGGTTTGTAATTTCGTCCCGCAACACGCCAAAAGGGACATTGGGACATATCGTCCGCGCAGGCTAACCTGATACGACACTTTCCATTTGTCTGTAAATTTCTGTTTTGTGCAAGTCTTCTTTAGCACAAAACCAAATGTAACCGTAAAGTGCCGTCTCGGATTAGCTTGCGCGGGCAGTGCAGGTTTATCTGAGACGACACTTTAAGCAAATGTCCTAATGTCCCTTTTTACGATTTAGAAGCCATTTCATTTCACACAATACTTCTTATTTCGCTCAGCAGAACATCTTCCAATTAAAGGCGCGTTTTGACCTACTACTGTGACTACGTGTAAACACAAATCTATGGCAACATAGGATTAAAACATCAAATGTAATTATCTTTATTAACTGAGGCTTATAAGTAAAATCAGGCTATATTTTTCATATGCTATTTTCGTTACGGGTGAGTTAATGTTTTATCTTCGTTACGGGCATCGATTCAGAGCTTAAATTATCGTACTGTCTCGAGAAACTTGTTCATTTTCTTTCCAGATATACAGATAACCCTATCATACTAGCGATAATTAATACGTAGTGTGTTTCTTTACTAGCACCAATTGCAGCGTTACGACATTTACAGAAACGTCAATAATTTGAGTCATGTGATTTTTTTCTCTTTCATCTTTTTATGTGGATGTGGAGATGGCTATGCGGCCAGATAAGACACCCGAGGTTTATAGTACTTTGCTGATTCCATCATTACTGGTCTAAAGTGCGTCAACCTTTGTTTTTACAACCATTCAGGGATTCAATAGCAGTCAGTCGACTGTTCTGACCTTCTGTAAACACTTTGCGTCAGAGAGATTGTTCAGTCAATAAAAACTGCTATTTTGATGCCTAATATTGGTTCTATACTTTCAGAACGCATTCATCATTGCGCTGAAGTTGTGTCGAGCCGTAGAACTATTGCACTCTACAGAAATGATACACGGCTCTGTCAACAGCTCCTCTGTCATCATCACGGCTTCTTCTAAAGGGGTAAGGCGAAAATCTGGTGTTTTATTGTGAATAGCACGTATCATCAGTATGCTATATTATCAAGCAGAAGCATCTTCTTGGTAATAAAGCAGGCTGATGACCCAGTAATCCAAAAATCAATGGCAACATTTATTAAGTACATTCGCACACAGCCATCTGCAATAATAAAGGCACATTTCACCGTGTGTCCAACAAGTCTGTTAAAGCTTTTATTTTATTTTCCTGGTATCTGTGATTTAAGCCTTGGACCACGGTACGGGCACCGTGTACGTTCCGATAATATCGCTCTATGTCATGAGACTTGTTCATTTTCTTACCATGTATGTCTCAAGAGTAATGAAAGGGAGATAACTCTATTGTTCCAGCGATACTTATTTTTGTTTTCACTTTTGTCATCTGGACAGAAAAAGAGCTAACGGTATTCATACAGAATGTTTGTTGAATTATTTTACAGAAGATAAAAAGAGTCTATCTGAAGAGCTCACCAAAATTCTGTTGCGAGGAAGAAGATTTCAAGAAAGATATTTTGGATATGGGAGAAGTTATCAAACAGATTGTACGTAACCTTAGTGGGACGAAATAGAACCTGTTGCTTTGACGACCAAAGTCGTATTATCTTGGTTCGAGCGTGCAGAAAAAATTAAAGACAGTCCCTTTATTTTTAGTTTGATTCGTAGAAGTTCGTTCTATGTTTTCGTGGTTTCATTATCTAGATGTAGTCTTGCTTTTCTTTTGTTTTGTGTTTTATTTGTACTTTTGTATCATTGTTGTCCTAAGTCGAAAATCATTACTAAGGAACTAGCAGACATTGATGTTGTTGGAATTCGTTAATATCCTGTCTTTTAATAACCCTGGAGAAGAACGCTTTGGAAAACATTGTGAAAAAGAAGAAAATGCTGGTAATCAGCATTTTCTCCCTTTTGCACAATATTTTTTATGCTTTCTATATCACTTTCGTCATTTGTGCCACACTTAAATTGAACACCGCACCTGCGAGGTAGATGGGTTTAATGATTTCACCATGTCTGTCTGTCTGTCTCCCTGTCCGTCTATCCGGATAAAGATCAGACTTAATTTGTTACGGTCTAGTAAAAATAATTAGTTTCTGAATTTCCATGCTCGAACAATTGAAATATCGCCATAATCGATTGTTGTTTTTATTGTTATTACTATTGTTATTGTTATCATTATAATTTCTTGTTCTTTTTCTCCATCTTTTCTTTTATTCGTTTTTCTTTTCAATTTGATAAAAACTATGTATTTTGTCTTGTTAAGCAGTATGTACAATGCCTCTGTCAAGAAATAAAATCTAAAATCAATTTGTTGGTCAGCTAATGCCTGTTCCTGTTTATCACATTAGCCTAGTTAAGACTCAGAAAGGAGGCCATTGTGGTAAAAAAAATACGAGTTTATCGAAATTTCTCCTTTCACCAAATGTCTTTACAAGAATACTGCATGATGGACAAGTTGTTTATCTTAATTCTAAACCTTAAAACTCCGAGTTTAAATAACCCCTAAAACAGTTTCGAAATCATTTTGGGATAAAGGAGAAAATACCAGCTACTAATTGTTTTTTATTTTTTCACCACAACGATTTCGAAAGCTTCAATATTTTCTCTTTTTTCCGCAATGTTTTCTACTCTTTTTTTAATCCAGGGCCCACAATTCCAAGCACATTTATAATGTCGTCTGCAAATGCTGTCAATTTGTTTAAGTCTAAAATTTTGTTGTCTGCTAAAAAGTTAAATTGCAAGATAAACAATAAAATGTCTTTTTATCACTGATATTCAATACTTATTGATCAGTGATTTCTTTTTTACTCGCCGCCAAAAGTAATACCATTAAAAATTGATTGGTGATTTAGCTTTTAGATCCTTTACCAAAAGGAAAAAATAGAGTTGTCCAAACTGAAAGCATTTTCAGACAACAAATTCAATGTGCCTCAAATGATGGTATAAGTCTGTGAAAGGTTAGAAAACATTGTCAAAGGAAAAGACGAGTCTAAAATGTTTGTGTTTATTGTGCCAGAAATCTAAAAGTTAAAACCAATAAAATCTTATCAAAATAAAATGAAAAATATAAAAAATTAAAACAATATATACAGGACATTTGGTTTTGTTCACTGTGAACGATTGGAATTTATTTAATCTGTTGAACGTCATCTGTAATATTTTCACGAATGGGGCATTATGTTTACCGGATGAAATAAATTTCGTTTACTGAAAAATACGAATGCTTTAAATTTGATCAAGTCTAAAATTTTGTCGTTTGGTAAAAAGTTAAACCCCTTATCAAACAACAAATCTTGATTTTGTATTAGAACAAACTAAAAGCATTTGTATTAGAACAAATTGACTATAGCTTGGATAGTTATTTACTTATTTAAATAGGAAAGAAAACGTGGTGGGAAAAAAGGAGAAAATGCTGGTTACCAACATTGTCTCCTTTATTTCCACTGAGTTTTCAACAGGCTGCCTTCTCAGGGTCTCTAAAATGTGGGATTGTGTGAATAAAGGGTTTTAAGGATGGGAGGCTAGGTATCGATAACGAAGAATTTCTAAAAATAGATTTCCAATACAAGATTTATCGAACTTTGTATAGAATGACTATACTCTGGCAAAAGGAGGTTTAATGCGCCTCTTGATGCATGAGACTAAAGATGATTGATTGTACGGTGTTTAACACCGTTTTCAACGTTATTTCAGTTATATCTCGGCACCTATCCATGCGTTCCTGGAGTTTCTTTTGACAGTACTTTGCAGAATTTTCTTTCGAAGCCCCTGGCTGCTTTCCCACATGATCACCGTCGATACAATGATCAGCGGTGGGAGAGGAATGAATCCTGTCGCAGTGACTATCATCAATCCTCGAAAAGAAATAGGCCGAGCCAGGGGTGCCAGGGGTGGTAGCCAGGGATCGAACCCTGGACCCCGTGTTCTCTAGCCTGCACATTACCGACTGAGCTACCGGGGCTCGGTAGAGACGAAGGAGTTCATTACATACTCATGGATCCATAAAATTTATTTTTATCTGACAACAAGCTAATTCATAGGTTAGAATCGTCCTTTGACACGCTGAAAATTTTATCTAAAGCAAAAAAGTTTCGATTCATGTCAGACTGCGCGGACAGCGCAGGCTGACATGAGTCGAGAGCGTTTTTGCAGATGCATTAAGCCCCCTTTATACAGAGCATGGCGCTCGTCTATCTAACTTTAATCAATTTTCTGTGAAAAACACAATAACCATGACCTTTACACAGTTCAGAAATAGTTGATTTACTGCCCATTTGGGAAGAACAGTTTGTTCGTCGGAGATCGATCGAGTTCAGTTGTATATCGATTTTACTGAGGAGCGGATCTATAATACAGAGGTAGGATTTGATTGTTTTCTATAGAGAATACCTACACACTGTTGTCGTATATATCAAAGATAGAAACTATCTAAGGAGGTTTAGGAGAATTGCTAACTGTCGAGCTTTGGCGATTGATTATTTTATAAATATCTATATAATGTAATTAAAAAAATGCACGAGTTTTATTTCATGGGTATTAGGTTATATAGTTAAACGGTAAAAAGTTTTACCGAAATTTTCAGTTTTAATGATTCTGAGGAGGGTTTTTACAACATTGTGGAAAAGGGATTACTTTTATAAGAGTTGAACGCCGTTTTAACAGCTAAGGTCACGGCGATCAGTGCACCTATGCATGTATTTCCTGACTTTCTCACGCTGACTCGACTTTCTTTTCAAGTCACTTGACTTTTTTCTCAGATGCATCAGAGGTGAGGGGCGAAAAGTTTCCTGAAAGAAAGTTTGCCTCAATCAGGTATCGAACTCACAACCCTCAGGTCACGGTTCTGATACGCTAACCACTGAGCTATCTAGCTGATTGTACAAAAAGGAGAACATGCAGGTTGCCAGCATTAAATTTTCTGCTATATTCACCATACTGTATAAAGTCTATATTTTCTCTTTTCCTTCCTTTTTTCCTGTGACAGACAATGTTTTAGTTATATTTGGTTTTTGTCTGTAGAATGCTTTCAATTTCAAAGCATTCTGGTTTTGCCACATGGCGAAGAGCTTTTTGCGGACGGCAAAGGTAAAAATCAGACTGCATCAACGTGCCGCCTGATCGTTGATCTACGTAGTCTGCTTGTTTTAAGCGCCACAGGCCAATAAATATTAGCTTTTGCAGACGGTATAGGTCGAGATCAGATTGCACAGAACATTCAGTCTGAACTTAGGTCCATAAAGTTCGTTGGTTTTCAGCACCACAGTCGAAAATAAGAGTTTTTGTTTACGAAATAGATCAACATGAGGCTGCATAGAAAGTGCAGTCTGATCTTGGAATCTCTACTTACCGCTCGTTCAGTAAAACATTTAACATTTAAGTCTTTTTGAGTTTTGGGTAGCTCTGTTTTGCGCTGATAGTGTCACTTTTACAGAAAACAAAAAGCGCATGCATGCGTCAGTAAGAAATCTTATTCAATCGAATTTGCCTTTGTTATAAAGATAGCCTTGAGAAAAATCACGGTAGAAAACGGTGTTAGATAATTATACATTTGTGTATTGAAAATCTGTTATTCTATATATCGAGACACTATTCATATTTTTGGCATGCTCTGTAAAAAGGGGGTTTAATGCATCTGCGAAAAATATCGACCCAGTTCAGCCTGCGCAGTCCCCGCAGGCTGACCTGGGCCGAAACATTTCGTAATCGGTAAATTTTGTGCATGTCCAAGGTCTAGTCTACCTCATGATAAAGTCAGTTTTTAAAAGAAGTGGATATTTTGGGTCCTTTATTATGTGATGACTTGCTTGGTAACATGGATCACGGACATTGCATGAAGCCCCCGTCTGCTAGAGTATAACTCACATTCTATTTTCTAAACGACAAAATTTTAGACTGGTCTAAATTGAAAGAATTTGCAGACGACAAAATAAATGTGACTGAAAAAATTAAACTTGGTTTGGAAAGGGTAGAACAAATTGTGGGAAAAGGAGAAAATGCTGGTTACCAGCATTTTCTCCTTTTCCCACAATGTTTTCAAAATGCTTCTCTTTCAGGGTCGTGAAAACCAGGGATTGTTTGGGAAAGGGTTAACTAGACTGTAGAAAATACGATATCACTGTAACGTGGCTTGGATTTTTATGATATCGTCACCCTTCATTAAGTCTATTTTTTCGACTAACCGTTTGTTAATCATACCATGGACGACATCAAAAGCTTTTTTGGACTGTGTAGATAAAGATCAGACTGCACAAAACGTGCATTCTAACCTCCTATCTGTACGACCCACTGCTTCATTCCAGATATTGAACTAATTGCCTTTTGATATTGTAGTTGGACTGTATTGGAAGCCGTTATGATTTTGCAATTTATTTATTTAGTAGCGAAGGAGTTAAAGGTGGGAAGAGTTGATAAAGATAAATAAACGATTTCATTGCTCACCCTTTTTTTTTCCAAATATGGAAATAAATGTCAAAATGTAACCACTACTTGTAATGCATATGGATGGACTGATCGACGGAATTACGAACCGAAGGACATACAGAGATATAAGAGTAAAAAGAAGACATACACATTTTAAAGAGAGACAGCCAGAGAGAGACAAAGACAGACAGACAGACAGACAGACAGAGGGGGAGGGTATTAAAGATCCACGTATCCTTTGAAAAAAATCTTAAAAATATGGCACGGTTGGATAACTATGAAATTAAGAAGCAAAGAAAGTTGACTGGTCTCGGCCAAATGGGACACACTAGAGTAAGAATAAACCAACCTCATATATGACTGGTCACTTATAGAAATATCAAGTATCCAATATTCAATATTGATTTAGGACGGTTTTCACTGAATAGTATAAATGGCACTAGATCAACACCATTATCTGTTTTGAACTCCGTAAACCTTTTATCACATATTCCTAATTTTTAACGACCTGAAAGAGGAGAGCTTTTGAAAACATTGTGGGAAAAGGATAAATGATATGCCTCACACATATATATCATGTACACTGGAAAATCTAACGTAAAAGCAGTTTCCCTTTCGGGAGCCCCATATACATGACTACACTATCAACACAACATCCGAAATGGCGGCGTCGATCAAGATTTACATCCAGATAATGGGCCAAGCTGCTCGTTTTAACACGTATTACCAAGGTTTCAGTGACGTCAGTTCCAAGTGACGTCAATTTTCATTGATGGGGCATTCAGAAGGGAAATTCTACTTCGTCAGCGTACTCAATTTTTCAAACGAACAGATAGGTAAAATTCGCTTAACAAAAGTTGGAATGGTAAAATTTTGCAGTATAATAAGTTCGTAGTACCGTCAGGTGGCAGGGGATTTGGAAACTTGTTCATGGCTATGGTGAATCATGTCGCCCCGAGCCTTCGCCTTCGGTTCCGTGCGACATGATTCACCACAGCCGTGAACAAGTTTCCAAGTCCCCTGTCACCTGATTGTACAACTAATAATGTCCAGGGAGCCAAATTTTCAACTCCTTTTTAAGCATATGAGACATTCTCTACCAAAAAGAGGTCAAATACGTCTTTGTGATGCTTTATAGATCTACCAAAAAAGTCATCATATGATTTAGGATCCATAAAAAAAACATATCCAGCATTTTCTCCTTTTCAAACAATGTTTTCCAAAGGTTTCTTTCTCATTGTCGGCATTGTGAGGTATCGGCTTAAAGATCCATTGCCACTGGTCATTTTACTGATCAGTATAGCAATGAACATATTGTAAAGCCATAAATGATACATGCCACATATAGATTTAGGGTGAATCTTTTAGGGTGATCCCTTGCAAATCTTGAGTAGTATATTATATACTTTCTTTATATTTTTCAGCTTATTGGTACATTAGCAAACATGGGAAGTCAGCCTTCAGTCAGCAGTTCCGACAGACATGTCTTAAACACGCAGCCATATCCATCCCAGAATAAAGACCAGCCATTTATGTACCATTTGAATTATGGGACCAGAAAACCGCCGCCGTCACCAACGTCACGTAACTACGCTGTGCGCGGACACTGTATCAGTAGTGACGTATGGACGCCGTATCCGCGACAAGAAGATAATGAAGTTAAAATGCATTTTACTAAGCCCCCTTGAGTGAATCAGCTCATAAAAAAATACGAAGAAACGTGCAATAAATTAGACGGCTGAGATTGTGTTTTAGGACAAGAAACCGGCCAATTTCACGAAACTACGCTGTGCGTTAGCACTGCATCAGTAGTGACGTAAGGACGCCGTAGCTGCGACACAAGGATAATTAAGTTATAATACACTAAACAAAGCCTCCTTGAGTCAATCAACTCATAATTCAAACAGACGAACAGATGGGAGGTACTGCATATTATCATACTGTAAAGAAATTTCTCGAGGCCTGATTGGATAATATGCCCCGAGCATATCTATCATGTACACTGGCAAAACCAACGTAAAAGCAATTTCCCTTTCGGGAGCCCCGTATACATGACTATACCATCAAGACAGCATCTAAAATGGTGACGTCGATTAAGATAAATATCAAGATTATGCGCCAGGCTGCACATTTCAGTACGTATTTCTAAGGTTTCATTGACGTCAGTTCCCAGTGACGTCAGTTTTCATTTAATTGGGACACTCAGAAGGGAAATTCTACTTCGTCAGGGTACTCACCTTTTTAAACAAAAAAAAACGCTAAAATTTGCTGAACAATCGTTGGAATAGTAAAACTTTGCAATATAATAAATTCGTTGTACGGTCAGGGGGCAGGGGACTTGGAAACTTGTTCACGGATATGGAGAATCATGTCGCCTCCTCACCTTCGGCGATATGATTTACTACAGTCGTGAACATTTTATTTTACGGACAGCCGTAGTTTTATGTACATTGTTAAGTTTAGCTGAGTTTATTAATAAATAAAAACCGTGGTAATCAAGCCATGTAAATCAAATAGGCAGTAAGTCTTTTTTTTTTTTCCTTTTTCTTGTCGCTGAGACGCCTATTTGGTAAGAAGCCTTTTATTGCTGTTAACGTCATCTTTCGTCGTCGTATTGGTTGTTCATGTTGTGGTATTAGAAGTAGTCGTCGTTGTTAAAGTAGTAGTAGTCACAGAAGTTGTTGTTGTAACTGCCGCTGCTATTGATGTGGTTCAATTGTCGTCTGATTCACTAGAATCTAATTGTGCACTTCGTCCCTTTGCCACTGCTGTCAGCTCGGCCGCCATTTGAACTGAAATGAGCCAACGACAAGACTCACGATCTATTCTAACTAACATTCCTAGTCTAATTAGCGAGACTTTCCTGAATTTCAAAGTTGCTCAAGTTCAGATTGGCTAAACAAAAGGAGTCATAGTTGGTGATGTCTCGTCTTGATAAATAGTTGAAATAACATTAACCTTTTATCACACAGTCCCGGATTTTATAGACCTTAACAAGAAATACTTTTGAAAACATGTAAAAAAAACGAGAAGATGCTGGTAACTAACCCTAATTCTTCCTTTTTCCACAATGTTTTCTACCCTTTTAGAGGCAAACTCCATCATTTTAGCCAGTTTTTTTTCGGCTGCAAATGCTTTTAATTTGGATAAGTCGAAAAATGTGTTGTTTGCTCGAACTAAAGTTTCGTGCATCCAGACAAGCCATGATCAGTTGCCAAAACATCAACAAGACTGTATGCTGCAAGACCGTCTGGTGCTACATATCAAGAAAGTCTCGCGAAACCCTAACCCTTTACCCTAAAACCTAACCCTAACCCTTTACCCTAAACCCTAACCCTAACCCTTTACCCTAAACCCTAACCCTAAACCCTAACCCCAAACGCCAACCCTAAGTACGAACTTAATCGTTTTTCAGTTGAAGGACTTTTCTCTCTTTCTCTCTCAAACGAAAAAAAGTCGGAACTGGAATAAAATCCGCCGGCCCCTGTTGACTAAACCCTTTCCCAAACTACAAACTTTTGGACAAGACAAAATTGAAAGCATTTGCAGACGACAATTCAACTCTTGCTGAAAAGATGAATTCTGTCTATGATAGGGTAGAAAACATTGTGGGAAAAGGAGAAAATGCTGGTTACCAGCACTTTCTCCTTTTCCCACGATGTTTTCAAAAGGCTACTACTCGAGACCCTCAAAAACCAGGGATTGTTTGGGAAAGGATTAAACCATTTATCATCTAGTGTTGCGTTTTACGACCCTGACAAAAAAGCTTTTTGAAAACAGCATGGGAAAAGGAGAGAATGTGGTAATCAGCTTTTTCTGTGATTTCCACAGCGTTCCGCATTATATCAAAGACAAATTCCATCCTTTGAGCCAAATTTGAAATGGCGTCTACAAATGCTTTGTTTTTTTGACAGATCTGATTTTTTTAGCCAAATAGACGTCTGCAAAGACTCTGAATTTGGACATGCATAAATTTCTGTGTGGAAAAGAGTTGAATAAGAAGTACACAAAGAGTTACCTGTAAATACAAATGGGCCGCCTTGAAATTCGTCATGATCAATAAACCCATCATCTGAAAATGTAAATGGTGTTTTCTTTATAATCTAGTTTATAACTAAGGACAATAGCAGAAACAACTCGTGCTCAAATCGTAAAGTAAGTAAATCATATAGCATTCTTTTTTTCCCACACAATTACGAATTTTGACGACCCTTAGAAAAAATAGCTTTTTAAAAAAAAATGTAAGAAGAGGAGTTCTTGCAACAATGTAAAATTAAATACAAGGAAGAGCAAACTCGCTCTCCCTAAAACAGGGAATTGTATGATAAAGAGGAAATGTAATAGGTAAACGATCAATTGATAATAATTTTTCTCATTTGCCAAGGGAGATAACTGAACCACTCTTTAAATTGATCTACATGTCCGATTTATCTCTACAACGATACACATCTTAATATCTCTTTCGTAATATCTGTAGAAAAGAAGTAAAAGGGTAAACAATTCACTATAACTGCGTACCACAAACAGTGCATTATAATATAATGCGTATGAAAAACTAACAGAAAGGCCCACCTATTAATTACATTGAAAACTGTACAACAAACAAATGGGAGAACAAACCAAGTTTTCGAAAGAGGTGATAGTCCCTTTTTCGGTTCTTCTTCTCGGATATTAATTATTTTACAATATAAGCCTAGCAATGAATTTTGAGAAAATGGCTGGTGCAGACAGTCATAAAAATTAAACAGAGAGACACAGACAGACAAACAGACAGAAGCTGAAATACATGAGGATGAACAGAAAAAGAGCTGGAAGCACAGATATGGACAGAAAGAATGGCAGAGAGAGAGGGGGACAGATAGAGAGACAGAATGAGACATAGAGAGAGCTACAAAGAGTCAGATATAGCGAGACAGAGGCGCTGAAACAGACAGAAAGACATAGAGGATAATCAACTGGTTGTTTTTGATATGAAAAATATCTCACGAGGATGCGTTGTTAGGCGTTGAAAAAACGAGTGCGCAGCACTCGTTTTTTTAACGCCTTACGACGCGTCCGAGTGAGATATTTTTCATATCAAAAATAACCAGTTGATTATTCTATTTATTATATACCTTATTAACATCATTATTTGTAATTTTGCGTTTGAAAGTCGAAAAAAAATGTCGAAAATAAATGTAGTTCCCAAAAACGGCAGGAAGTGAAAGTGAAAGTTGATAACGTCACTAGTGATGATATCAAAATTTATTACACTGGGAAATTCCAGGATTTCACTGCTAGGTATATAATAAATGACGGTATAGACGTATAAAATAAAATAGACAAGAAACTTACGATTGAAGTCTGCAAAGTGAAATAAATGAAGAATCTCGTCCGGTTGAACCCTCTCTGTCCTAGAGATTTCCTCGACAGAAAGGAGTTTATCCTGGTTCAAGTCGTAGTCGGAGAACTGATACGAGCTTGGTACAACTTCAAACACAGGGTTACCTATAAATGGATTAGCTTCACGGATCTGAAATGGTAATAATGGCCATAGTATTTAATTAACCCATTACCACACAATCCCTACTTTTGACGCACCTGAGAAAGAAGCCTTTAGAAAACAATGTGGGAAAATGAGAAAATGCTGGTAACCAGCATTTTCTCCTTTTCCCACAATGTTTTCTATCCTTCACAAAACAAATTTCAAATTTTTAGTCACTTTTATTCTGTCGTCAGCAAATGCTTTCGATTTGGACAAGCCTAAAATATTGTCGTTTGGTAATGAGTTAAATGTTGACGCTTGATATCGGTTGGTAAATGCGTGACACCGTCATGTGATTGTGCACGGGGACAAGCCAGGCCAAAGTTGATCTTTTGAGCGAACATTAGGATTTTTGCAGACGGTATATTTCCAAGATTAGACTACACGGACGGTGCAATCTAATCTTTGATATATGCATTATATATACCGTCCTCTTGTCAAGTCAAAACATATAAAACAGAAAATCCTTATTTTAATGAATTCTATGTTACGGCTTTCTGTAGTTCACCGAGAAATTATGGTAAAATATAGCGTGATATTTAATGGTTATAACCAGTGAAAAATACCAATTTGGTTTTTTCGAACTCTTCGGTTGAAAGCAGAAACAGTTGTTCCCACGCACTAGTTACCTAGGTAAACATCACGTGCCATTTTACACAATACGGAAACACGACATAATTCTAGCGCATTTACCCTACTTTTCTCGCGCTTTATGTATTATTCTGATGCGTTGCAATGTAGCGCGGGGGGGGGGGGGGGGGGTTACGACAAGGGAAAACATCTGTGCTCGGTTTTGATGGATATCCCATCAAAAAAAGGGATACGACGCATAAAAGAAAAATGAGTTTTCTATCAAATCAATTTCGACCTTTCACCACAATAAACAAATATCTTCTGTGTATTTCAGAGCCGTTGAAAGTACTGGGTATCTAAAATAACTTCAGCCTTTTGGATGAGACATTTAACAGAGGTCCACTGTGACGTTGTTACACAAATCACCTTAAAGAACCAGGCGTAACTCAGGATAGGTTTCATCCTGTATCTTAACCCTTTCCCAAACAATCCCTGGTTTTTACGGGTCTAAGAATAGTAGCCTTTTGAAAACATTGTGGGAAAAGGAGAAAATGCTGGTAACCAGCATTTTCTCCTTTTCCCACAATGTTTTCTACCCCATCAAAGACAGAAATAATCTTTTCAGCAAGAGTTGAATTGTCGCGTGCAAATGCTTTCAATTTGGTCTAGTCCAAAAGTTTGTCGTTTGGGAAAGGGTTAAACTACACCTGGTAACATAATTAACAGGCTTCTAGGAGGAGGGGGGTGTCGCCCATATTGCCAACCGGTGGCAACGAAAAGTAAAAGGAAATTCAATCGCTCACATCAAAACGCATATTGTTCAAATACAATCCAGCAAAGAAACAAAATTATTATTGTTACCCGATTATGGCAAATATTTCCGCACACATAATGGCAGTTCGTGTAGGTTGACTGTTTTCCGACGGACTTTTGGCACCATTTTGGACACAAATCAACACAGACGTTACCAAATCCGGGAACACGTGGGCCTGTAAAATAGATAAGTAAGTGAATATTATATTAAGACATGCTCTGGCAGAATGGATTTTAATGAATTATATCATACAAATATCATACATCTATCTACCCATAAAATCCATTTTGTCTAAAAACAGATTGAATAATGAGGTATAATGGTCCTTAGAGAAAATTGACCAATTATAGAACGCTTCAACCTTGGTCTATAGAAAGCCATAACTGTCTTATATCTTTCTTTTACAGTTCATTACAGCAACATGTGTATATATTTGATGAAAACATTTTTAGATGGAACCAAACTGTGTTTGTATTAATGCATTTGTCCATATATTGAACCAAAGAGGCATGGTATTGCCTGGGTTCATCAATATATTGAACCAAACTGTCTTTATATTAACGCTTTTGTCTTTATATTGAACCAAAGAAGCATGGTATTGCTTGGGTTCATCAATATATTGAACCAAACTGTCTTTATATTAACGCTTTTGTCTTTATATTGAACCAAAGAAGCATGGTATTGCTTGGGTTCATCAATATATTGAACCAAACTGTTTTTATATTAATGCATTAGACCGGTCATCTGACATACAGAAAATTGGCCGAAAGCGAAAAGTTTTGACTCAAGCCTGCTTGCACAAACTGCGTTGTTGCCTTTCGCAGGTGCATTAAGCACCCTTTTCACAGAGCGTGGGTCATATACTAGTAAATGTTGAATGAAATATGACTTGATTTATAAATCTTCTTTTGACATTTTCTTTTTTCCTGGTGTCATTTCGAATTCGAGGAATTTGAAAAGACTAACCTATTAGCGAATCATAAAATAAAAATTTATAGAACAGAACAGAGCAGAAAGTCATTCGTTTAACCCATTACCACACAATCCCTACTTTTGACACTCCTGAGAAAGAAGCCTTTTGAAAACACTGTGGGAAAAGGAGAAAATGCTGGTAACTAGCATTTTCTCCTTTTCCAACAGTGTTTTCTACCCTTCCCAGAACAAATTTCAATTTTCAGTCACCTTTATTTTGTCGTCTGCAAATGCTGTCAATATGAATCAGTCTAAAATTTTGTCGTGTGGTAAAGAGTTAAATAGTAAATAATTCGGTAACTCTTCAATCGAAGGCGGAAACAGTAATTTCCGTGCACTAGTTACATAGAGCTATTTAACCAGACGGAAAAATGACGTAAGTTACGCCAATATACCATATATTTATCTTCTTTTACTTAGATCTAAGTAAGAAAACCAGCAACAAGCCTTTAACTATTTTTCTTAATGAACAAAGACGAAAGAGTTAACTTTGAATGAAATTTTGACAATTTTTAATCTTAGAACATGAAAAAGAATATGTCCCTCAAAATTAAGAATTATGTTTAGACTACAAAAAGTATGAAATTCCTGGTTCCTAAATCTTAAATTAACGATAGCTTGAAATTGCAAATAGATATGAGCAACCTGAATGGAATAAATGAACAATTCCAACCTACAGATCTAAATTCCAGTTTAACTCCAACACTGTTCACTAATTCTGTATCCTCAAAGCCAAAAGTCTAAGTTCAAGTTCAAAATCACCAAGTAACCTAACCCACTCCTATTTATATCAGCTTGGAAAATTCAGGATTAGTCTTTTCTAAAAAGATGACATCGAGGATTGGTGAACAGCTTGTTTATAAGCAACCTGTTTCTAAAAATCACCACAATGGAAAAAGCAATAAATGTTCCTCATGTTTCTAGAATATTCTGAAAACAGGTCACTGTATATCCCATCCACATAACACTTTTCCTCCTAAAGGAAGGAGTACAACTTTCTTATGTTTGAGGATAGAAAATGTCATTACAAATAAAATGTCCCTGAAATGATATTATACATAACGACAAATGTTACAAGTTTAACTCTAGACAAAATCCACTTTTAACAAGATTAATTGTTAATTTGGCTTCAGTCATTTTGTCAAAAAAATCTCTGATAGTCTTAAGATGTTCATCCCCATCATCGCTGTGAATGATGACGTGTTATCAATGTAGGCTCTACAGTCGTCCAATCCAGATAGCATCATCTTGGTAAGACATTGAAATGTTGTTGGTTGATTTTTTCATCCAAAACAGCAAAATTATGCACTGATATTAAAGTCTACGGGGAGTCACAAATGCCTAGATCTGTTTAGCTCGTTCAGTGAAAGGAATTTGCCAAAATCCTTTTGGAAGATCAAATTCAGTTACATATTTAGCATGAACAATATTGTCAATCCACACTTGGCACTGGAAACGAATCAGTCTTGGTCACAGTAGTAACTTTTCTATAGTCAGTGAACATAATAATGAAACGTTCCGTCTGGCTTTGGTACAAGAAAACCTCATTCACTTTGACTAGGTTCAATAAAGTCACTGTCCAACAGCTACTCGATTTCCTCTCTAAGATACTCCAATTTTTTGGGATAACGATATAGATGTTGTTTCATTTTGAATTTTCAATATCCAAATCGTGGCATATTGTATCTGACCGTGGTGGTATACCAGGGAACAGGTGCTCATATACAGAAATTAATCTTTTTAATTAATCTTTTTGATTATTATCTAAATGTGATTTTTTTATCTACATGTCTTAAAATGTCAGAATTTTGAAGTTTTGATAAATAGGTTTAGACTTCTCAAAGCTCATTTCATCACAATCTATGTCTTCATGGTTAATGTGAATTTGATTTTGAGGGACTCAGGAAACTACATGTGCATTTATTGGTGAAATGTTTAAATCATCCCTATCAACATATTCTCTTAACATATTAATATGACATAATTGCTATTGCTTTCGCCCGCCAAGAGTTGTAATCTCATAATTCAAGTCACTGACCTTTTTTTCTACAGAATAATGACCAAAGTATCTAGCTTGTAGAGGCCTACCAGGAACTGGTAGACGAGCTAAAATATCTTTCTTTCTGTTTACAGTGAGTTTTCTCTAAATGATTGAGATTTCTTTAATAGGTTTTATTGAACCCTAAATGGGTTTTGTGAAACAGATCTGTTAATTTCATTTTTAAATAGATGATCCAGCAAAGAGTTAGACAAGTCAATATCAGTCGAAATGGTTTTCTTTGCCATAGCTCTCCCTCGCATCGGGTTATTGATCCATGCAATTACCTTATCTCCGGCTAAATCATAGCCTAATAATAAAATGAACACCTTAAAAAAGGAATTTTTTTTCTGATACCAACAAGTCTGATAACCATTAAGTCTGAAGACAAATAAATCTTATCATGCAGAACATTGACAAATCCACATTCTACACCCTAAATAAGGACACTTGTACCAATAGAAGTCTTCTCAGAAAGAGGCAGGGCATTTGCTAAAATAAGAGATTGAGAAGCTCCAGTATCACATAAAATTTTAATAGCGGTAGACTGGGCAAAATCATTTTTTAGTGACACAAAACCATCTGGTTAGAATGGTGCACAAATCTCTATAACAGTTTCAGTCTAAGGCACTTTGGCCTGGCTGGACAAAAGTTTGGTCTTTAAAACATGACTGAGGTTTAGACCTCGATGAAGTAAAGCCTGTAGGCTTAAAACTGTCTTGTTTTTCCCGTTTTCTTTCTAAAACAGGACATTCAGAAATGATATGACTTGATTCTTTGCAATAATTACAAATGGGTCGAGATAAGGGATTTTGACCTTTGGCTTGATAAGGAGACATGGGTTTGGGACTATTCTGTTTGGAATTGTCATTATTGTCATTAAAATTTGGTTTAGGACCAGTAGATGAAAAAAAAATGTTTTCGAGGGTTTTATTTATTGATGAAAGAGACTTTGTGTTTCAAGGCAAAGTTGTCTAATAAGCAGCTTCTTCTAAAGTTTCAACTTCTTTTTCGTCAAAGAAAGTTTTTACATCTAAATTAATGCACCTTTTAAATTCTTCACATTACAGAAGTTGTCTAAGTTTTTCATGATCTGAACCTATTTCCTTTGAATGGCACCCCCTATCAAATAATTGTTCCTTAGTTCTAGCAAATTCAACATGGGTTTGGCCAGTTTCTTTCAGGCAATTGTCTATATGCTTTAGGTAACAATTCATAAGCCTTTAGAACCAATTCCTTATCATTATCATAATTAGAGGGCTGTTCATTACTTACAAGTGAAAAAATATCGCAAGCCTTTCCAGTTACAATACTTTGCAATAATAAAGTCTAGTGTTCTTTTGGCCGTTTCAAATTTTCACCAAATCTTTCATCGGAAACAAATTGACTAACCCTTTACCAAACAATTCCTGGCTTTTAAGACCCTAAGCATTTCTTCCTTTCCGACAATGTTTTCTACCCTTTTTGAGACAAATTTAAATTTTTGCGTTACGTTTATTTGGCCGCCTGCAATTGCTTTTAATTAGGACCAGTCTAAACTCATGTTGTTCGGTAAAGGGCTAAGCTGTAGATTCGAGTCAGTGACATCCTGTTCTCAATTCCTGTACGCTACCGACTGAGCAACTGGGCTTGTTTTAACCATTTCCCAAATGACAAAATTCTAGACTGGTTCAAATTCAAAGCACTTGCAGACGACAAAATAAACGTAACTAAAGAAATGAAATTTGTTTCCAGTAGGGTTGAAAACATTGTGGGAAAAGGAAGAAAACGTTGGTTACCAGCATTTTCTCCTTTTCCCACAATGTTTTCAAAAACCTTCCTTCCCAGAGTTGTGAAAACCAAGGATATTTTGGTAAAGGGTTAAAGGGCAATTATACGGAAACAAAATAGCGTGAAATATGATGCGTGGTTTTCGCACGTGAAATAAGATAAATGATCTATTGTGTATACATACGCAATTTCAAAATGAAATACTGAGAAGGAAAAAACCACATGAAAAAGATTATTTATGAAAACAAATTTCATCTAGACTCGAATATCTAAACCCTAAACAACAAAATATACGAAACGATAATTTCAACACGGTAGTAAATACCCAAATAGTGCGGCTTGAAAGTTTATTTCAGTGGGAAAAAAAATACATATCAGAAATTGTAGATCAAAGATCAGACTGCACGTTGTCTGGTCTTTGATCCATACTGTCCACAAAAGTGTCAAAAGTCGCCCTTTAGCAGCCTAGGAGTTGACTAGAACTCCAAGGGAAGTGTTCGAAATTATCATTTCGTGTGTTTGAACTTATGTTTTACCGAATTAAATAATATATTTACCAACCAACAAATTTGTACACTTATATACCATTCGCCGACCAACAAACTTAGATATCTCTCAAATGATGGTATTTTCGTCTTTAAAAGGGTAAGAAAAAAAAAAACGTGAGAAAAAAGAGAAGTACTGACTGAATAACAGAATTTTCTCTTTTTTTCCCTCATGTTCAAAGCCGTTTTTTCCGTGTGTTAAAACTACTTTTTTGGAAGTAAAGATTAAAGTGGTTAGCCGGAACCACTATTCATATTACTCCCAAAATTTGAGCTTCCACAACGAAAAGTGCAATTTTAATGACTTTCTTCCCATCTGAAATGATCCAATTGCAAAGATAATTTATCTTAGCAACTAATCACTGATCTAAAGGCCAGTTAGCGGCCAAAGTAAACAATACAATGATAAACAGAACTATACGCTTGTAAGTACGAGTATATAAGATAATGAGCAGATATGCCTGTCAGAACTAGCACAAAAGATGGTGCACAGATATTATTGTAAGAACGGCCATGTATAACAGATATGCTTGTACATAGGGGGGTGTAAGATGATAAACAGTACGTGTATAAAAGATGAACAGATATACTTGTAAGTACGGGTATGTAAGATGCTAAACAGATATACTTGTGAATACCGGTATGTAAGATGCTAAACAGATATACTTGTAAGTACGGGTATGTAGTGCTAAACAGATATGCGTTCAAGTACAGGCATGTGAAATGAAACAGATATACCTGTAAGTCTGAGCATGTGAGATGATGTACATAATTGTTTGTATTTGCGAGCTTTCTGGATGATAAACAACTGTAATTGAATGTACGAGCATTTAAAAAGATAAACAGACTTTTTGTGTGTGTACCAACATTTGAGATTGCACAGAGAGAGGACTTGGGCAAGTGTGATGGTTGACACGTGATTATATGTGCGAGCATTTGATATAGTTAACGTGTGATTGCATGTGAGAGCATTTGAGATGGTTAACATATTATTGTATGTGAGAGCATTTGAGATGGTAAGCATGCCAGTATATGTTCGAGCATCTGAAATGGTAAAGATATGATTGTATGTCCAAGCATTTGATATGGTTAACATGTGAATGTATGTGCGACCATTTCAGATAGTTAATATGTGAATGTATGTGCGACCATTTGAGATAGTAAACATATGAATGTATGCGCGACCATTTCAGATAGTTAACATGTGAATGTATGCGCGACCATTTCAGAAAGTAAACGTGTGAAAGTATATACGAGGATTTCTGATGGTTAACATGTCATGTTATTGCGAGCATCTGAGATGGTAAAGATGTAATTGTATTTTTATAGCATTTGCGGTAGTAAAACAGTTGTGATTGTACGTACGATCACTTAAGATTATCAACAGAAGTAAATGTATGTACGAGCATTTAAGATGATAAACAGACATATTTCTATTTACATACGGACTTTTATCAATAAACAGGTATGACTGCATGTACGCGCAATTTAGATGATTCAACGAATAGACTTTAAGTCAGAGTATCTCATGATTAAAAGATGGAGTGTATATTCGAAATTTAAAGATGGTAGTGATATAGTTAAAATACTACTGTGATACGATTTATATAAAAATAGAAATACTTACTTGTGGTGGACCCTACGGTGACTGGTAAAGCCAATTCCATCTCGTTGGCAGAGGAAGCTTGTATCTGTTTGGCTAAAACATGAACTTGGTCAACAAGCATTCCGTAGTCTTTGTTCGAACCGACCGGAAGTGCAACACACATCGTTACAGGTAATATCAAGAGCCATATTGTCCAATCGTGTGGCATTGTTATTAGTCTAAAAGTAGAAAAGTGAACTTCGATTGATTTTGTGGTAATAATAAAGAGATGATTAGTATGGAAAAGAGGCTTTCACAAAACGAAGTACTAATAAACTTTAGCATTCACATAGTAATGTCCTCTCAGGTAGAGCGCTTGAATCAATGGAAAGGGCGTGTTTAAATATACAGCAAGAACATCAGTTGATTTAAAAGTATTCAGTTCATTTCTGTCGCGTAACAAACAATTTATGAGGATTCGGAAAGCTCTTTGCTTAAAGGAGAATTATAACGTCTGATAAATCAGATTTGTTTTTAAGAATCTGTTTATTCGTGAGAGGAGAGCTACATTACCATAAAGACTTAAAATGCATACTTGAGTAGGAAGAGATATTTGTTAAATTATCAGTGTCGGAATTTTTAGGTATTGTAATAATAAACTGTCAATCGAAAAGGGTTATGGGTCAAGTTCGAGGGGCAAGCCAGAATTAGCGGTACTGATGCTCTAGACAAAATACTTGTTTGAATTTTGTTCTAAATTTCGGCACAATTCAAGTTTCAATTGTATTTGATATCGTTTAGCAAAATCGATGCCGTTTTTTAATCACGTCAGTACCTAATGGGTGACCATAGCAACTGATGTTCGGTTAGGCGGGGCAGGTATGAATCTATTTCGCTTTTTTATATTTGGTACGAGTTTTCTAACCTTTCTAAAGCCCCATATTTGTCGCAACGTCGTAGATGTCAATGTCGACATCATATCTACCAACTGTTGAAATTTCAATGTCATTTCTGGATTAATGTAAACACAACGGGCCGGGTTACTTCACTAGTGAATGTCAGCCATGATGTCAATTGAAAGTATTAAAACTTGTGTAGTTGTTAAGTTTTGTTTGCAGGGTGGATATTCACCAATCGAAACTTACAAGATCCCTTAACAGACATCAACAAAATATTTTACATCAGAAACTGTATGTTTGTTTGAGTGTTGTATCTTCAAAGAACGTGGAACATCTTTGGAAGATGATAAATGGAACACTCGAAGGAGCAGTGTTGACGCGACGTCAACCGTACAAGCTGTTAGGGACGTTGAACATTACTGGAGATAACTATGTCACTATTAAAGATATTTTTTGTGAAACTGGCTTAAGTTATGGTACTGTTCAGCGGATACTTGAAGATAATTTGAATATGAGTAAGATCAGCAGATGGTGGGTCATCTTTTATTGACCCTGGATAATAAGAAACAACAAGTTTGGGCATCCCAGAAGTAACATCATTAAATGACACTGTGACGTTGATACCTGCCCCGCAGAAGCGTTACATGTAAGCTTTCTTTTATTGCATGTTGCTAGTTTTTGGTCTGAATTTAATGAAATTTTCTTGGGGGGGGGGGGGTTATGATAAATCATACGCCATGCAAAATTTAGTTTACATTCATGGATTTACGTGGAAGTTATAAGACTAGTACCGCGTGTTCTGGATTGCCCCTCGTATCAGAAGAAGTGAAAGAAAGTGCTAACTATGATCTTTAACCCTTTCCCAAACATTCCCTGGATTTTACGGGTCTAGAATAGTAGCCTTTTGAAAACATTGTGGGAAAAGGAGAAAAAATGCTGGTAACTAGCATTTTCTCCTTTCCCCACAATGTTTTCTATCCTATCATAGACAGAAATCATCTTTTCAGCAAGAGTTGAAGTGTTGTCTGCAAATGCTTTCAATTTGGTCTAGTCTAAAAGTTTGTCGTTTGGGAAAGGGTTAATAAATGAAGTTGGTGATGAAATTTCTTACCTTCGATTTACATGTACTTACTTTCATAATGAGGGAACACATATACTGATGAGATCCCAGCATATCGACCCAAATATCTATACCTTTAGAAATATTTTAAACAAAAATAACTCATAAAGAAATTATTTAAACTAGCAAAGTTTTTATTCATTGTATTGAAAAATTGAAACTATCTACCCGATATTGTTCCACTGGTTTTCATTAATTTTACGTTCAGATTTTTCCCTACGTCTTTCTCTTCCTCACTCTGTTCATGTATATACATGTATCTGCTATGTTTCTTTTCCTATTGTTTATATATCTTGAAGTTTTTTTTATATATATATATCTATACAGCCTGGTACTGATGACATGTTCTCTTATTATACTGCAAAGAAATTCTTCGTGATCTGATTGGATAATATGCCTCGAACATATACATCATGTGCATTAGCAAAGCCAACGTGAAAGCAGTTTCCCTTGCAGGAGCCCCGTATACATGACTACACTATCAACACAATATTTAAAATGGCGGCGTCCATCAAGATTAACATCAAGATTATGCGCAAAGCTGCACGTTTTAGCACGTATTACCAAGGTTTCAGTGACGTCTGTTCCTAGTGACGTCAGTTTTCTTTGAATTGGGGAACTCAGAAAGGACATTTTACTTCCTCAGCTTACTAATTTTTTTTAAACAAGAAGAAAACCAGACAGAATTTGCTTAACAAACGTTGGAATGGAACGTTGCAGTATAATCAATTCTTTGTACGGTAAGTTTGCAGGGGGCTTAGAAACTTGTTCACAGCTGTGGAAGAAGCCAACTCGCCTTTGTCAGGAGGCAGGGGACATGGAAACTTGTTCATGCCTGGGGTGAATCATGTCGTCACCTCGCCTTTTTTTTTTTTTTTGCGAGGTGGGGACATGATTTACCACAGCCGGGAATAAGTTTCCGAGTCCCCTGCCACCTAACCATACAACGAATTCATTATACTGCAATGTTTTACCATTTCAACGTTTTTCAAGCGAATTTTGCCTGTTTTTTTTTTTTTTTTTTTTTCTTTATTGAGTACGCTGAAGAAATAGCATTTCCTTCGGAGTTCCCAAATGAATACTGGCGTCACTGGAACTGTCGTCAATGATACCTTGGTTATACGTACTAAAATTTGCAGCTTCGACGAGGTGGTGACATGATTTACCACTACCTTGAACAAGGTTCCAAATCCCTTGCCACCTGACAAAGGCGAGGTGGCGACATAATTCACCACAGCCGTGAACAAGTTTCCAAGTCGCCGTTACCTGACCGTACACTTAATAATGTTATAGTGCTGAGAGAATTATTTAAACTTGTAAACTGCAAAACTTGGAATTACATAACGTCAGAACTTTAGACTGGTCCAAATTAAAAGCATGTGCAGACGACACAGTAAAAAATGAAAGAAAACACTGTAGGAAAACTAGAAAACGCTCGAAATGGAGAAAAGAAACGATTGTAGGAAAACGAGAAAATGCTGTGTATTTGCCTTGAAAAGGAAAGAAAAATCGTAGGAAAAGGAAAAATGCTGGTATTCAACATTTTCTCCATTTTCCACAAAGTTTTCAATAGTCTTCGTCGTCAGGGCCGTTTATTCGGATTTGTGTGCTATACGGTTAGAGTACATTCGTGTCTCAATGTTTGTGGTATATCTATGTACATAGATGACATTAAATTGCATGTTAACGCTCAACCAAACAATCCATGGTTTTAAAAACCTTGTGGGAAGAAGGAGAAAATGCTGGTAATCAGCATTTTTTCTCCTTTTCCCACAAGGTTTTCTACATTTTTATAGACAATTGCCAATATTTCAGCTAAATTTAATATGTCGTCTGTAAATGCTCTCAATGTAGACATGTCTATTTTTATGTTGTCTGATAAAGAGTCAAACAATATATACATGATAAATGTATCACCTGGAATTTGTATATCGTCAATCCAATTTTTAAATCTTTTGTCGTGAAAGTAAACCTGTCTATTCTAATCACATGACAGTCAAAACCTATCTATGAATGAGGAACGACGTATAAATTCAATATAAGATATGCGAACTCGTATAAATGCAGACGTCACTTACGTCATTTATCCCTGAGCGCTGGCAATTTTGTCAGATACGTATATATGCTTGTATTCATTTTTAAATTTTGAAAAAAAAAAAGCAAAATATTCAATTTCTAGACCGTTTTTAGCAAAAATATCTTGCTTTATCAGTACATGCTCTACCTGCAGGATACATGCCGTCTGATTTGAATGAACACCATCAATAACCAAGTTATTTAAAGTTATGTTTGGTGCGTTGTGGGTTAATTTAAATACTGAATACTGATTTCTATGAAAAGTATAACCCTTTACCACACAGTCCCGAGTTTTAACGACCCTGCGGTAGCAAACCCTTGAGAACATCGTGGGGAATGTCTAACTGTAGAAGATATTGTGGCAAAACGCGCAAATGCCCATGATGAGCAAGTCCAGACTGAATTACGATGTTCTAAACCTTCTATTTGATCTAAACCTGTACAGTTTATTCTAATAAAACATGCTTTCTTGAATAAACTACTGCAGATGACAACTTTTGATGTAGATATCATATATGCAAGGGAAAAAAAATACAGGTGTGATAATACGTTGACAAACCTAAAAATTACTCCCTTACGAGTAATTTCTCGTGTTGCCACAATGTCTTCAATCTGTCGGCTGGCTGGAGTGACTGCAAGACGCAAACATTGACTACAGGTGGCATTTTGTTAAAATGAAATTTGACGTCCGGGAACTTTGTGTCTGACATATTATATTGTTTAAAGTATGATGAATCACTTTCATTGTGAATTATAAACGCTTTCAAATTAATTCCACCTCCCTTTGCTTCAGTAACAAAATTTAGATTTGTGTCATTTCAAAAATATCGAACCTAGGTCAGCATACAGTGCTTGTATGCTCACCTGGTTCGATATTTTTGATAATTTTTCCGCAGGTTATGGACCGTTTTACCTCAATCATGAGGTAAAATGGTCCATGCACTGTGGAAATTACATTGAGATGCATTAAACTCCTTGTCAGGGTACAGCTCATTTATGCTGAATAAAATGCGAAAATGAAAATATTTGTATGAAAAACAGTCCATGAATATTAATTATCTTATTTCATTTTTTGTTGTTTTTGCCTACATGTATATGTATAAATCATTGTTACTATTTTTTTCAGATTGAGGATTTAGTCCAAAAAGAAATGTACATCCGTAGGTATCAAAAACCTCAAAGTTTGACAAAGGGTAACAGACGAACATACGTGAAAAAGTTTCGTATTTATTTCATGCTGTCCGAGAAATATCGGTGAAATATTTTTTCGGTATTTCATTGTTACGGCCAGTGAACAATACCAATTTTATTTTCCAGCTCTTCAATTTTAAGCGGAAACAGTAGTTCCCGTCTACTAGGTAGAAAGCGCCACCCAACTAGATGGAAATATGACGTAATTTACCCTACATTTCTCGCGCTTGACGTAATATTTTAATATAGGGTTAATTCACGTTTTTGAGGTCGTTAACATTCGCAGAGGCCCGAAAAATGCTTTAACGCCCGAGTGCGAAGCACGAGGGTGTTTAAGTATTTTGAGGGCCTCTGCGAATGTTAACGACCGAAAAAAACGTGAATTAACGCTATTATTGCATAAAGTAAAGGTATTCTAACAATAATTTGCACAGATAGCAAAAATATTTCCATAGAAATGCAAATAAGCGAATTTCAAATGTACTGTACGCAAATGGATCAAAACCGGAAGTCGGCGAAGAAGTTTTTGTTACGATTAAGAAAGGGCCGTTAGTCCTGTATGCCAGTTTTGATTCTCTCGCTGTAAATACACTTTTATTGATTTTTAATACACACTGGACTTATGTGGAATAAACTTGCACACATTTGGACGATTGCAACTAGGATGAATGCGTGGATATAAATTTCTGTAACTGAAGGCGACAGAGGGTTTGACATACATCAAGCGAGGCGGACCGATCGCGTTAAAAAGTGGGTGGGATGTAGCTGGTTTAGAGTACATTTCACGGGTGAATTTTTGTTCAGATCTCGATTAAAGTGAGATTCTGTGCAAAGGTTTGTTTGTGGTGTACTAATATCATCAAAGACATGCCATGGAAAGGATCGAATATGGTACGAATTCCTACAGTTTGATGGTCGGAGTCTAGGGAAAATCTGACAAGGACAAACGTTGTTTACAAGGTAGGCCCGAATCGACGATATTGATAGTACAAACCCGGGCGTTAACGGCGCGTGAATTTACTGATTAATACACGTTTTCTCCCGTTAACCGCCCGATTTTTACCCGTTAATACATGCTTATAACCTCCCGAAAAGGCTCGTTTTATGGAATAATATAGGGTTAATTCACGTTTTTGAGGTCGTTAACATTCGCAGAGGCCCGAAAAATGCTTTAACGCCCGAGTGCGAAGCAGAGGGTGTTTAAGTATTTTCAGGGCCTCTGCGAATGTTAACGACCGAAAAAAACGTGAATTAACGCTATTATTGCATAGAGTAAAGGTATTCTGACAATAATTTGCACAGATAGCAAAAATATTTCCATAGAAATGCAAATAAGCGAATCCAAATGTACTGTACGCAAATGGGTCAAAACACATGTAAATACACTTTTATTGATTTTTAATACACGCTGGACTTATGTGGAATAGACTTGCATATATTTGGATGATTACAACTAGGATGAATGCGTGGATATAAATTTCTGTAACTGAAGGCGACAGAGGGTTCGATATACATCAAGCGAGGAGGACCGATCACGTTAAAAAGTGGGTGGGATGTAGCTGGTTTAGAGTACATTTCACGGGTGAATTTTTGTTCAGATCTCGATTAAAGTGAGATTCTGTGCAAAGGTTTGTTTGTGGTGTACTAATATCATCAAAGACATGCCATGAAAAGGATCGAATATGGTACGAATTCCTACAGTTTGATGGTCGGAGTCTAAGGAAAATCTGACAATGACAAACGTTGTTTACAAGGTAAGCCCGAATCGAGGATATTGATAGTACAAAGCCGGTCGTTAACAGCGCGTGAATTTACTGATTAATACACGTTTTCTCCCGTTAACCGCCCGGTTTTTACCCGTTAATACATGCTTTTAACGGCCCGAAAAGGCACGTTTTATGCAATAATATAGGGTTAATTCACGTTTTTGAGGTCGTTAACATTCGCAGAGAACCGAAAAATGCTTTAACGCCCGAGTGCGAAGCACGAGGGTGTTTAAGTATTTTGAGGGCCTCAGCGAATGTTAACGACCGAAAAAAACGTGAGTTAACGCTATTATTGCATAAAGTAAAGGTATTCTAACATTAATTTGCACAGATAGCAAAAAAAAAAATATTTCCATAGAAATGCAAATAAGCGAATTTCAAATGTACTGTACGCAAATGGGTCAAAACCGGAAGTCGGCGAAGAAGTTTTTGTTACGATTAGGAAAGGCCGTTAGTCCCGTATGCCAGTTTTGATTCTCTCGCTGTAAATACACTTTTACTGATTTTTAACCCATTACCAAACGACAATATTTTAGACTGGTCCAAATTGAAAGCATTTGCAGACGACAAAATAAAAGTGACCAAAAATTTTAAATTTGTTTTGCAAAGGGTAGAAAACATTGTGGGAAAAGGAGAAAATGCCGGTTACCAGCATTTTCTCCTTTTCCCACAATGTTTTCTAAAGGCTTCTTTCTCAGGGGCGTCAAAAGTAGGGATTGTGTGGTAATGGGTTAATACACACTGGACTTATGTGGAATAAACTTGCATATATTTGGACGATTACAACTAGGATGAATGCGTGGATATAACTTTCTGTAACTGAAGGCGACAGAGGGTTCGATATACATCAAGCGAGGAGGACCGATCACGTTAAAAAGTGGGTGGGATGTAGCTGGTTTAGAGAACATTTCACGGGTGAATTTTTGTTCAGATCTCGATTAAACTGAGATTCTGTGCAAAGGTTTGTTTGTGGTGTACTAATATCATCAAAGACATGCCATGAAAAGGATCGAATATGGTACGAATTCCTACAGTTTGATGGTCGGAGTCTAGGGAAAATCTGACAAGGACAAACGTTGTTTACAAGGTAGGCCCGAATCAAGGATATTGATAGTACAAACCCGGGCGTTAACGGCGCGTGAATTTACTGATTAATACACGTTTTCTCCCGTTAACCGCCCGTTTTTTACCCATTAATACATGCTTATAACGGCCCGAAAAGGCACGTTTTATGCAATAATGCGTTGTTATAGGGAGGGGTACGCTACGGGGTATTACTGAATAGAACTGAACTGGGTTTTGATGTTCGTTTCCTTCAAAAAAAAATTACAAAAAAGGCGATTAAAAGCATGAAATAAATAGATTATTTGTTCTTTGAGGTGAAAGATCGAAATTTCGAAAATTTAAATCTTCTCTATAACATGCACAAATTCATATCTGATAGTACTCTGTCTTTGCTTATGTAGATCATTCTATAACTTCACAGTATCAGGTTACCGTTTTATGGTTAGAATAACAAAATCACGACATTTAAAAGAAGAAAGGGGTAGATGGAGGAAGGAAGGAAGAAAGAACGGAAGAAAGAAAAATGAAGGAAGGAAGGAAGGAAGAAAAAAAGAATGAAAAAAAGAAAGTAAGAAAGAAGGAAAGGAAGAAAGAAGCGAACAGACACACAAACAGAACAAAGAAAAGAAAAAGAAAGAACACAAGAAGACGAGAAAACAAAAAGAGAAAACAAGCATATACTTCACACCTTTCAAGCTTTAACTTAGTTAACAATATACCAAAACGCCTCTTTGTGTCTCTATATACATGTACGTGTATATCACTTGACATTTAATTGAAATAATCAACAAGCAAGTATTGTTTCGGAACAATCAAATGATTTCATCGCTGTAGTAAACGACAAAATTTGACCCCTAGAATGATAAGCGCAACTCAAGGACCTTTTGCGGACAGTGTAGATCGGGATCAGACTGCACAGAACGTGCAGTCTGATCTTGGACCTAAACTGACCGATAACGATATATATTTACCTACTTCCACCTCCCACACTATATAAAAAAAAACTTTAAAATACCAACCATTCAGATTTTAAATTGTCGATTTGAAAGTTACAATTAACTCATCTACTAAATAAGTTAATGATGCTATTTTCAGCTTATTTTTTAACCATTTACCACACAATGATGCCTTTAAAAGACCCTAAGGAAGGGACTTTCTCCTTTTTCCACAATATTTTCTACCCTTCAGAAAACAAATTTCAATCAGTCACTTTTATTTTGTCGTCTGCAAATGCTTTCGATTTGGACGAGCCAAAAATTTTGTCTTTTGATATTGCATAGAAAACTATCTCCTCAACGGATTCAAGATCTTGATCTACTGTCTCCGCCCAAAGTCAGTGTGTCACGCTTAGCGGTTTAAGAACAGATCAGCTCAGGTTTAAGGAAAAACTTATTTAGCAGGTTAACTCGATACCAAACAACAAAATTTTAGACTGGTCTGCATTGAAAGCATTTGCAGACGACAGAATAAACGTAACTCAAAAATTGACATTTGTTTACAGAAGGGCTGAAAACATTGTGGGAAAAGGAGAAAATACTGGTGTCCAGCACTTTCTCCTTTTCCCACAATGTTTTCAAAAGGCTTCTATCTCAGGGTCGTAAAAAATAGGGATTATTTGGTAAAGGGTTAAGGGTCAAGGCTTGTCCGTAGACAGTATTTCATCGGTTTACTTAAAAAACCTCGTAATTACAGCTTGAAACCAATTGCTGTAGTTACGAGGTTTTTGAAGTTTCTGAACCGACGAAATGTATAAGGCAACTGAAAAAAAGGCCAAATGACAGATTTTTGTCCTTGAAATTGTGTAAAATGTGGTTGGAAAAGGAGAAAATGCTGGTTACAAGCATCTTCTCCCTTTTCACTAATTTTTTTCAAAAACCTTCTTAAACAGCATGGAAAATACGAGTACTTTCGTTTACAGGCTCGTTAGCCGCCAAAAGTTAACAAACATTCTATTATTATAATATTTGCAATGATTGTGTGGGAAAACTATGATTGATTGATTGATTGATTGATTGATTGTATGTGTTAAGCACCGTTTTCAAGATTATTTCAAGGATTTCGCGGCGACCAGTGCAACTATCCTTATTTTCCTTGAACTTGTTTTTTTTTTTTTTTGGTACCCCGCACAACATTCTTTCCAAGCCAATAGCTGCTTTCCCACATAAACATCGATGTAGCAATGGTCAGCGATAAGAGGGGTATGAGTCGACCCCTCTGTTCACAAGTCCTGTACGCTGCCCACCCCTCTGTTCACAAGTCCTGTACGCTGCCGAACCCCCTGTTCACAAGTCCTGTACGCTGCCCACCCCTCTGTTCACAAGTCCTGTACGCTGCCGAACCCTCTGTTCACAAGTCCAGTACGCTGCTGACTGAGCTACTGGGGCTCGGCGACTGAGAAAAGGGGTAAAAATGATGCCAACCACCATTTTCTCCCCTTTACCCACAATGTTTTCTTTCCAAAGACATGTTCTATTATTTTAGCAAAATTTTATTTGTCGTCTGCAAATGCTTTCAATTTGGAAAAATCTAAATGTTGTCGTTTGGTAAAACGTTACATGTATTTTCAATGACACGCCATTAACAGTTCAATTCCTCGGGCCAGAATAATCATCTGTCATTGTAAACAATGAATCCGTTTAGTTTCAATTAATTGTGGTAAAAAGTTAACCCTTTATTAAACGATCCTAACTCTGAGAAAGAAGTTTTTGAAATCATTTTGGGAAAAGGAGAAAATGCTGGTAACCAGAATTTTCTCCTTTTTCCACAGTGTTCCTTACCTATGAAAAAAAAAACTCGACAGCAATTTACAAAGATGATATAGCAGGAGCTATACTAAAACTTATGTTTCTAATATAACGGTAACTTACGAAGGTTATCTACGGAAACTTACTAAGGTGCTATACGGAAACTTACGAATGATATACGGAAATTCATGACTCTAATATACCGGCAGTTACGATGAAACTTGGCAGGTATGTTCCTGGGGTGAAGCTTTACCAAAGTTATTCAAAGAATGGAATTTCACTCATAAACTATAGTCTAAGGTGAGCGTTCCAGGCCAATGGCCCTCTTGTATTTTTTCTAATTGTTTAAATTTATAGATGTTTGTAATTGTGGGAAGCTTAAGAAAAATATATCCATTAAAAAGTATGTATTTTTTACGATTAACACACAGTTCGATTACATTATCTCCCACTTCAAATCAATAGTATGTATATAACATGTATATTTGTATATTGCTCGAAACCTGTTAAAATCACTTACTGACAAAAAAATATATAAATAGACTCCTTAAAATATTATCATTTAACATTTACCAATAGATATTTTGAAATACCACGCGGTTCCAGCTACGGTATACAGTGCTGGACTCGTTTCCAGTCGTGTCACAACGTTGCAAGGGGGAATGATCGACGTAAGAATGTCTTTAGGTAGGTGTATGAATTGTTTACCTTCAGACTTAGGAAAGTTAACCCAGTTTTTATTATTATTATTATTGTTATTATTATTATCATTATTATTATTGTTGTTGTTGTTGTTGTTGTTGTTATATCCTGGTTCTAGAGGGTCTTCTGCAATGACACTATGTTTCAAGAACGTGTGTACGTGTGTGATTTTGCACTCTGCTTTAGGTGTAAGGAAAGTGGCTTGGGGTATTTTCCTGTGGTTTATGGCATTTTTCAAATGGTTGAGGATCTTTTGTGGTGTTTCTTTTATTCATCTACGATGTCTACCCATATATGCGGCAACTTTTAAATCTAGATCTTATTTTATGAATATTTAACCGATTTTTACATCGTTTGTGTACTTTTCTCGCACTGTATTTGAATTCGCATGCTATTTTTAATTGTCAGATGATACAAAAGCATCTGATCAATGATCTATGTGGACCATTTTATTTAAAACGGTAGTAACTCGTCGACACAGGATGTCAGTTTGAAGGTTGACATAAGACAATGAGACCCTGAAGGTCATCATCATCTGAAAAAGAAACGTTCCTCGAAAAAAAATCGAGATGCACAACATTGTCACTGGGTAATATAATCACCTACAGGTAAGCTCAACTGTAAATTTTTCTTGGACCCATTTGAAACATTTCCTTTCAGAAAAGAAAATGACAGACAGAAACAATTGTAAGGCTATATTTCTAGCTGTATATCTATATACATCTGGTCGTGTGGAACGCAGGATACCAAGAAAGCTCTATGTTACTGCTCTCAAGCAAGGAAAAATGTTGATTCTTCGATATAACCCATTGCCAAACGACAGTATTTTACACCGGTCCAAATTGAAAGCATTTGCAGACGACAGTATAAAAGTGACTGAAATTTTGAAATTTGTTTTGTGAAAGGTAGAAAACATTGTGGGAAAAGGAGAAAATGCTGGTTACCAGCATTTTCTCCTTTTCCCACAATGTGTTCTAAAGGCTTCTTTCTCAGGGGCGTCAAAATTAGGGATTGTGTGGTAATGGGATAACATATACATGTAGCAACGCATCCTAACATTTTCATAAAATGGCACACCTTTATATAAAGTTTGAGTCTAGATCCTTTTATTTATATTTCCTAAATTCTTTGTTCAACTTTTGGGCTGCTAGGGGCGACTCAATGACCTTATGCAAACATAAAGTCTTACCTTTGATCTAGACTGTCCAGATAGAAGATATTTTTCTCCAGAAATGAAATTAAAATACGAAGGCTACGATTTCTACCATCGTTTTGAAAGTTCCTTTTTAATCATATAACGGGTTAATGTCTAATCTAGGGTTAGGGTTTAGGGTTAGGGTTAGTAAAGGGTTAATGTCTTATCTAAAAGAAAGAAGCAGGTATAAAGTTATTGGATCTGGTGGCTTCTTTGTATATATCTGGTTGAATAGAAAACCACGAGTGTCCATTATCCTGGCTTAATATGTAAGAAAGTCCGTTCCTTGATATTCCGTACAGCTCTCGACCAAGAATGTTTTCACCAACTAATGTACCGAGAGTTTGGCTAAGCTCTGAAATACAGTTACAAAGAAAGATAGATGACCTCATGAAATAGGCCTTGTCTTGTTAGCATGGCATGCCTACATGTACCTATCATACACTACTTCAGATTGAATAATATATAATCTAACGTGAGTTGCCGTTTAAAATAAACTAGGAAAAATGTTGTCGCGATTAATAAATTGTATCTCAAACGTCAACGAATGTTAGATTCCTTTCATCCCATAACTACATTTCATGAAATACAGATCAAAAGTTCAAAACCATCTAATGATGCGCGAGCGTTATGATGTACTTACATAAAGTCGTCAAAAATGACATCACACAATTCTCAAAACGTGTATAAGATAACAAAGTTCGTGATGGGTATATTACACCGAAAACAGGAGAGGTAACTAGATAAATTAACAAGAACACAAAGACTATTCAGGACAAGCTACAAACCAGTTCTGACGACAAAAAAGGTATGTATTTAGAGACAAGAAATTCGTGATAATACTCACCTGACGCCGTACCGTTTTTGTCTATTCGCACACATGGACGGATAGATGCCAGTTTTCTGAAGATACAAAAACAGACATAGAGCTTACCCTGATCGTTTTATTAGCAGTCTATTTTGGAACAAAAGATTCTAGGTTGCTATACACGAGTAAGTGTACTATTATTGTATTGGGATCTTTCATCAACGGTTTCGGATACGTTGAAATTTGTACCAGCTTAAATAAGTCATTGAAATCGCAATACATTTTAGTTTTACCTACTGTCTGTATAAGTCATGGAAATCGCAATACATTTTAGTTTTACCTACTGTCTGTAAATTTACCACCCAGTTCAATTCATTCAGACGTCTATGAAGTACGACGCTCAGGCCAGTACCTGTCTACACTCAAGTATTCAGCTGAATCCATATGATTCATTTCCAGCATGTTTATGTTTTATATTTATGCATCTTTCGTTGTAGATCTTCTTTACCCCAAAAATACAGATCAGATAATCAAAACATTTGGGAACATGATTCCCCTATAAAGGCCGTCTGTGCTTTGATACAAGTAGTTACTACTCTTCGCTGGCCAGGTGTGACGATCATTACGTAGCTCTATTCACCCTTAGCTGGTTGAGTAGAAAGTTATGTCCTCACGATGTACATAATCATTGTCTAAAGTCAGTAATCAAAAAGTGCGTTACGTTTGCAATCTACCACTTGCAAAACGTGGACAAAAAACATACCACGGGAAATAATTGTCGGATTCGGGAAAATCTTTACCAGAAATACTAAAGATCATTATTAGTTTAAACATTCATTGGAACAAATTATTTAAGGTTTTAGACCGCTAATGCTTGTAGTGCAACATGAAAAAAAAAACAGTCTAGTTGATAAGTAAGGATTTACACTGATATAATACTTTTGCACATTTTTAAACGACCAAAATTCCGTTGATGTCTAGCCTGAATGTTTTTGTTGATACTTCTGTTTGTTTCATGAAAAGGGAGGTACTTATTATCTTACTTTGTAATAAGAATAGAATGGTTTTAGATTTATAAGTGATAATATTAAGAAGAAGAAAAAGGAAAAAGTTGTTTGGTTAAAGTAGTACAATATTACTAATTTTCAATTACAGCAAATTTTGCAGGATTATGCGAGGGTTGTTTGGAAATTTTTTAAACAACGCTTATGATATGAGAATGATAAGACCTAGAAACGTAATGTCTCATCACAGATAATAGATACTTTATTACTTTATACATGCCAAATATCAGGCGGCTTTGTCTTCTGTATAAGCTTTGGGGCCCGTCGGAAATATATTACCTCGGTTGGTCTGGAGCACCACGGCGTTTTGAACGTGACGTCCTATCATCATTGTCGCGCAAGTAACCATTGCATGTCATACCTTTTCAAAATAAAACCATTCAATCTCACTTCGCCGAGTTATTGAATCTTATACCTCTCAACTTGGACTTGACTGATGAAAGACGTCGATGATGGCGAGTCCCCTACCTCCTCTTGTGATGTACAGAGATGATGCATCTTTCACAAACTGATTGTACCACCGATAAACAAGAGCCCGAGAAACACCGCTTCCGCTCCGTGTCATGTTTTAATATCTTTGTTTGTTTCATGGGGGGTTTGTCCAAGCTGGACATAAAACTTTTTCTAAGCTGTCTGCTCCGCCTTTACGTCGTGTTCCATTTTGTTGCTGGTTCTTTGGCAGCGCGAACTTCCAGAGAATGGTCAAAACTAGCTTATCTATTCCATGAACTTATTTAAACTTCACCCAAAATTCGACATAATAACGTAGTGTATATGGCATCGTTTTAATTGACTTTTCGCTGTTTGTTTAACCCATAACCACACAATCCCTACTTTTGACGACCCTGAGAAAAAAACCTTTAGAAAACATTGTTGGAAAAGGAGAAAATGCTGGTAACCAGGATTTTCTCCTTTTCCTACAATGTTTTCTACCCTTCTCAAAACAAATTTCAAATTTTCAGTCATTTTTATTTTGTCGTCTGCAAAGGTTTTCGATTTGGACAAACCTAAAATTTTGTCGTTCGGTAATGAGTTTATATTATTCAAGCTTTTATTCAAGTGCAATTTATTTGAGCTAACTCATTTTTACTGTGTGCTTCGGTTACTTAAGCCTCTTGTTGATTTAAGATGATATACGATTATGACGAGTTACTAATACACATTTCATTTAGGTCTTTCAATTTATTAAAGGTTACTTTACATTAGTGGAAAATTTTATGCACATGCTTTTAGTTTAGCTCTCAAAACACACTTTGTCTCAGTAATTTCCGAACAGCCCTCGTATTATAGTACAAACAGCTGTTTTGCATTACGAGTCTAATAACTAAATTGAATTTTGACGATACATGCCGAATTTATATTGGATTGTCCAGTACGAGCATGGCCTTTACGGACAGGGTTTTGCTACATGATGACGCAGCTGTATGGGTGGTAACAAGCAAAATACATTATGCGGTGCATCGCGGGTATAACAAACATTGACTTGGTCTGATCGTCCACCTCGGCCAGCAGAAATGGTTTAACATTCTCTTACCTATTTCGTTCAGCTTTTCCACATTTGTACTTGTTACCTTGTGTACCATTCATACGGGAGTTCATCCCGTAACCTGAAAAGTTAAACCAAGTAAATTGCTGATCAGCGAAATTAGCACCCAAATTAAACACACATCTATACTCGTTTTCAGGCATTTTAAATGCAATTTCTTACCAATTTCCTTCTTATTGTATGAAAATATAATCATTTTTGTATGGTGACTGGTCATTACCATATGTTGCCCCTGATCCTGCAAGGCTGCAAATTTTTCAGCCAGAAAGAATGTACATTTCATGTTTTAGAGGCAATCAATTCCGTCGTTTCTGGTCTTAAATGACGCAAAGTCCCATGTGTTTTTCTATCCCTTACACTTTACATAATTGGCTTGCAGCACGCGAAAAGGTGCATTCGGATATTTGCGTAAAGTGTCGTTCCGGATTAGCCTGCGCAGTCCGCGCAGGCTAATCCGAGACGGCACTTTACGACTACATTAGATTTTGTGCTACAGTAGACTTGCGTAAAACAGAAAATTACATATAATCGGAAATTGTCGTTTCGGATTAGCTTGTGCGGACTGCACACGCTGATCCGAGACGACACTTTACGCAAATGTCCGAATGACCCTTTTCGCGTGTTGCACTCCATATTGTAAATTTATCTATGTTTACAAAGGTCAACCTTTAAACTATTTCAGGTTTTCTTACTAACTGTAATGATGTACATGTATCTTTAAGAATAGTTAATCAGGGTAACATTGTGTAGTTTTCAGATAGTGAATATTATGATAGGACTATACAGAATCTGTACCCTTCGGTTTGATCAACGCTGCTCATTTTTTTAGAGGTATTTCGGCCATAAGAGCTGCAATTATGTAACCAATTGGTCTTTTCTACAGTCAGTTATGGTCATCTGACTATTTTGTTGATTTAGTTCTTTTTTCACCACACAAATTTGACAAATGTACGAGTATTTAGAATTACTTTGTGCAGATTTTTTTTACCATTTTCAAAGTCGGACAATGTCCTTTTTGAAGTACATATTTTATTATTTCACTGCAATCATCCTTTCACCTTAAAAAGAGGATTTCATTACAGTTCATCAAATGTGATATGAACAAGTGTCCATCAGATGTTTGAAGTGACTGTATTGCGTCCGATGTTCCTTACCTGGTAGCGTTTTCACACACTTCCAAGGGGTGTTGCAGTCAACACACCGGATTCCATCTGCTCTGGCGTCACATCCGTTTTCTTTCGTGTTACCGCACATGCACGCAAACGAAATCTCGTTGTTACACCTACAAGACTGGGGCGGCTCTGCAGCTGAAAATTATGAGTAATTGTAAACACAGATAAATCAAAGCAATAGATTGGAAAATACACTGCATTATTCTTTCATTCATAATGCTCGAGCTGATGACCTATGGCCTTGAAAGATAGACAGATTTTAAAGTAGGTGTACATAAAATCTACAACAAATTCTGGACAAAAGATACGCAACAGTGTAACTGTAAATAGGTAGTATCGACGTGAAATATAAACAATGTACGTAAAAATAAGAAGGAAGAAGAGCCATTCCAAGATATAACTTGGCTAACTTGGTGCCTTATTTTTGGTGAACATCCATCGTGTGTAGTTGAAATTAGTGTAAAGTATCGCATCCTGACTACCGAGATTCAGCAGCCGTTCAAAATTCTTCTGATTTAGAACCAACGTAAAATACGACTAATACGAGCTAGAGATAAACGGGAAATAGATCCAGTGCAAGGTGCAACTGAAAGGAACCCACGGTGAACTAATTGCGCACCACTTGATTAAATACATGAAAAGTGATTGCAGAATTTAATGTAATATTTTTATTTTAGACATGTCTTGCTCTTAGAATGGCATGCTAGATAACTCACCCAAGTGCTTTCGAACTCGACTACGGTAATGGCTAGAAATAATTGAAACGTTTCACATCTCGATTACCAAGGATGAGTGGCCGTTCTGATACGAAAGAGCATCTAATAAAATTATGCTAAGAGAAGACACTGTACAAAATGCGGCGTATATCTTCCTCGTCAACAAAAACAGGTGCACCTCATCTCGATCATTAATTTCATCGTGATAAATGAAGGAAATGTAAGGTCCTGTGTCACCCTGTAGCTGATGATATCTTACCCTGACGATCGCCCATTTTAAAGGAAAATGCCTCTGACGTCACAAAGTCTTCCACACTTCTCCAGTTGTTATAAACAGCTTCGACGTAGATGGTCATGTGACTTTCATCAAACTCGGTATGATTCGGGTCGAGGGTCATGTTCAATACTACTCTTGAACTATGGACAAAGGACAAACGTTTCAACTGTAAAGAATCGAAATGTATAAATCTTTAGATTTCAGATTATTTTTGAATTTAGCAAGGCGCAACAAAAAGCAAGCAGAACAAACCAGACCAATACCAATACGTCGAAAGTGCCTATCTAGAGCATTTAGCACAAACACAGCACAGAATGAGGTGTCCAACACTTCAACTTCAATGCTTTGATCAATCTCAGCTGATATGTGATATTGACTCCTTACAAAACTTTCCCGTGTCTTCATTCACGTAGGAGAAAGATCCTGAAAATATGGAAAGAGAAGGAAATACCATTTTCTTCTTTTCCCACAGTGCTTTCTACCCTTTAAAACAATACTAACCTTCACTCCAAGTGCTTAATAATTTTTGAGTCCTGATAACACCACATATTCTTCGTTGTATGGGAACATCAGACAAATCGCAAACACAAGTCTAAATCAAAGTACTGAAAGTACTGTTAGAAGGCGAGTTTAGAATATAGGCATAACATATTGAAATACATTTTCCTGTACTTAAATCGCCTCTCCTGATACAGCAAAGTCTATAGAGTTGTGCAATGTTCCTGTGCAATGAAGACCAGTTTACCATCCTGAGTTTTAACAAACTTGAAGAAGGCTTGTGAAAATATGTTGAAAAAAATCAAAACGAATGGACTTTTCTGAAACTCCTTTCCATTTCATTTGAGGAAAAGTTTTATGTGATAGTAAAGAGTTTTAATTTGCTGTTACCTGTATGTTTTTACGTCGTATAGAAACTTAGATCTAACCCTCTATAAGCCCAATAATGAGTTTAAAAGGTCTAGGAAGAAGGCTTGAGAACTTTTGGTCTGAAAAGGAGAATACGTTGCTAATTGACATTTTTTCCTTTTCCTAAAATGTCTTCCATCCTATGTCATACAGGTTCCATCAATGGTGCCAGATCAAAAAGTTGCTACCTGAAAATGCATTCAATTTTGGAAAGTCTAAATTTTTTTCTTCGTGTAAAGAGTCAAGAAAGTTTCTCCTTTTCAAAATTAAGTTTTTAAATGCCCTCTCTCTCAGGGTTGTTAAAACTGTACTTGATAGGGTATGGTAAAGGATTAAAGAATAGTTTTTGCTTGAAAATGCCATCAATTTTGATAGATCTAAAACTGTAACTCTGTAATAAGATGATTAATTTCTTGAAAGTCTTTACCATTTTATTCCATGGATAATTTTATTGAGAGAGCAAATAGTTTTTAGAAAGGTACATTTTAGAGTACAGAAACTGAGATTCAGCCTTTTAGATCACAATACTGACTTTCAACAATTTTGAAGAAGAGGCTTTTCAAAGCATTGTAGGAAAAGTAGCAAATAATGATAATCAACCTTTTTTTTTTTTACTTTCTTATAATGTTTTCCATCTTAGTAACCCTTTACAAAACCTTTCAGAAAATAACGAAAAATTAGGGCCATCTACACGAAAGCAATTAGCAGATAATAAGTTAACCCTTTACACCATAAGGCATCTCTATCGTATCTTTAATTGACCCTAAATAACTGCAAGGATGAAGCAAGTTCTTATGTGTATATGATACCTTTTGATAGCATTGAAAACATTGTGACAAAAGGTGAAATTGCTCGTCACGAGCAATTTCACTTTTTCCCACAATGTTTTCCAAAGGCTCCTACAAGTAATGTGTAGAAATGAGTATCTATGGAGTAAAGGGTTAAGAGTAGCTGAAAATGTGCCGTTTGGCTGGGAAAAAGTACAAAACATAGTGGTAAAAAGAGAAAATACTGGTGACTAGCGTTTTTTCCTTTTCCAAAAGTATTTTGAAACTTTTTTCCCCCTGAGGTTGTCAAAATTTCAGTGTCGTTCAGTTAAAAGGCTTTTTTTTTATATTTGTTTACCATTTTATTCGAAATATACTTTATCAAGACTGAAAAAGACTTTCAAAACAAACGACTTTCAATGTTCAAAACGGAGATTTAACATTTAGATTACAATACATGTGCTGGGTTTTAATGACCTTAAAGAATGGGGCTTTTTAAAAAAGGGAAGGGTATTTTGAAAGCATGCAGGAACATGAGAAAATACTGGCAACGAACATTTTCTCCATTTTGCGCAATGTTTACCATCCTATCAAGGACCAACATCATTTGTCGGTTGACTTCTTATATCCTATAAGGAACGTTGGAAGGTGTTCTTCGTTTATACAATTCTTGTAATCTATGACTCTATTAACCCTTACACTAGAGTGCTAGACTGATGAAAATGGCATTTTACATCTCGGGAAAAATGCTTAATTATTGCAACCTCACCCTGGGCTGTTTTGGTCGGGTTATTACAATATAGCTAATCCGACATAAGATTGCATATTCTGTGCAGACTATAGAATCGTCTGCCTTGTCTTCAAAAGAGACAGGCGTAATAAACGATGTAAGGGTTCATTGACACTAACGCTTGTCTTTCATTAATCCCGCGTAACCAGAATGTATGTTCAGCTTGTCGGCAAACATGAAAGCAAAATGATTGCCAAACTCGTCAATATTGAGATACACCCTATTCCTTCGTTCGACAAAAATATATCGTGCACAGTTACACAGATACAGGCCCTTGGTCCGTGTTCTTAGAAAATCATGAACACCGTCCGATGCACTCTTGGACAGTGGGATTCGCCCTGTCAAGTTAATTTTATCATTGTGTTATTCAGTTTTGGAAAAAAGTGTATAGTTGAAGGAAATTCTTTCGAGGAAAATAAATGGGAATATATAAGGTAAAGATTTCAGTTCTAATAATGACGGAGGTAAGTGATTATGATAACAATTCATTGCGATAAGCGTTTATTCTTTACCTGACAAAGAAATTTCAGACTAAGTTGAAATTGAAAACACTGATTCATACAGATGACAAATCCAGGGTGGCCCAAATTAGCGACGAAATTTGTTCTAGATAGGGTAGAAACATTGTGGTAAAATGAAAAAAAAAAACCCGTTTTCGATTGTAATTTCCCCTCTCCTCTCGATGTTTTTAAAATCTTGATTTTCAGAGTCGTTTCAAGTGAGCGGTAAAGGGTTAAATATTTATGAATAATTGCTGAACGTTAAGCAACGTGACGACCAAAAGAAGTTAAAATTCTTTGCATGTTAAAAGGGTTACAGATCATGTTATTGTTATTTTTGACGTAGTAAAATCCGATCATACTCGTATATAAGGAAAGAAGTGATCAGCCTGGAACCAAGGCTATACATCGGTACATCATACTGACCAGAACTACTTCGAAATGACACATCTATTGTGATTTCAACTGATTTACCTTTTTCTTTTCATGGGTCTCCGGAATCAAAACTCGGCCACGCCGATGCGTAACAGTAACCTAGTCATTAATCATAAAATCAAGCACAACTTTGATAAAAGAAAAATATTTCTTTGAAAGAGAAAATTTTGTTTAAACACTTGATGATTCAAAGGAATTTATTTCATTGAAATTTTAATTCTCACAAAGACAGAATAAGGTTGCCCACATAGGAAAGGGGTCTATCAGCGGTACGCCATTCAAAGAAGCTATCCGACTGGTAAGTTCTGGGATAGTAAATTTACATGTACGATCCCACTGGTTAGTTGTTTATGCGTTGTGAAGTGGAAGTAGGTCCGAATGACGTCATCATGTTAGTAGCTTTCGATTGGCTTATAATAGCTTTGGTTTATTTGTTGCTGTAGCAACGTGATTATATCAATGAACTGATCCAAAGTATTTTGCATTTGTCAAAAACGATGCTTTTTACGAATTCGATTTCATTCCTTCTAGAAACTTGCAGTTTCTTCTTGCTGTTCTGATTAAATTTACAATGGTCTCGACATTATTTTGTTCTAATGTACTCGAGAAGTATCGAACTATTTGAAAGGCGTTTTGATAATGCTGTTCAGAGGCATTTTCAGCAAGCTGCCGAGCGTTGACATATGAAGGCGAGAATGAAAATCTCGGCTTCCAAAAACCTGGATTCACAAGTAAATACTGGAGAATTACCTGGAATTCAAAGACACTAGAGTCTAACACAATTCGGTTGTTATAAGTTCGTCTGGTACTCCTTAAAATGTCGTCTGTCCGACCGACCAGTATGTTATTAAGGTATGCTGGGAGATACACAAACCAGGAGATGTTGTACGCTGAACCCCAGGACTCGGTGTTATGTTCGAGACCCAATTCCAGCAATATGTTGTATCTAGATATAACAAGCAATTTCGTTGAAATGATATCCCTCGCCGAAAAAGACCTTTTTTCTATACAAACGTATAAGAGGTATTGTGTTTTGCATGTACATGTGGCCTTTTTGTTATTTGTCCATGATGAAATTATACATTCAGCTTCCTTGTTCCATGGCACAGGATTTCATTACATAAGGTCCATAACAGGATCATACATTAAGTACCCTTTTTGCAGAACTTGGCATTTCATAAAATGAAAACAAAAGAAATATACATAAAACCCCCTTTTCCATGACATGTCATATATAATGACATGTCATGGAAAAAGGGGATTTTAAGTATGTTTCTTTTCTTTGTTTTCATTTCAGGATTTCATATATGTGGTGAAAAAAAAGTATCAACGGACTATCCAATGGAAAACATGCATGAAGTTTCATCAATTTTTGTCAAGGACTTTAGAATTATCCCTCTCACAATATAAGCAGCCACACTGCTGCCATTTCAAGCAGGTAGCTATAGACTAAAGTGTTGAAATTTGTACCACCTGCCTGGGTAGCTGAATGGATATATGGTATTACTTGTGATCTAAAAGGTTTAAGAACAGACTGATACAAGGAGAGACAAAACCCTGACAACATGTGCTAGGTCGCATGATCTGTGAAAATCTCGTCCAAATCTGTTGAGATATGTCCAGTAATTAAAGAGATACAGGTGAAAAATGAAATTATAACATGAAGCCCCCTTATTCCATGATGCAGCTACAAATCCAAAACCTTGACAATATGCCGTAGGTCACATGATCATGTGAAAATTCCATCCAAATCTGTCAAGAAATGAGGGAGGCGTTGTGTTAGGTCACATGATAATGTAAAATTTCCATTCAATTCTGTCAAGAAATATGGGATTCACAGGCAATAAAATGAAATAAAGCATGAAGCCCCCTTTTTTCATGATGCATCTACAAATTGCAAAACCTTGAGAATATGTGATAAGTCAAATGATGAGAAACATTCTGTGAAAATTCATTTCAGTTCTATAAAGAAATATGGGACTAGTTGCATTCACAAGAAATAAAATGAAATAAAACATGAAGCCCCCTTATTTCATGAAGCAGCTACAAATCGAAAAATGTTGACAATATGCAATAGGTCACATGACAACAAACATATAAAGTGTACTTAAGTGTAAATTAAGTGAAACTTTAAATCTCTCAGTCGGCCATTTTGCATCGAATAAAAAACAAAACAAAAAAAAGTGTCTCGGGAGAATGGGTCATTGTACATGTGTATAAAGTTTCACGAAATTCCGTCCAATGATATTGGAGATATTTGCCGGGACGGACGCACGGACGGACGGAAGGACGGACGGACGGACGGAAGGACGGACAGCGCTAAAACTATATCCCTCCGCCTACGGCGGGGTATAATAAACAATGCAATGTGAAATAAGATTTAATGCATGTACAAAAAATATCGGCCGAGCTCAGCCTACACAGTCCGCGCAGAATGACTTCGGTCGAAACTTTTTACATGTCAAAGTACGGTCTAGCTCACGATTCATTTGGCTGTTAACCCTTTACCAAACGACAATAGTTTAGACTGGTCCAAATTGAAAGCGTTTGCAGACGACAAAATTAAAGTGACTGAAAATTTGAAATTTGTTTTGTGAAGGGTAGAAAACGTGGGAAAAGTAGGGATTGTGTGGTAATGAGTTAAACAGGATGGATTCCATGGATCTATAATCATATGCTGACTTGTTAGTGCCATAACAATTGGCTTGCAACACGCGAAAAGGGACATTCGGACATTTCCGTAAATCGTCGTCTCGGATCAACCTGTGCAGTCCGCGCAGGCTGATCCGAGACGGCACTTTACGACTACATTAGATTTTGTCCTTCAGCAGACTTGCGTAAAACAGAAAATTACGTAAAATCGGAAAGTGTCGTTTCGGATCAGCCTGCGCGGACTGCGCAGGCTGATCCGAGACAACACTTTACGCAAATGTCCGAATGCCCCTTTTCGCGTGTTGCACGCTATATATCAAGGAGGTGTATTCAATCCCCATTGCCACAGTACGGCTCAAATGAAAGTCATGTCAGTTCTAAGTATTCCAATGTTACTTATTCTTTGTGTCTATAATTTCGAAGCATGTGCGTAATGCAACATTCTCAGTAATGTTTCTTGGCTAAAAACTGCAGGATTATTTCAAACATACAAAAGCATTTGTCCCCTGCAGAACCATTGAGTTTGGACCAGTTTATTATTTCATCTTTTGGTAAAAAAATTAAAAGAACATTTTCTTTCCTTACCTTTCTTCATCTTCAAGAACTCTCCCAAGGTCAGCAAAAATGTCTAGCGATGGCTTCCTCGGAATTTCATCATTCATTTTCGTAAACAGCGAGGTATTTCGAATCACAAATATCCCATCACCCACTTCGAGAACGTAGCCAATCATCAGCTCCATATCATCACTACTTCCGGCAAAGTCCAACATTTCTGCTTCCATGACAAAATGCAGTTCCCCTGTACTGCCGCTTAGAACTTTTAATTCCGGTAAGGCGACATTAACTTGGTCTATTTCCGAGGATCGGGAATTTGACATATACAAAAGAGATGTCTTCCCAACCATCTCCACTGATTCTTTCAGAAGACCGGCGTTACTAGCGATCTCGAATTTCGTAGCGGATAGAAATGGTTCTTCAACTATTTAAAAAGAAGAAAATAGATTTAAAAGAACGGTTCACAGGGACGAATAGTAAGAGAGTTACACGGTCGAAACTTTGGAATCGGATAAATGTATAAGAACCCCCCCCCCCCCAAAAAAAAATGCGATTTTTATATCATATTAAAAAATAAATTGAACGAATCTGATTTGCCATTACCATTTGCAGCATGCCCTATCCTTTGTTTTAAGATCCGGTTGCTAACTTTTATTGACCAGATTACTGCAGCTGAGTCCATTAAATACATTACATTGAATTATTTGCTTTGTCCATGTTTATGATATAAAATTGCTCGCAACATGATAATAACAGAAAGGAGCTTGAAATGGCATTTTACACAGAAAACAATTGTACATGTGTGCTAAAATTATCTCTTTCTGAGCCATGCTTCCCGAAAAGAGGGGCTGAACTCATTACCACAAGACAAAATTTTAGACTTGTTCAAATTGAAAGCATTTGCAGACGACATATTAAAGGTGACTGAAAAATTGAAATTTGTTCTGGGAAGGGTAGAAAACACTGTGGGAAAAGGAGAAAATGCTGCATTTTCTCCTTTTCCCACAGTGTTTTCAAAAGGCTTCTTTCTCATGGGTGTCAAAAGTAGGGATTGTGTGGTAATGGGTTAATGAACCTGCTAAAAGTATCAACCCAGATCAGCGTATGTCTAGTCTGCACAGGCTGACACGGGTGTACATTTTCAACATGTCAAAAACCTTTCCAGCTCAAAAATCTACTTGAATGCAAGACTAGATGGATTTTTACGGATCAACAATAATCTGATGACTTGTTTGGTATAATGCCTCACATCTTCGCAAGCCAAGGCTGACGATTCACCACGTAAATCTACCCTTGGCGGATCGAGCTTGATTTTTACATTCACCCGATACGCTTTTTCATTGGATGCAGCCAGCTCTAGCTGCAACGAATGAAATTACTCGTAGCATTTCATCTTTGATAAAAATAGAACAAGGTCTCTACCTTTCGAATAGAAGGTAAATATAGAAACCCACGTGGATGTCTGGTTATCGCTTCATGTGTATTCGTAAGCGGTTTGTAAAACGATATTTCATTTGCTTTTAGAAATATGATGTAAAGGGGGGTAATAACCGACATCCAATAGAGGGCGCATCGAAGGAATCTCGAAATCGGCTCAATCAGCCTAGGTAAGATCCACGTAGTGATCGTAAACTTGGCTAGCGAAGATAAATGCCTCATGGAGATGCTTCAAACCCACTTTTCACAGATCATGACTGATTTATTTTATCTTGTACGACAAGAAAGAGGACGATGTTTACTATATAGGTCAGAAAGAGGACGATGTTTACTATATAGGTCAGCAGCGTCCCGAGAAAAAGTCACGTTATTCGGCATGAACACTTTCAGGAGAGCGGTTTGCATTGGACCAGTAGGTAATTGTAAGTTCCCGCCAAATTCTGCTTTCTCCTTCATGTCAATGCGACTGGGAATTGGTGGGAAAACCTCCACTTCCGGTAGGGCTAGGTACACATATTCTCCGAGAATGGTTGTCTGATACTTGATAACAGCATTGCGAAGAAATGAAACATACAGGTTTGGGCGTAAAAGAGCACCAAGAGGGGTCTCATCTGAAAGAGATTTTTAAAAAAATGTAAATCTGACACTTGTTGGTATTTAAAACAAAATGTTGTAGATCTATTTTTATTTTAATAAAAGGGGTTTAAAGCAGGTCTACGTTGTTCTAGAAGGGTTCGATTTTTTTATCGCATAACGACATTTTATAAATGTCACGAAAAAAAAAACCATCTATACACCCCGGTAAATTCCTTGAAAAGACAAAACATTTAAACTTCTCCGACAAATGTACAGAATGACGTCACAAATGACATCACACAATGCCGACATCAGACGTGCGTACGCAAAGAAAAATTGTCATTCAATATATTGCTCTAAAAATAAGGGAGGTAATGTGTAAAATATTAATATTTTGAATTAACATGTATGTTCACGCGTGCCTTACTTTTTTTTTTTTTTCTTCAAAAACGGAAGACCAGTGTGCATATTCATTTAATAATATTTTATCTAACCTAAAACTAATTAACAAAGCGTATTAAACGCCTGTAAGAACGGTTGAAACAACAAACAGACCAATAAACATTTAGGGTTGGAAATTTGCAAGACATAACACACATTTATCGACCATCCTGGCATCATATAAGTTTGACTGTTCACACTCTTGCAGTTGAGAGCATCTGGATGCATTGTGACAACTAAACTAGTATTTAACTTTTGTGAAAACCGAAAATTTTACGACACCAACCTGATACCAGTAAACTGACAGACCCAGAAAACGAATCGTGAAAACCTTCGTGTATTGGGATGGTGGTCTCCTCGCTGGCCTCGACACTCTGCAAGTCAAATGTGAAGCTTATTCGGTTTCGATCTTAGTTTTCCTCGTAAAAAACGATCTCTCAAAGCCACTGGCTCAATTGATACAGTGGTTAACGATAAGATAGAAATGAATCCTGTACCAGTGGCTTTCTTCAGTCCTCGGAAGCACTTTCATTTAATCGCACTAGACGTTACAAATGAGTTATCAAGACTCAAACTGCGATTAATGTACAGTCAGATTACATGTTTTTACAGGATGGTATTCCTTCAGTAGACTTGTTTGTCATGTTTTGACTAGCTAGGACAGAGAAATCTAAACAACTTGATTTTACAGTATCATACCTACAAAATGGTTTCCAATGATTTAAAGAAAGGACGTGCAAAAGAGTTATCATTTTAGATGACGCCCTACGTTTCAACATTCTAAACATTACATGAAATGAAATGAAAGGAAGTCATCATCAGATAAGCCTGCACGTGTTTAAGCATCATGAGGTCAATTCCGTGCAAAAGACGTGTTCGATTTTATTCCAAATCTTAGGAACTCATATTTACAGCTTATATTTACATCTACATACGACAATGCCTTGGAAAAGCTTGTGTAAGTTGCATACTGCAAAGCAAAATGTACAGGACTTAGACAGGGAGGCCTTTACACACATTTAACCAGTTGGCTGAGCACTAAACGTGACTATCTGACCTTTTGCGGACTGTGTAGATCAAGATCAGACTGCACAGAATGTGCAGTCTGATCTTGGATCTACACTGTCCGATAAGGAGATATTATTTCCCAAACCATAACTTAGAAACACTAATATTTAAGTTATTAATATCGAACTGATAATTTAATGTTAGTCATTTAGCAGGATAAGGGTTAATATCAATTACATATTCAAGCTTTTGTTCAGATTTGATACAAGAAGTCATTCATCAACATGCATACATGTATAGATATAAATTTATTTCATGCTGTCCGGTAGGATATCGAGAAATGGCAGTGAAAATATTTTTCGATCTTACACTGGTATCACCAGTGTAAATACCGATTTTCACGTTCTTGTCGCCTAGGTAAATTGCGCGTGCCTAACAACCAGATGGGAAATATGACGTCATATACCTTAGATTTCTCGCGCTTGACGTAACGTTGCTATGCGGGAATAAAGGAAAAGAACTGTACTGAAGTTTGATAAAGCTCCTCCCAGAAAGGGTTTAAAGCATAAAATAAAAAGAATATTTGTTTTTTTCGGTGAAAGATCGAAATTTATTTCATCTCGTTAACACCATCGGTAATATTTTCACTCGTGGCTGCGCCACTCGTGAAAATATTACCGATGGTGTCCACTCGATGAAATAAATTTCGATCTTTCACCGAAAAAAACAAATATCCTCTATATCTTCATCACATAAAAAGTAGAGATGTATAGAGGGAACGGGGTTAGATCAAAACAACATTTACAAACGACAAAATTTAAGAATTTTAAAAATCCATTTTGAGAAGACAAATGAAATGTGACTCAAAAACTCTTTTTGTTAATCTCAATATTTTATTTTCTGCAAACTTAAAAAGTGTGTGGATGGAAGGGTGAGAAATGGTATGACATTTAAAAAACTATACTTCCTAATCTATAAATCATGACAGAAAACAAACTCAGATAAAATATATCATATTATTGCTAAGAAGTTGAGCAAAACCATCTTACCGTCAAGTGTGAGCCGTTTACCAAAATCTTCATCTCGTCCATGTGTTCAACCGAATCAAGCTGCAGGTCAAAACTATACACAATCTTTTCGCCATGTGTCACAAAGGATCTTGGGTTATGACTTTTCAGTCGGAACTTGCTCTGTTCTCTGATCAGTTGGGTAAAACCTACAGCTAATAGAGATGCTCATTTTGTTTGTTTGTTTAGTCCATTAAGCCGTTTTTAACATCAATTATATCAGTTACATCTGTGGTCCATCACGAAAAATGGATCTTCTAGGAACGGCGAAAAGTGTCAACCCTGGTCAGACTGCGCAATTCGCGCAGTCTGACCAGGGTTGACACTTTTCGCTTTATTGACATTTTCTGTATACAATCATTCTTCGACTATCAACTTAAACTGACCTTCACTATCGATGGTCTGTTTTCATCTAATTGATGTTCAGGATTCCCAGATTGTCCCTTTTTGCGGGATGAGTCACATTTATATCAGTTACTCGTACATTTGCCGACTCCCAGGGCTCTTATCCATATAATCACACATACAACACTAGAAATCCTTTCCAAGCTACTGGCTGCCTCCTTTCAAGTATCGCTGAAACTATATTCAAAGATACTGAAGAACTAATCTTTTTGCAAAGACCACTATCGACCAACATTAAAGAATATCGGTCGAATTTTGAGCTCATAACCATACCAGCCTAACTGTAACCCCGAAACATTGAATACTAGTAGTATCCACAAACTTTCAGTAGACAATTACGGACTTGTAAGTATGTGATAACATACTTGGTATTGTACATCATGAGGATTCATTTAAAACCTTCTTTTGCTAGAGCATTGCCCAAATTTAATTATGCAACAATCAAAAACTAATTATTGTACTGCAAAGAATTTTCTCTTCATCTGATTAGTTAACATGTCGGGAACATAATATCATGTTCCCTGGCAAAAACCACGTAAAACCAGTTCCCCTTTTGAGTGCCCCGTAAACATCACTACACGTGCAACACAACATCCAAAATGGCGGCGTCGATCGATCACCAGACTGCACATTTATGCACCAAACTGCACGTTTTAGTGATGTCAGTTTCCAGTGACGTCAGTTTTCATTGCATTGGGGCACTCAGATGGGAATTTTCTATTTCGTCAGCATACTCGATTCGTGAATTATAAAACAGGAAAATTTCGTTAACGCACTTTGAAAGGGTAAAACTTTGCAATATAATAAATTCGTTGTACGGTCAGGTGGCAGGGGACTTGGAAACTTGTTCACGGCTGTGGTGAATCATATCGCCACCTCACCTTCGGCTCGGGACGACATGATTAAACACAGCCGTGAGCAAGTTTCCAAGTCCCCTGCCACCTGACCGTACAACTAATAATGTCTGTAAAGTCCTGACATTTTTCGATTTGTCGAACTTTGAACAGAATTTCTTCATCTATACAACTTTAGTCTGTTGTTAGTCTTCGGTTCCATTTAAAGCCAGATAAAATATCAGAACCAGAAGCGGACAGAAACAAATAATGCAGGTGTTAAAATGCAATTAATTTTTAATCATATAATTCAAAAGTATGAAAGTTATTGGGAAGGTGACAATCTGTTACTGTGGGTACGGCCCAAGTCATTGAAAAAATGAATCTCAACGTAAAAAGTAGCCAAGTAGTTTTTTCTTTGTTTAGGATTTACGTGGCTTTTTGATCAGATATAGAGGATATTCGTTTTTTTCGTGAAAGATCGCAATTTATTTCATCGAGTGGACACAATCGGTAATATTACCGATGGTGTTCACGAGGTGAAATAAATTGCGATCTTTCACCGAAAAAAAAAACAAATATTCTATTTATTTCATGCTTTTAACCCTCTCTGGGAAGTGCTTTATCAAAATTCAGTACAGTTCTTTTCCCTTATTCCCCGTGGCGTACCCCTCCCGCGTAGCAACGTTACGTCAAGCGCGAGAAATCTAACGTATATGACGTCATATTTCCCATCTGGTTGTTAGGCACGCGCAATTTACCTAGGCAGCAAGAACGTGAAAATCAGTATTTTCACTGGTGGTACAAGTGTAAGATCGAAAAATATTTTCACTGCTATTTCTCGATATCCTTCCGGAAAGCATGAAATAATATTTTGTAAACACTTTAAAAATGATAGACAAAAAATAAGTGAAGAGGTTGAGGGGTTTATTTTTTTTACAACTGAATTCTAACGTACAAAAAAGATTGCGTAAAGAATTGAAATATTAAAAAAAAAAGCAAAAAGAAAGATAAAGTGCTATGAGAACCTATCATTATATAACCAACTATGGCAATAAATCATAACTTTTCTTTCTTATTTCATAATTTGACCTATGCTTTGAAAATTTAAGCAACATTACCCATTATTCAATCTATAGAAAATATATAGATCTACTAAATAAGTTAAAACCTGTTACCAAAACATATGGCTTTTAACGACAGCACTATTGGAAAAGGGGAAAAAATGCTTGTTAGCAGCATTTTCTCCTTTTCCAACAATGATTCCTACGGTACAAAAAGAATTCTCATCATTTGAGAAAATTTTAACTTGTCGTCTGTGAATACTATCAATTTTGACAACTTTAATTTTTTTTCTTCTGCTAAAGAAATTAACCTACCGAAAATAAAAGTAAGCCAAGTGAGACAAGACATTTTGAAAACAACACTTCACCGAACGTTCGACACTACAAGAAAATGCGACAGCCTACGTATTTCTTTGTTGTTCACCACGTGATCTAGCGTCACGTGATAACATTATTGAACTCCGGGATGCTAAGAACAATTCCAAAGGGTAACCTGATTGTAGATCTAAACAGATTAATATTTTGCTGACTAAACATCTAAAACATTGCAACATTCGGTCTTTTTACAAACCGGGGAAAGACTGGTGTCGTTCATTCGGTATCGTCGAGATTTATTTGATGTCATTTACTTTTGCGTACGCCAAGGTAAATTATGTTCAAAATGGCAAGTGCTATGGTAAAGAATGTCACGGGACCATTAACTAGTGCTGTGGTTAAATAGGTCAGGTACCCAATAGGTTGTACTATGGTGAAATCTGTTTACGTGCCGATTGCCTTGTGCTCAGGTAAAAAATGCCATGTACAGATCAGCTTGCGATGTGGTAAAATATGTCACTTAACCACTGACTTGTACTATTGTGAAATGTTTCTATGTATCCATTGGCTCGTGCTGGGTAAAATTATGTTACGTAGGCCTACAGACTAGCTAGCTATGTGGTATAAATATATCACGTACCCATCGGCTTGTGCTATTGTATAATATTGGCAACCAGCATTTTCTCTTTTTCCCACAATGTTTACCACCCTGCTGGAAACAAATTTTAATTTCTGAGTTACGCTTAATTTTTCGTCTGCAAGGGTTTTCAATTTGGACCAATCTAAAATTTTGTCGTTTGGTAAAGAGTTAAGGAGTGCAGTGGTTCCCAACGTTAATACGATGCAAAATATTGTAGGAAATGGACCATGGGTAGAGATCAGATGCAATAAGCTCTTTTATCATACAGAATAGCTCATCGCATGTTTACTTGAAGGTCAAAAAGGTCAATCAGAAACTACCAATCGAATGCTCTCATCATTGCATTCTATAACGCAGGAAACATCACACACTAAAACGTTTTATTGAACTAAAGTAAGGTACGAGTAATAATAAACGCTGCATTTTATTGCTTCAACGAGCAATCTAATGTCATCAAATTAAGATTGCCAACATTTTCTCCTTTTCCATCAAGGCTTCAACATTTTTCCTCAGGTGTCGATACAACTCGGGATTGTGTGTGTTAACCCTTTACCACACAATGACCACACACGTTTGACTACCCTGAGAAAGACGCCTTCTGAAAACATTGTGGGAAAAGGAGAAAATGCTGGTAACCAGAATTTTCTCCTTTCCCCCAAAGTTTTCTTTCCTATCAAGGAAAACTGAGTTATTTGAACCACTATGAAAATGTCGTCTGCAAAAGATTTCAATTTAGATAGGTCTAAAATGTTGCCGTGTGGTTAAGGGTAAATTGTAAACCAATGAGGTACGTGAAACGATAATGGTTGCATTTTATTTCTCCAACTAAAAATCTAATGTCATTCGATAGGGCACTGAACTCTTTACCAGACGACAACATTTTAGACTTGTCCAAATTCAAAGTAATTGCAGACGACATATAAAATGTGGCTAAAATGATTTTACTTAATTTGAAAAAACAGAAAACATTATGGGAAACATGTAGCCAGATTTTTCATCATGTTTTCTATCCTATCAAAGATAAAGAATCATCATTTGAACTGAACTTGTTTTGTCGTCTACAAATGCTTTCAGTTTGGTCCAATCTAACATTTTATTGTCTGATAAAGGAATAAAAGCTGTACTAGAAACTGTGAAAATTGACAAAAGCATTATTCTGCCACAACCATGTCATATAAAAAAGCAATTTCCTAGCAGGAAGGTTTGCCACATTATTTTTTTTTTCTCTTATTCTAATGAATTCGATGATTACCCATATTGGCATTGCAGTCGATAACTAACAAACATCGGACCAAGAAAAGAAATTTCTAAATTAAAGCAGTTGATATATGTTACTAATCACTTGATTAAGAACTTTGATTTTTTGCTAACATCCTTTCTTATCTATCTATCCATCTATCTATCTATTTATCCATCTTTCTATCTTTCTATTGTTCTACCGACCAAACTATCTACATATCTACCTACCAATCTATCAACTACCAGTCCACCCATTCATCTTCCTACTTACCTACCTACTTACCTCCCTACCTACCTGCTAACCTACCAACTACCTTTCTTCATACGTACCTATCTACATATCTCCCTATCTCCTTACCTACCTACCTACCTACCTACCTAGCCACCTACCTACCTTCCCACCTGCAAACGTACCAACTACCTTTCTTCATACCTACCTACCAACTTATCTCCTTACCTACCTACCTACCTGACTACCTGACTACCCAGCCACCTACATACCTACCCACCTACCTACCCACCTATCTACCTACCTACCTGCCTGCCAGCCAACCTATCAACTACTTTTCTTCATACCTTCCTACCTACCTACCTACCTATCTATCTCCTTACCTATCTACCTTCCAACCTACCTATCTACCTACCTACCTACCTACCACTCTACCTGTCAACTACCTACCTACCTACCTACCTACTTATATATCTATCTATCTATCTATCTATCTATCCATCTATCTACCTACTAATTTATCTACCTATCTATCTACCTACCGACTGACCTATCTACCTACCTACCTACCTACCTGCCAACTTACCAACTACCTTTCTTCATACCTTCCTATCTACCCACCTATCTACCTATCTCCTTACATACCTACCTACCTGCCAACTTACCAACTATCTTTCTTCAAACCTTCCTACCTACCCACCTATCTACCTATCTCCTTACATACCTACCTACCTGCCTGCCAACCTAACAACTACCTTTTTTCATACCTTCCTACCTACCCACCTATCTACCTATCTTCTTACATACCTACATACCTTCCTGCCAACCTACCATCTACCTTTTTTCATACCTACCAACCTTCCCACCTATCTACCTATCTCCCTACATACCTACCTACCTATCTCCTTACCTATCTAACAGCAAACCTACCAACTACCTGCCTTCATACCTACTTACCTTCCTACCTAGCTACCTATCTCCTTATCTACCTAACTGCCAACGTACCAACTACCTTTCTACCTACCTACCTACCTACCTATCTCCTTACCTCCTTACCTACCCACCTACCTACCTACCTACCAACTACCTTTCTTCATACCTACCTACCTATCTCCTTACCTCCTTACCTACCCACCTACCTACCTACCTACCTACCAACTACCTTTCTTCATACCTACCTACCTACATACATACCTACCTATCTCCTTACCTACCCACCTACCCACCTACCTACCTACCTACCAACTACCTTTTTTCATACCTACCTATCTACCTACCAACCTACCAGCTACCTTTCTCCATACCTGAATGAATGAATGTTGTTGTTTTATGGCGCATCGACAGCTTTGGTCATTTAGCGCGCATATCTATGTTAAAAGTTAATAAAAGTGGAGTTGTTTAAACTGAATAAAGTTTGAATATGTTAATGACAATAAAATAATTGAATTAGGAAGTATGCATAAAGGAATTATCGGTTAACTTCAGTCAAAAAAAATTTAAAATTGTGATAAAAAGAATGGAGTTGTGGAGGTTTGAATGTTCCGATGTGAGCACGAAGGCACATGGAGTCTCCCCAGATCAGGAGACACCCATGAACGAGCCCCCCCACCGGAAAACTCAAAGGTTTTTTTTTTAAATATGAATCGTGTGAATGAATGATGGATTTTAATGAAAAGTTAAAATAGAAATAATGAAGGTGAAAAGGATACTAAGAATTTCAAATAAAATGTATATCACAGACGATTATAAAGGCCAATCTCTTTCAGGTAAGCAATAATTGATTCAATATGGACAGTATCAAAGAGATCCTTGACACTGTTGGAATTGAAGTATTTAGAACGAATTGGCTGGAAGTCTATGCAGTCGATTAAAATATGTTTGATAGAAAATTCAGCACTGCAAGGGACACATTCAGGGGGATTATCTCTGGCAAGGAGCCAGGAGTGAGTAAGGGGTGAGTGGCCAATTCGGAGACGTGCAATTATTACTTCTTCTCGGCGAACAGACCTGTAAGCGGGGTACCATTCACCGAGGTAAGGCTTGACTGAATGAAGTTTGTTATAGATGTCTGTATCCCACTGGGACTGCCAAGAAGATTGGATGTGTGTCAAAATAGAAGATTTAAAATCTGTGTGTGGAACTTTAAAATCAGAAATGGAAAGAGTAAGTGCAGATTTGGCATTCTCCATACCTACCTACCAACCTACCAACTACCGTTTTTCATACTTTCCCACCTACTCACCTACCTACCTATCTCCTAACCTATACCTGCAAACCTACCAACTACTTTTTTTCATACCTTCCAACCTACCGACCTATCTCTCTACCTACCTATTTACCTACTAATCTGTCTGTCTGTCTCAAACAACCGTATCTTTATGTCGGTCAGCATAAGATCATATTACATAGTATTCTTTACAGCACCCTTTGTAATTTCAGCTGCCTGTTCGTCCAGAGTAGATCAAAGAACAAACCGAACAAAACGTGCACGCTGATATTTTATCTACTTTGACCGCTTTGCTGGGACATTCTGGACAAACGCTAAACCTGGAACTGTATCAACTTACCGCTCAGTGAATCCTTACTACATACAAAAATTCTTAACTTGCTCAAATTCAGTGGTATTTTGCATACGACAATCAAACAATTCCTGGTTCTTACGAACCTGATATAGATGCCTTTTGAGAACATGGTGGAAAAAGGAGAAATGCTGGTAACCAGCATTTTCTCCTTTTCCCACAATGTTTTCTTCCCTTCATAAAATAAATTTCAATTCTTTAGTCACATTTATTTTGTCTGCAAATGCTTTTTTAATTTTTTTTTTTTTTTTTTTTGTAAAGGGTTAAATAATCAGATTTGCCATTAAAATAATATAAAACATAATGACATTTTTTCCCTTTTTCCCACAATGTTTTCTAAAAACCATCCTCCTATAGCTCGTTAAAATTTGAGATTTTTAGTAAAGGGTTAAAATCATTTTGCTTTTATGGCGGTTTTGTCTTTCCTGCTATCTGGTTGCCTTTAACCGAAATTTTCACGGTCATAGAATTTATAACACTCACGTGTCTGTATAAACCGACGCCGGTTCTATTTTTAGAAAACTCATCGAAACAAAAAAAAAATATATTGGCAATGAACTTGACCAAGTTTTTGGGGCGTAACAATAAACGCTGGCTTTTGGTCCTGTCTCTTGGTATTGATATTCTAGAATTGATATCATATAATTGGCTTGCAACATGGGAAAAGGGACATTCGGACATTTGCGTAAAGTGTCGTCTCGGATCAGCCTGCGCAGTCCGCGCAGGCTAATCCAAGACGGCACTTTACGATTGCATTAGACTTTGTGCTACAGTACACTTGGGCAAAACAGAAAATTGCATAAAAACGGAAAGAGTCGTTTCGGATTAGCCTCCGCAGACTGCGCAGGCTGATCCGAAACGACACTTTTACGCAAATGTCCGAATGACCCTTTCTGCGTGTTGCTCGCCATATGAAGGTCTTCTAGTGGTAGAAAACTGTATATGTGTTTGTTCGGCGACCTATTTGCGAGCTTATACGAACAATACCTGACAACTGGGTCAGAGAGATATCTCTTTGGCTTCAAGTGGTTATGGTATTGGTCTATTAATCCACGAAAAACGAGGATATTTGTCCCTTCAGAGGTTCGAATTCCACCAGATGCGGTTTGTACTTGAGCTATGCATTTATTTGTATCTTTGTTACGGACTTTGTTCGTAAGAAAGCACATTTACGATACCAGTCAAGGAAACTGCAAGTGATGCAACGGCTAATAAACCGGTACCCATTTGCATCCCTGGCAAACGTCCGATAGCTGTGCGTTCAATGAGGCCAGCGTTTGCAATCGCTACACTGTAAAAGCGGGTGTTTTAAATCCAAACACGATAGAAAACACTTTTCTGTTACACTTTTTTAACACCCGTTCGTGTTTTGAGAAAACACCAGTGTTTTAAAATTAAACATGATGAAAACATTAGTGTTTTGTGAAAACACCTATTTCAGTGTTTTGTTTGAAAATGGGTAACAGGTGTTTTCGAGCCTGTTACACTTTTTAAACACGATTACGCGTTTTCAGGACTAAGGTGTTTTATTTCGAAACAGGTGTTTTACAGTTCAACGTCATATATACTACACTGAACAGGCTTGATATAGTATAATAGTTTTGTCTCACTCTCCATAGAGAGAAACAGGTTTAAAAATGGATATGATGATGACGTCAGTAACATCATAATTATATCCATTTTCAACAAATGCAGCTAGCACATGTACTTGTGTAGCCTAATTCGAATATCGCCAGTTGACAAAACCAGAATACACATTTTCTCATGTTGCGACTATTAACATGAACTGTCACAGAAAATTGAGAACAGGTAGATAAGTATTTGTATTTAATTTTATTTTTTTCTCAGGAAACATAAAGCACTCTTGATCTTTCAGTCAGTAAGATTTTCCTCATCTTGGTGGTCTGGGACCAAACGTGCAGTCTTATGATTAAAGCCTTTTAATACTAATAAAATAAGCCAGGTCATGAGAAAACCTGTTTCTGCATACGTAAAAACAAAATCACAGATAACCACACAGTTAAAATGCGACTTTGTTTTTTGCTACATTGATATCACAACCCCTCTTAACCCTCAATTTTAGATTTCAAGCTTTTAACCATTTTCTATGGTTGGACAGCCTGGTTTGCGTCACACTTGTTCAAAATCCAGGACAGGTTTTCATGACATGATTCCGAAATAAGATCTGCTATCCTTCAAACTAACAGTCAACAATTTGAAAATCTAACTTTATATAACTGCACAAGCAGCAGATTAGTAATCCAGCAATTTATATAAATAAAATCTAAATCACTTTAGTGTTGCCAGGAATACCATGGAAATGGACAACATGACCAATCATTTTTGTTGTGCTGTTCTTCCAAGGGTATACCCTTCTTTCAAAATATATGCAACATATCATATAGCAAGAGTGGCAAATTGTCGCAAGAAACGCCCATCCCACCCCCAGTGTCGAGGGGGAATAATAATCGTAAAGGGTAGATAGACGAAAATAGCAGTACAGCAGATATCATGTAAGTGATTGAAATAGGCATGAATGTCTCCTCTAATGTTAAGAAAAGATGCATATAAAGTTTCAGGTCATTCCAACATGAAAAGACAAAGTTATATTGTAGAGAAGCATGAAAACCTGTAAAAAAAATAATGAATAGGGAATAATTCCAAAAGGATATTAGGTTAGGTTACGGCTCTAGTGGATTGCATTTTTCATAAGTGAAACAAACATGTTTACCAAGTCTCAAGTGAATTTGACTTGAGGTGACAAAATTGCCTTCTGGACAAGTAAGAAATACTGTAAAAATGAATGTCAAAGTGGAATTACTCAAAATCCATGTTAGGCAGAGTTACTGTTCTTGCGCACTGTACTCTGCAATATTGCAACAAACATGCATACCGAGTTTGAAGTTGTTCTAAGTTGAAATGACAAAGTTATATTCCAGACAAGCACTAAATGCTTTTAAAATGACAATCAAAGGGAAATAATCCAAAGACAGCATGAGGTAGAGTTACAATTCTTGTGCACTGCACTTCCAAATATTGCAACAAATAAGCAAACCGTATTTCAAGTCATTCCCACTTAAGATAACAAAATTATGCTAAGGACAAGCAAGAAAAATTATAAAAGTGAAGATCTAAGGGGGAACAAGTCAAAATTCATGCTAGAAAGAGTTATGGTTCTTGTGCACTGCACTCAGTAATTTTTCAACAATCAAGCATGCCAAATTTGAAGATGTTCACACTAAAAATGACAGTTATGTTCCTGACAAGCAGAAAATGCAGTAAAAAGAACGATCAAAGGGAAAAAAAATTAAAGACAGCATAAGGTATAATTATTGTTCTATCACACTGCACTCTGTATTATTGCAACAAACACAAATGCAAAGTTTCATGTCAATCGGACTGAAGATAACAAAGTTATGCTTTGGACTAAGAACTGGACACCACTCGCCCACCCGGCTGCCTGTACGCCATGTGAGATCCCATAATACGTCCCGTCTTTGACGGCCGTACAAAAAAGACATTGCTGTCTCTGTTGCTGGTATTCCCCTATGTTTCAGTAATAAAAGTCACATTGGTGGTGATTACAACAAATGACTAAAAAAAATAGAACAACTTATACATATAACAATTCAATGATTAGCATTTCCATGCTAAAAATAGTACATTTTAAAAATTAACTCTTTACCAAACGACAAAATTTTGGACTTGTCCAAATCGAAAGCATGTGCAGACAACAAAATAAATTTGAATAAACTAGAACGTCTTGAAGGGCCTGAATATGCTCTACTGGTAGAGAGTTTGCTTTTAAATAAAGCATACATAGGAATTCATTAAAAAGCAAAAAGACAAAAAAATTGACATTTTCAACTCAAAATGGCTACTTTTCCATTACTGTTTGTTGAATTTTTTCAAACTCAACAGGGTTAAAAAGCAATTGATGGGATAAACAAGCTGAAAAAAAATTCATAAAAATCTGATCACAAATAAATATCGTGTAAACAGGTAATGAAATTGTTCAATTTGAAATGGCTACTTTTCCCATACTGTACGTCGGATTTTTTCAAAATCAATAGGGTTCAAGCTATTGATGAGATAAACAAACTGTGCACATTTCACGGAAATCTGACCAAAAATGAAGACTTAATCGCGTAAACAAGAAATGAAAGTTTTCAACTTGAAATGGCTACTTTTCCCATACTGTTTGCTGGAACTTTTTCAAAATCAATAGGGTTGAAGCTATTGATAAGATAAACAAACTCTGCAAGTTTCAAGAAAATTTGACCAAAAATGAAGACTTTATCGCATAAACAAGAAATGGAAATTTTAAACTTGAAATGGCTACTTTTCCCATACTGTTTGTCGGATTTTTTTCAAAATCAATACGGTTCAAGCTATTGATGAGATAAACAAACTGTGTAAGTTACACGGAAATCTGACCAAAAATGAAGACTTTATTGTGTAAACAAGAAATGACAGTTTTCAACTTGAAATGGCTACTTTTCCCATACTGTTTGTAGGAATTTTTTCAAAATCTAGGGTTGAAGCTATTGATAAGATAAACAAACTCTGTAAATTTCATGGAAATCTGACCAAAAATACAGACTTTATTGCCTAAACAAGAAATGGAAATTCTAAACTTGAAATGGAAGAATGTAGAATGTAGAAAACTTTGTGGGAAAAAGAGAAAATGCTGGTAACCAGCATTTTTTCCTTTTTCCACAATGTTTTCAAAGGCTTTCTTTTTCAGGGTCGTTAAAGGTTGGGATTGTGTGGTAAAGAGTTAACTTATTTTATGTTTGTCCAAATCCAAAGCATTTGCAGACGACAAAATACAAATGACTGAAAGTTTGAAATTTGTTTTGTGAAGGGTTGAAAACATTGTGGGAAAAGGAGAAAATGCTGTTTACCACCATTTCCTCCTTTTCCCATAATGTTTTCAGAAGGCGTTTTTCTTAGGGTTGTCCAAAGTAGGGATTGTGTGATAAAGAGTTAAAGAACATTTATTCAACAAAACAATGGCAAAAGCTTAAGAACTGCCATTTAGCCTATTACCACACAATCCCTACTTTTGACACCCCTGAGAAAGAAGCCTTTAGAAAACATTGTAGGAAAAGAAGAAAATGCTGGTAACCAGCATTTTCTCCTTTTCTCACGTTTTCTACCCTTCACAAAAAAAAAATAAATTCAAATTTTCAGTCACTTTTATGTTATCGTCTGCAAATGCTTTCGATTTGGACAAGCCTAAAATATTGTTGTTTGGTAATGAGTTAAAAATTCTTTTACAGGATTTGAGAAATGAACGCAAAAATGACCATGATGGTAATATACACTGTTATTTTTCTTGGTTGTAGAAATAAATATATAAACGAAATGGACCAAGTAAAAAAAAGTTTAACTGTGTTCAACAGAATTAGTAAAATGATTTTGAGAACCACAACCATGCGGTCTAAATCTGTAGCAATGAGGAATGTTACATGTATTAACTCGTTACCAAACCACATTATTTTAGTTTTGTCCAAACCAAAAGCATTTGTAGAGGACAAAATTAAAGTGATTGAAAATCTGAAATATGTTTAGTGAAGGGTAGAAAACATTGTGGGAAAAGAAGAAATTGCTGGTTACTAGCATTTTTTCAGTTTCCCACAATGTTTTCTAAAGGTTCCTTCTCAGGGTCGTCAAAATTAGGGATTGTGTGGTAATGGAGACAGCAGGACTAAATTTACAATGGTTCATCAAACAATTTTTTTGTTCTTCAAAACAAGGCACTGTGAGTACAGGAAAGACAATATTCTAGAAACAATTTCCACTTTTTCCCTTATAAGTCTATAGTAATTATAAGTTGCAGTAGCAACCAGGGCCCAGTTGTTCAAAGCCTTGTTAGCTAAACAAGCTTGTTTCGGGTCATTTCTTTAAGTGTTCTAATGAAGATATTATTGCATATACTGGTATTTTTTGCTGAAAAAATGTGAGCAGCCTTTGCATTGAAAAATCTACACACATTTTTTCATTAAAAAAATCACCTTTTCTTGTATTACATGATACAAACGCTAACGTCTCTTCAATTAACGATGTGCTCAGCTTTGAGCAACTGGGCCCACAGTTTTTATCTGCCTAACAAGAAACCATGACTATTTGTTTCCCCACTACATGTGAAATATGAAAAGAATTGACCTCCCCAATTCATCAGAGAAGTCACTTGAAACCCTAAAACTGACAAACTACTAAAAATCTGTAACATATTTCAGCCAGAGTTTTAAAAATTCACAAAAATATGAGGATGTTACTTTCTGATGTAAAGGAACTTACTTTATTTCATGCTTTCCAGTAGAATATCGAGAAATAGCAGAGAAATAATTTTCGATACTACATGGGTACGACCAGTAAAAATACCGATTTTCATATTCTTGTTGCTTAGGTAAATTGCACGTGCCTCACAACCTGATGGAAATATTACATCATTTGCCTTACATTTCTCGCGCCTTGAAGTAATACTGTAATGCGTTGCTTTGCTGGAGGGGTATGCCACAAGGAATACCTGGATTTTGATAAAGTTCCTCCCAGAAAGGGTTAAAAGCATGAAATAAATAGAATATTTATTGTTGGTGAAAGATTGAAATTTATTTCATCAAGTGAATACCACTGGTAATATTTTCATGAGTGGCACAGCCACTTGTGAAAATGTTATCAATGGTGTTCACTCTATGAAATAAATTTCAACCTTTCACCAAAAGAAACCAAATATCCTCTATTCAATTAACTTAGAAATATCTTGGTAGGGACTTTTAAAACTGCAGGCTCCTGCATAGAACTGTCATATTTTCCAACATGTAAGCCTCATGAGGGGCGGCAGTAAGTGTCTGAGCAATCCTAATGAATTTGGTTTAATTTTAGCTTTAACTTTTACAGAGGAGAAATACCATACATTATATATTTCTCTGCATCAACTGTTCGCACCGACAAAAATTTGTTGAGTAATTTCTAATTCTTCTTGCACAAAGTGTGCAAAATGCAGAAGTTGGTAAATCACAATGTTAAAATGTTTTTGACTAGGATTAAAGAACAATAGACTATAGTCTCTAACTGTAGTCACAGATTTTTCCACTTTATCCAGAAACTGAATAAGGGCTGTAGATTTCTGGCACTGAAATGGTTGTTTAGCACCAGTTGCTGGCAAAAACCTAGCAGTTGTGAGTAGCATCTTGTGTACTCCAAATCTGTAATATAATACCAAGCTAAAAAAAGAAATAGTGCCTCATTCAGTGACTTAGTAGTTAAGGAGATTCTGGTATCGTCACCAACGATGAACACACTGTCAACTTCTTCATTCAACATTCCGACAGCAACAAGATTAGGTGGAGCCATAGGTTTAGAGGACAAGAACTTTTCAATTTCTGACTCCTGAACATCCTGAAAATATACATGTCAATTCATGGGTCCTGACTGAAAGGTTGAAACCATTTAATTTTATGCCATGGATTCCTCCATGACAATAAACTCAAGGAGTCCATTTTCCATCAAGGGATGTCTGGTCTAATTTTAATCTAATTTTGATCTTTATTAGAAATTCTTGTTAGGATACAGTGCAGACTCCCATTAGAAGCTGCAATACATGTATATGCAAAGTCTGATCTGGACGTGCACTGTTTGACTTCATCCCATTTAACTCTTTACCAAACAACAAAATTTTAGACCAGTCCAAATTGGAAGCACTTGCAACAAAATAAAAGTATATCAAGAATTGAAATTTGTTTTTTGCAGGATAGAAAACATTGCGGGAAAAGGAGAAAATGTTGGTTACCATTTCCCACATTGTTTTCAGAAGGCTTCTTCCTCAGGGTCGTTAAAACCAGGGATTGTTTGATAAAGGGTTAAGAGATGCAAGGCAATACTGTATTAAAATACATGTACAAGGCAGTAAAAGGATGTCTGGTCTAATTTTTTCTTTACTTTTATTTTTAACAGAAATTCCTGTTTGCAAAGAGTGTAAACCCTGATCAGAAGCTGGGATATATGGGGCATCTGATCTGGAGCTGCACTGTTCACCCATTTCCTATTTTTTGAATTAACAGTAAACTGTAATGAGTTAAAATAACACCAAATAAGACTATTTACCCATTGTGTACCTGAGGACTCTTCTATTATTACAAGCTCGATAAGTCATTACGTCGTTTAAGGATTGTCAAGTGCACTTTTTCATTTCTCTTCGATTTGTGATGGAAAATTCTGTAAGCAAAAAGATTAAAGACTAAAGATAAATAGTAGACTATGAACATACAGTGTCTGATCTGGATCTGCACAATTTGTCTGATCCTTTTATGGGGTTCCAGTTTGCAATTGGTTGAGTTTTGATGCATCTGATTTTTTATCAAACATGGCTCATTCACTAGAAATTTGATGCTCTTAATTAATTACCCCATTACCACACAATCCCTACTTTTGACGCCCCTGAGAAAGAAGCCTTTAGAAAACATTGCGGGAAAAGGAGAAAATGCTGGTAACCAGCATTTTCTCCCTTTCCCACAATGTTTTCTACCCTTCACAAAACAAATTTCAAATTTTCAGTCACTTTTTATTTTGTCGTCTGCAAATGCTTTTAATTTGAATCAGTCTAAAATATTGTTGTTTGGTAATGGGTTAAAGAGCTATTATGAATGAATATGTTTTATTTGTTTTGAGGCATAACATCCCTGTCAGCAACTTAATTTAGACACCATGTGTCCATATTTTTAGGATCATGTTACCCTCTTGAAACAACAATATCCATTATCATTACTATCATCAATATTATTGCAAACATTGTATGGAAGATTGTTGAAAGTGTGGAATATGATTACTTATTCAGAAACTTTTACATACTGTGTATTTCAGAAACATACATGTAACTTCTTTGTTATTTACAATAGGGAGAAAATCTATCTTCAGGGTTTCAAGGCAGGCCAAACACAAACAAGGCTGTACAGCCACAAAAGATGGGTAGATCTGAGATGTTTAAAATTTTGGGTGAAGAAAGTACATGGACTGTACTATCATTGTGGCAAAAACAAAGGCACTGATTGGCTGCACAGTTACTACACAGCTGATCTGCACCTTCGTTTTCACATACATGTGCAAATAGCAGGTTTTCTCATGACAAACTATGCAGTAAAATCTTCATGAACTTACCTCCTTGCCACCAGGCTTCAACAAGGTTACTGCTTCAAACAATTGTGTCTATCTGTCAGCAGAAGTATTTAAATGATCCACACCAAGGATGTACTTATTTCAATCATCATCTGAAATCAGATGCAGTCAGCCAAGTCATATAAGCAGCACAGCATAGAATATATTTTAATCATACCTGCCTATTGCTTTAATATCTCTCTCTCTATGAAGAAGTTGGGATCATTATTATGAAGACGCACAATATGTCTTGTGTACTTCCGCAAAGAAACACTATAGAATGAACACGTAAGTAAAAATGCATTTTGGTATTATTTCTAATAGGACTGAGACAATATATATCAGTACAATGACATATGGAATAAATGTCTTCCCTTCCTTAAACTTTCATTTTCAAGAGTATTCATTCGATAAAACATACTGTATGAGATGACAGCAGGCCTTTTTTTCCAAAAATTGGAAAGGGGCCTTAGCCTTTCATTTTGGGACATTCAAGCATGATTTTGGCCCAATTGGAAAATTAGACAGACTTCAATGTACATCAATAAAACAATGGCAGTGTACGTATATACAGTATAATTATAGAAGGGGCAGCAATTTAATTAACAAGTGAAACAGATTCAACATTCAAACTTTAACTCTTTACCACAGGACAAAATTTTAGACTGGTTGAAATTGAAAGCATTTGCAGATGAGAAAATGAAAGTGACTGATAAAATGAAATTTCTTCTGGGAGGGGTAGAAAACACTGTGGGAAAAGGAGAAAATGCTGGTTACCAGCATTTTCTCCTTTTCCTAGTGTTTTCAAAAGGCTTCTTTTTCAGGGGCGTCAATAGTAGGGATTGAGTGGTAATGGGTTAACTGTTTAAACTTTGGCCAAATATCTCACAGAATTTGCACATATAGGCTTAGAGCCCTTTTTAACACTACTGTTAAAAACCGAGTTGGAATGTGTTAAGAAAACCTTTTTTGGTCACCTGTAAGTTCTTACCAAAGACAATTATATAACATGTCAATGGATTTAATATTGAATGATGCTTACAAAAAATTAATTCCTTCGATTAACCCATTACCACACAATCCCTACTTTTGACACCCCTGAGAAAGAAACCTTTAGAAAACATAGTGGGAAAAGGAGAAAATGCTGGTTACCAGCATTTTCTCCTTTTCCAACAATGTTTTCTACCCTTCACAAAACAATCTTTAAATTTCTAGTCAGTTTCTACTCAAAATACAAGGAAAAAAAGCCCTGGACAGCCATAGCATCGCTAACCTGATTCTTAAAAAGACTATGTGTTAGATATACAAAAAAGGCACACACACAACAACTCATTGTTGCAGTTACAATTTCAGGGCCAAAGGGGTGAAGAGATTACTCATCTATACACTTCTGTTTTTACAGATGTCATACAGGTCACATTGATGTTTGGAAAGCTTAGAAAATACACACAATTGGCAATCAAAACTTCCCAAAAGTATCGCCCCGCCTCGGTGGCTCAAAGCATGTCAGACTCGTGACCTGGTGAACTCGTGACATGTTCGATACCCGGTTGAGCCAAACTTCTTTCTGGCATATTTTCGACTTTCACCTCTACTGACACGTGTGAGAAAAGTAGTCCTTGGCTTTGGAAAGATAGGTGTGTTAGCACTGGTGTGAGAAAGCCAGGAAACATATGCGAGTCACCAACTGCCATGATATGCCCTTTGCTGTTAAAGTTGCGTTAAACCCCAATACAACGAACCAACCAATCCCAAAAGTATTGGGTACGATATGTTTTATACTACTTTAATCAATTCACCACTAACTAAACATGTAACAAACTTGTATGCAGTATGTGCAGTACCATGAAACATCATTATCAGCCTAGTTTAGTTGGTTTTTATTGTGTGTGAAAAAAACACCTTATCCCACCCACAATCATCTCCAGTAGACAACTGGAAATGGAGAAACATCATCACGAATAAACTGGCAGTAAAGTATAAAATACCCTGATACACATTCAGATTACGGGGATAAGTTTGAAATTTATGCTGAATTGCAAAGGAATGCAAATTTACCGTGGAAATACAAGTATTTTTGAAATTTATTGTCCGAAATTTTCAATAAGCCGTCCAGGAAGAAGCGTCTGCAAAAGGCCCGCTTTTTCTTAGGCGCTTGTCATCGTGAATTTTACAGTCGTCAATAAGCGTCTCAGTAAGAATGATTTGATAAATATATCTTTAAAATCTATTATTTTACAGTTTTCATTTAAAATAGGTTCCGAAATGACCATTTCTTTCATGAAAATGGCTGTTTTGAAAATAATACTGAAAAAAAGAGAGAGAGAGAAAAAAAAAACCGTAGTGTGCTAAAAAAAGAATTACGGACGTTTCGTGCCATAACCCTTTCGCACCAGGCACGTCGTACCACAACTTAAACCATTTCCTACCACAATACTATTTCGTACAATAATCTTACCACTTCTTACCATAGTCTTATTATTCCATACCATTTTTTGGTACCTATTATAAAGTATTGACAAAGGAAAACTTTCGACATGACATTATTAAAGAAGAAAACGAAAATCTGCATACCTCTAATAAAACGCCCTCGTGTTTTACAAGTGCAACACGTTAAAAACAGAGACCCGTTTTGTAAACATAGATGCCAAATGTGCCCATTGATTCTGAGGCATTTATAGCGTTTTTAACGCCTAGCTCGATGTATATGAGGAGGTATCTATATGTATTTTAACAGAGAGAGGGCAACCCTTTAAACAGTCACTGTAATCGAGACAAGAATCATTTGAAGCTCAGCTCACTTATTCTATTTTATATGTTATAACTTTATTCTACATAATTCTTTTAATAATTAACAAGATAACATTTAATGTAATATACTTACACAAATCAGTGCCTCGAATAGAAATAAGCATCCGAAGCCATCTTCTGTAAGACCGTCAACAAACAAAACGACGGGTGTTATGGTATAAAACACGCTCACTAAGACACCAAAACACGTACAAAACACCAGTATTTATCCTAAAAATACCGGTGTTTTAGTATGTAATACCCTAAAAACACGTGTCGTGTTTCTCAACATTTACAGCTATAGCGAACAATCGCCAATGAACTCGCTGATAACCCTTCCTCAGATAGAAAAAAAAGTTAGAAAAGGAATTTCCATTATCTGCCTCTAGATGGCATTCTACAAATACACATTTATCTAATTTGGGCATGCTGGGTACAGAAGCAGACTAATTTTTCAAAACAACCGTTACTTTGAATTTCAAAAAGAAATAAACATTTACTCAATAAAGCGTCACTTGGTGCCATTCATTCAGCTATGATTGGCTAGCATGTAACCTATGCATCGGTCATTTAATAAAAGCACCCTTCATGACAAACAGCTTCGGTATGAACCCTACTTTTCCCAGGTATTGGGAGGGGATGGGTGATGCGTCATAGCTCACATGACGAATCTTCGAAGAATATGACATGCGCAGAAAACGGAGGACTTTCTACTTTTAGCATATATTTCTTCGACGTAGCTGAATGTGCTTGCATATTGAAAGGGTCCCTACCTACTTGCAGGCAACTCGGTTTTTTTTTTTTGACTGACTGACTGATCGACTGATCAAATTTATTGGTTGATTTGTTGACTGATTTGTTGATTGGTTAGTTAAATGGTTGCTTGATTGATTAACTGACTGACTGACTGACTACTTGTTTGGTTGGTTCGTTGGTTTATTGATTGGTTGATTGATTGATTATTTGACTGATTGACTGACTGACTAACTGACAGACTGGCTGGCAGTCTAGCTGGCTGGCTGTACTGACTGATCGGTAGATTGATTGGTTGGTTGCTGCTTGTTTGACTGACTGACTGACGGACAAACTGACTGACTGACTGACTGACTGATAAGATATTTGACATTATTTCAGTTCTATCTCAGCGACTAGTGCACCTATGCACACTTTCCCAGAATTCTGTTAAAAGCACCTTGCACAAAAATTCTTCCTAGCCCACTAGCTTCTTTCCAAAATAACCACCGTCAAAAACATGAAAGGAAGTACAATGTCATGAAAACTTTTTAGTCGGAATTCATCCTATTTAGATGAATTCCGACTAAAAGGTTTTCATGACATTGTAGTTAAATACTGAGTTCATACTGCGCTACCTGTTTAGAACATCTTAAATTTCAGATTTCAAGGTCAAAAACAGAATGATGCATGTTGGTATTGTCGCACATGCGTGCAGTATCATACGCCCGGCTTTTGCATATTGCATAAAACATGCTGTATATAGTTACGACGTTTTTAAGTAAACCGACTATATAAACACTTTACTTATCTCGGGTGTTCACTTCCCAAATGGAGAAGTCTTTTGAAAACAATGTGAGAAAAGGACAAAATACCGGTAACCATCATTTTGTCCTTTTCCTACAATGATTTCTACACTTCAGTAGACAAATTTCAATTCTTGAGTTAAACTCATTTTGCTGTCTGCAAATGTTTTATATTCGAACTGGCCCAAAATCCTGTCGTTTTGTAAAAAGGACACTCTTTCGTAATCCCAAGTTTTAACTACCCAAAAAAAGAAGGATCTTGAAAACATTGCTGAAAAGGGAGAAAATGCTGATAGCGTTTTCTCCTTTTCCATGATGTTTTCTTTCCTTCTAAAGACAACTTTCAATTTTGAAGTCGTTAATTTCGTAGTCTGCGAATGTTTTCAATTCGGACTGGCCAAAATCTTGTCGTATGATACAGGATTTAACCCTTTATTTATCCCGAGATTTAACTCTTTACCACACGGGAACATTTTAGACTGGTCTAAATTTGCAGACAACAAAATAAAGGTGACTGAAAAAGTAAAAAACTGATATAGGAAAGGTAGAAAAACACCGTGGGAAAAGGAGAAAATGCTGGTTACCAGCATTTTCTGATTTTCCCGCTGTGTTTTCCAAAGGCTACTTCCTGAGGGTTGTTAAAAGTAGGGATTGTGTGGTATACAGTTAAATACCCGAAAGAAGAGGGTTTTCGAAAACACTGTAGGAAAAGGAGAAACTGCTGGTAACTACCAACCACCATTTTACCTACATATTTTTATATAGGACTAAGATTTTTCTTTTAATTTGGACTAGAGTAGACTTTTGTCATCTGACAGCGAAATAAATCGGTGAAGAAAATGAAAGGGGATACAACATCATGACGAAATTTCGGCCGTTCCCCCCCCCCCCAAAAAAAAAAATTGTCGGGCAGTTAAGATTTAAGATCAGCACTTTTTTTTTTTATAAACAGTTCTTAAATTTCATTTTTCAAAGTCAAAGCAGAGTTGTTGATATCTCACGTGGGCGCAGTATCTTACACCCGCCTTCTATGTATAACGATGTCATTTTCTTCAAAGATTCGACCTGTCTGCTATGACACATCACCCATCCCCCTAAAACCTGGGAAAAGTAGGGCTTATACCGAAGCAATTAGCCTATTACCCAAGCATGTAGAAGCTATTTTAACCCTTTACTCCATAGATACTCATTTTGACGTATCAACAACAGACAGCTTTTGAAAACATTGTGGGAAAAGGAGAAATTGCTCGTAACGAGCAATTTCTCCTTTTCCCACAATGTTTTGCACTCAATCAGATATTTGTATTCTCATTTGTGCATATTTTTGACATCATATCTTTATTTGCTGCTGAAATGGAAAAGCCTCAAATTGGCATATCAGGTAAAGGGTTAATACATTGTTGATGCACAGGATATATGCTAGCAGATTATCGCTCAATGAATCGTACCAGGTAGCGTTTTATTGGGTATAGCTATGTGCATAAGCGGCCAGTGACTTCGAAAGGATATTGTGCGGAGCAATCTCCGAGCAGAGTTGTCGTTCGTTACTCTCACCATACATCTCTGCAATCGGCTAAATGACATGAATCTTGTCAAACCGAGGAAAACATGTTTTCTTACTGTTTAACTGTTTCATGTGTAACATTACAAAATAGACAAAGGAAATATGACGCTGGATGCATTATAGGTGCATTCAAACTCATGATTTTACCTGTATACAGTGGAACTACTTTTTTCAAGCTTCTTTACTGATCAGAATCTTACGCCAATCGTAACAAAAATGGCTGCGCCCATGAATGATGACAGCAGTTTCGATACACCGATTGATCTTAGTTTGTAACATTAAAAAACAGGTAATCGTCCGATAAAAGACATCCCTCTTTTTCTTATTTCGAACCACTAAGTCTGATTGGCCGTATGCTGTTTGAACAGCACACAAAATAATCGATATTGGTCCTTCTTTCACCGACGTATGTGTCGCCATTTTGAGTTGTGGTCATGTGACGAAAATATCTCCTGATGACGGACTACTTTCTGAGCCCACTACAGTGGTGAATGAGAATGGTCCGTAGTGCAAGAGAGTGTGTGCGGAGTTCTGGTAAAGAGACACTCCTACAAAGCATGGTGCACCGGCCGCCTCGATATAACTGAAATAATTTTGAAAACGGTGTTAAACACGATAAATCTTTGTGTTAACCATTTACCTATCTCGAGTTTTAACAAGCCCCTAGTTGAGAAGAATTCTGAAGACATGGTAGGAAAAGGAGGAAATTCTGATGCTTTCTTCCCGCATCAAGACAAAGTCAAATAAACCACGGTCCGTCTAATGGGGGCTTAACTCATTACCAAACGACAAAATTTTAGACTTGTCCAAATCGAAAGCATTTGCAGACTTCAAAATTAAAGTGACTGAAAATTTAAAATAAAATTTATATGTAAAGGGTAGAAAATATTGTGGGAAAAGGAGAAAATGCTGGTTACCAGCATTTTCTCCTTTTCCATCAATATTTTCCAAAGGCTTCTTTCTCAGGGTCTTCAAAAGGAGGGAGTGTGTGGTAATGGGTTGATGCATCTTCGTGATGCCATGATACCAAGTTAGCCGTCACATTGTTATGGATCCATGGAAGCAACTTTTTCTCACAATCGATGTCATCATATGATAGAATGGTCCTTGTTCGTACAGAAAATTGACCAAGAGCGAAAAGTTTCGGCTCAGGTCAGCCTGCACGGCCTGCGCAGGCTGATCTGGGTCGATACTTTTCGCAGATGCATTAAGCCCCCGGCTTTTCACAGAACATAGCTCAAACCTTTGGGTCACATTTATTTCCAAGTCGTCAAATTCTTTCAATTTGTCGTTTAGAAATTTGTCGTTAAGAATTTTGTCGTTTGGTAAAGACTGAATTCGGTGTGAAAGGAACTGCAAAATCAAGGCAGACCTTCGGCCTTTTTTTTCCCCCAATTTAGTCGTACAGTAGTAAAGATATCGCTTATGTCATGTCATTAAAAAATTCTTAAATCACACTTTTCAAGTTCAAGGCCGAATGTTTGTTTGTTATTTATGTCTCACGTGCGCGTATTCTTTTAAATCCGGACTTCTTTGTCTTAGGGCCTGCAAACAACAAAATATATATTATTTCCTTTTGTTGACAACTTTTCTATTGTTGAAAAAAATCTAGGTCGGTGAAAAAGAAATAACTTATCATGGGTTGTTTCTTCCGTTTATCTGGGGCCTTGCATGTGTCTGTGGCAAAGCATTATCTCCCGCTAGATGGTAGTCTACAAATACTCATCTATCTAATTTGGGCATTCTAGGTACAGAACCGGACTACTTTTCTACGCAACGACCGTTACTTTGAACTTCAACCTAAAAATAAACGTTTACTAAATAAAACGTACCTTGTTCGATCGATTCATACAGCTATGATGAGCAGTTTAGAGAAATCTGGAGCTAAAACAAGCCTGATTTTTCGTCGAATGTATTGTTAAAAAACAGTTTCTCCACTGCTACTTTACTACAATCCCCCCCACCCCCCAATATTGGCGGAGTGATGCTTCACAGCAGACAGATCGAATCTGAATATGACATTTGCAGACAACAGTGGTAAAGTGTAGGATCCATTATTTCCTGGTGACCAGCTTTTTCCTCTTTCCCCACAATCTTTTCTATCCTTGGATAGACAACTTTCATGTTTTGAACAATATTTAATAGTCGTCTGCAAATACTTTAAATCTGAACCGAGCTAAAATTTTGTCGTTTGGTAAAGAGGTAAAGACAAATTCCATTATTTCCTGGTGACCAGCATTTTTCACTTTACCCACAATCTTTTATATCCTTTGATAGACATTTTTGTTTATTTTTTTAACAAGATTTAATAGTCGTCTACAAACATTTTAACTTTGAACCGAGCTTGTCGTTTCTTTAACTTTGAACTGAGCTTGTCGTTTCATAAAGTATTAAAAACCTCATACCCCCCCCAAAAAAAAAAAAATGAAAAAAAAAAATCTAACAGTTTTTGTTATAACCCATTACCACACGATCCCTTCTTTCGGCGCCCCCGAGAAAGAAGCCTTTAGAAAACATTGTGGGAAAAGGAGAAAATACTGGTAACCAGCATTTTCTCCTTTTCCCACAATGACTTCTACCCTTCACAAAACAAATTTCAAATTTTCAGTCACTTTTATCTTGTCGTCTGCAAATGCTGTCGATTTGGACAAACCTAAAATTTTGTAGTTTGGTAATGAGATAATAAAGAAGCACAAACGATTTAAATATATCTAAGATCAGACTACAAATTAAGTCCATATACAGGCACAGAGATCTATTGTCTGATTTAGATCTACGGCCTACGTGCGTCCAGAGAACGCGAAATATTTCGTCATATTACCCTTGACCTAAAAAAACTAGAAAATACAAAACAACAAGTCAAAAAACAATCCGGTTATTCAAGGTTATTTACAGACTGGGGTTTTTGCTATATCATTGCCTTGTACCTCATGAATATTCATAACCCATCAACCGGAACACTTGGTTAACTCTTTATCGTACAAATTTTAGACTTGTCCACACTCAAAGCCTTTCCTTTCCAGACAAAGTTAAATGTGGTTCTATTAGGAAAATTTGTCGAAGAAGGATGGTGAGGGGTGGATGGGGGAGAGAGAAAAATGCCGGCTAGCAGCATTTTTACTTTGCCTGCAATGTTTTCTGAGCCCATATTTACTAAACCTTTCTTAGGAAAATTTTAATATGCCTAAGTCTCAAGAATTTTTACATGTGAAAGCAACACAACACAGTTGTGTTACTTTCACATTCAGACAACCTTGGAGAATAAGACAAAGAATGTCCCTAAGAACGGTCAGTGAATACGCACCAGTGAGCTTTTTGTTTAGGGTCTTTGAAACGCCAGGTTGGTTGGTAAGTTGTTAATGTACTCGCTGTTACGGCTGAAGAAGTGTGTTTGACCTCTTTCAAGGTTAGGTCACAAACCACAGTGAAATCGATAAAAGTTCACACATAGCAGTGTACATGTATTTGCATCTAGACTCACTGCTACATTTTAGCTCACCTGGGCTGTATTCACCAACTTTTCTTGGAAATATTCTTAGTCTTATTCTCCAAGATTTGTAAGTAGGGCCTAACACAACTTCAGGGTCCGTATTCACCAACCATTCTTGAAAGTAACAGAACTTATGATTGGCTAAACCAAGTGGTGAAAACCTTGTACGCATTGTAGAGGCCACATTTACAGCCTGTTTCTCATGACATTAAATCAGAATGTTTTTCTTGTTGATATATTGGACAACTTTAAAATTCCGTCATGTCAGATCAAAATGTGGCTCTTTGGAAAGCCTTGTCTACACTCTAGATGGATACACTTTCAGTCAGATACTTATACAATTAGGTCGGAATACTTGTCTTGATAGTATCTCCGACAAGTAGAAATTGATTTACACCAGGGTCTGTATTCAACAACCATTCTTGAGAACATTCTCAGTCTTATTCTTCAGAATTTTGTCAATGTGGAAGTAAAAGAACTTCTGATTGGCTAAACCATTTGGTTTAGCCAATCAGAAGTTCTGTTACTTTCACAGTTAGAAAATCTTGAAGAGAAGGACAAAGAATGTTCTTAAGAATGGTAGGTAAATACAAACCCAGGTTAAAGAGCAGGTTACTTACACTACACGCTTACATTATCAAAATAGTATCTCTTCAGTATTATCAATTGTATATAGATCACTTTGCTCAGGTGACCGCTTTAGGGTCAATGGCCCTCTTGTTATTTAGTAACTACCCTTATTTTCAGCGTACTACAGCCATTGCGAATTTTCATATCTTACACAAGTCTAAGCGGGTATTTTTCCGAAAAAAAAAACTTTGAAATAGCAACTTTTACGTTTTACTGTCGACTTGAAACTTTTAGTTATTCAGGTGTGACTTAAAGGGAAAAGGGACTTATTGCAGACAGCGTATATCAAGATCAGACTGCACAGATCTCGGATGTACAATGTCCAAAAAGCAGATATATATATATTTTTTTTTATAAAATAGGACAACTTGAATGTCAATGTCGACAAACTTTAATCTTGTTTTAGACCCAGATACGAAAGCTTGGGTCTTTGACTGATAACTAAATCGGTACTTCATGACAAATATTTTACATTTGTCCATTTTGAAAAAAATAAATAAAATGCAATTGACAAAATAAATGCTGTTCAAATAAGGGCGTAAGTCCTAGAGATACCATACGTTCAATTTGATTTAACTCATTACCAAACAACAAAATTTTAGGTTTATCCAAATCGAAAGCATTTGCAGATGACAAAATAAAAGTGGATGAAAATTTGAAATTCGTTTTGTGAAGGGTAGAAAACGTGGGAAAAGGAGAAAATGCTGGTCACCAGCATTTTCTCCTTTTCCAACAATGTTTTCTATAGCCCTCTTTCTCAGGGCCGTCAAAACTAGGGATTGTGTGGTAATGGGTTAAAAACCTTAACAGTTCGATAAATTGAGGGGTATTTTCCAACATGGGTTGCGAGTTTCCGATATCCGATACACCTAAATATATTCCCAAACGAGTTTTCCAAGTAGGCCTACTTGGTACTTTGCAAAACGTCACATTTTTGTACTTATCCAAGTTTAGAGAATATACCATCTATCTATCTATCTATCGATCGATCGATCGATCGATCGATGAATCAATCAATCGATCAATCAATCAATTAATCGACCAATCAACAAATCAATTAACCAATCAACAAATCAATCAGTCAATCAATATACTACATTTATTTTACTGACCATGAGATGGTTGTAACCAAGGTGGTTCCAGGCTTAGCTACAACTGAAAGGATAAGAATCATTGAGCGAAAAAGAGACAAAAAATGCCTGACACTGGCATTTTTCCGTATTTCACACAATGTTTGCTGATAAGCCGCATTTTACTAATTACACCACAATGTTTCTAAATAGCTTCCAAGGGACGTTTTATCAGGGAATTTTCTGTTAAGCCATTACCACACAATCCCTGGTTTTTACGACCCCAAGATGGAAGTTTTTTGAAAACATTGTGAGAAAAGGAGAAAATGCTAGTAACCAGCATTTTCTCCTTTTCCCACAATGTTTTCTACCCTTCATAAAACATTTTTCAAATTTTCAGTCACTTTTATTGTTTTCGTCTGCAAATGCTTTCGATTAGGACAAACCTGAAATATTGTCGTTTGGTCATGAGTTAAACGGTTAGGAGTAATCCTATGTTTAGCTGCAAAAGAACAGGTATGAACCATTGGAGGAAAAGGAGTAAATACTGGTGAACAGCATTTTTCCTTTCTGACACAATGCGTTCCAATGGCTTGTTCTTCTTCATCAGGATCGTAAGAACCCCGAGATTGTTTGGAAAAGGTTAAAGCCAAACGAGTTAAAGTTTAGCTACACGCTAAATGGTGCAAAACATTGCTGAAAAAAAGGGTAACAGGTTTAAAAACAGCATTGCCTCCTCTATACGACACCATTTCCTTTTAGCTGTTTCGTTAGATAACTTGATTTGTAGGTTAAAGGTGGGTTTTTAAAATTTTTACATTTCACTAAATTAAAGAATATATATATATATCACTGAAATTCAAACGAAAAAAAATAATACAAATCATCAATAATTAAAATTCATAAAATTACAAAAAAAAATTTCTTGGTGGTAATCCCTTAAAAGGCTACGTAGCTTCTTAAGCTATTTTTAGATTTCGCGCCAAAAATCAATAAAGCATTGTGTGAATGTCAAGTGACTTGCACGTGACTCATAACCCTTAAATTCCAAAACATAACAAACATGTAATAATTATTTTCCATAATGTCTTCTTCGGACGCTATGTTTGAAACTTCGTCTGTGTAATCCTGTATCTGAATGAGCGAATTGATCGTCTAAAAATAGAACGCGTCTCCCGTTGGTGTCAACCTGGGCTGTAGTAAATCTCTCGTGTTGTCGGGTGGTTTTCGACTACTGGGGTTACATTAATGAAAATTAAAAGGCTTTGGGAGTATAGGGATGATTTTTTTGCATTTTTGTAAAATTTTCGTCCCAAAATCTGAAGGGCCACCTTTAAGTGTTATCCGTTAACCTGCAAAATCTGTGTGCGACTTGCTGACCTTTTGCGGACAGTGTAGATTCAAGATCAGACTGCACAGAACGTGCAGTCTGATCTTGAATCCACACTGTCCGATAAGGCGATATCATTCCCCGAAACATAACTTTAAAACAGCAATATTTGGGTTTGCACTATCGAAAATGTCGTTTGAGTCATTTAGCCGAATAAAGGTTAAATAAAATTTAGCCCTTTCCCAAACGACAAAATTTTGGACAAGTCCAAATTTACGGCACTTGCAGACGATAAAATAAATGTAACCCAAAAATTGAAATTGGTTTCCAGCATGGTAGACAACATTGTGGGAAAAGGAGAAAATGCTGGTTACCAGCATTTTCTCCTTTTCCCACAATGTTTTCAAAAGGTTTCTATCTCAGGGCCGTAAAAACCAGAGATTGTTTGGTAAAGGATTAAAGCTGATGATAATAATAATAAAAACAAGAATTTATACTATTTAAAACTTATTATTTTGGAGAAAAATATCTCACTGTCGGACAGACTGTCAGTGTAGATCAAGATCAGACTGCACAAAACCTGAGTTTGATCTACACTGTCTGCAAACGGTCGGCTATTAGCCCTTAGCAGCCGGAGTGCTAAGGGTAAACTCAAGTTTATCTACCCGTGAATACAACCCGGACAATAACAGAAACATTATATCTCGGTCACACACTAAATATGTCTCAAAACAACTTTGTCATTAAACCAAATTTAGGACGGGGTGTCGAGATGAATAGATAGATCTTAACAAAAGAAAGGTGTAAAATATTTATTATTACAGACAGTTTCTGATCACAGTCAATTACGGACGTGCTGTCGAGAAATTTCGGGAAATATTTTTACACCGAAAAGTTGTAAAGTTTTTGATTATTTGAAGGAAATTTTAACTCAAACCAAAGAGAGAAACAAGAATTAATGGTACCAGTTGTACTTTGATTCCGAGACTTAGGCAAAAGAATATATACACAGGCATATTTGTTGTACTTTGATTCCGAGACTTAGATAAAAGAAAATACAGACACTATTTGTTGTACTTTGATTTTGAGACTTAGATGAAAGAAAATACAAATACTATAAGTTTTACTTCGATTTAGAGACTTAGATAAAGGAAAACACGTGCACTATTTCAAAGTTAGTAGAATAATTTAGATTTGAAAAAGAGAGAGAGACAGAGAGATCAGAAGTTGCAGACGACAATTGTGGGGGCAGCAGACTATGTGAGGATGGCCGGACATCTAAAAGAGGGTGTTGGAGTCGCAGTAACTTTCTATTTATCGTGCCAAAATATTCCAGGTAAGTTCGAGGCTTCTTTTTTTCACCAGACGACAAAATTTCTTTAACTGCTCGAAATTCTAGCATATGCAGACGACAAACAGGACGTGGCTCAAGTGATGGAAATTGTATTGGATAAAATAAAACATTGTTGGAAAAGGAGAAAAGGCTGGATTTTAGCATTTTCTCCTTTTTCCACGACGCTTTCAAAAGCAATCTCCATTATAATCGTTTGGCTTAGATTTGGGTTAATGGGGTGAAAACATTGTTGGGAATATTTTCCAAAGCAAAAACCAATCTCTGTCAGGACTGTTTAACCTTTTACCACACAATGCCGACTTTTAAAGACCCTGAAGAAGAAGCTTTTTGAAAACATTGTGGGAAAAGGAGAAAATGCTGGTAACCAGCATTTTCTCTTTTCCCACAATGTTTTCTATTCTATCAAAAAAAATAGATGAGTCAATTGAGACACTATGAAACTATCATCTGCAATTGCTTCCATTTTGAATCAGTCTAATATTCTGACATGTGATAAAAGGTTCAAACTAGGCATTGTGCGTCAAAGGATTTAACTAATTACCCCACTTTCCCCTTCTGTCTGTCTCTCTCCTTCTCTGTCTGTCTGTCTGTCTGTCTGTCTGTCTGTCTGCCTGTCTCTCTCTCTCTCTCTCTCTTAGAACTTCCAAACTTTCATTCAGTTTCCTGTTGCTATTTTCAACCCTTTACCAAACAATCCCTGGTTTTTACGCCCCTAAGTTAGAAACCTTTTTAAAACATTGTGGGAAAAGGAGAAAATGTTGGTAAGGAGCATTTTCTCCTTTTCCCACAGTGTTTTCTACCCGCTGGAAGCAAATTTCAATTTTTGAATTCTGTTTATTTTGTCGTCTGTAGTAGGATCAATTACACTCCCATTGCTGGTCAAATTGCTTCGACGATTGTCATGTAGGGAAGCAGCCAGCTTGCTTGGGAAGAGTATCACATAAAGCACTGGCGACAGAAACTCCAGGAAAGCATGGATAGGTGCCCTGGCTGCTGCAACATTACTGAAATAATGTTGGTAACTGTGTTAGGCAACACACAAATACACAAACTCTGAGGTGGACTGCAGCAAACAGTTTTGAGCCAGAACAGTGAGAGGGAAAGCTATCATAATGGTATATGAAAGAATTGCTCTAGCAAAAAAGCAAGTTATTACTTAACCCTTTCCCAAATGGCAAATTTTGGACCAGACCAAATTGAAAGCATTTTGCAGATGACAAATTAACAGTTGCCAAAAAGATGATTTTTCTATATGATAGGGTATAAAACATTATGGGAAAAGGAGAAAATGCTGGTTACCAGCATTTTCTCCTTTTCCCACAATGTTTTCATAAGGTTTCTATTCCTGACCCTTAAAAACCAGGGATTGTTTGGGAAAGAGTTAATGTTATACCCATAAAATCAATTCTATCTGGCAATCAGCTCAATAATGAATTAGAATGGTCATATGACATACAGAAATTGACCAATTGCACACAATGTGCTGTGTAACCTTTTGATCATGGTTGTACAACGTCCACTTTGCTAAGACAACCTAGGAAATATGAGATATTCTGCACTGCTTTGAAAATACCATTTTTTTTGCCATTTCTTTTTCAGATTTTAAAAAATATTTTTAGACTATAAATGTCTGGTTAGTTTTTTTCGGCCGTGTAAATGTTAAAATTTATTAGAGCCAACTGATTCGTTAAACGTACCCAAATTCAGCGCAGAGTATCATGAGTGCTTTGATTGTATTGAAGTACTTTGATCTTTATGATCATGTTGGGTTTTTTTTTTTTGTTGTAGTTGAGCAGCAGGAAGAGGACGGTGTGGGTCCAAGATCTAACTTCACGTTCTTTGAAGTCTGATCTTGATCTACACCTTCTGCAAAGCTAATTGGGTCACTATTGGCAGTGAAAGTTACCATGATTTCAGTATAGAATATCATTAGTGTTTTGATTTTAGGAAGTACTTTGAGTTTTACGGTAAGGTGGTGTGTCATTTCTAACCAATCAGAAGGCTTCGCACTTTGTTATTAGAGCGTATAGCCAGTCGTGATATATGATATATTCAAATTTATGAGAAGTTATTAAAAGAAAAAAAACGAACTTTTGGAGGTTCAAATTGAAGTACAGATTGGCTGCTACCATTAAACAGTCATGCAAATTTCTCTGCCCCACCCACTCTCATCCAATTTATCAAAATGTTTCGATTTACATGCAGGTTGTTTTCCACAATTTTCGATTCTGAAAAATCATACATTCGGTATAACTAGTCTCTAACGCAGATGACAAACGTTCTTAATGTGTCTCGAGTTTTACTATCCGTCTTATAAGGGGTAGAAAATGCGGTTATCAGTATTTTCTCTTTTTTTCCAAAGTGTTTTTTTTTTCCCTATAGATCGAAGACAAATACCATTATCAGAGCTATACTACAAATATCATCTGCAATTGCTTTCAATTTAGAAGAGTTTAGTTTTTTTTTTTGTCGTGCGGTAATGCAGTAAAGGACTTTTTGGTCTCACAAGTGACAAATACATTAGTATTTTAAATAGTTGTTTACAATGAAAAAAAAAACTCGGTCTGTATAACCTTGTTAAAGATCAAATTACCGAAAGTAATGAGAAAAATAAGTCAGTTATGCTGACAGCAGTGTAATAGATCGGTTTCGGTCAAGACCGCCCTAGCTTTTACCCGTAAATAATACCGCCAAAATGTTGCAAAATAAATGAAAAAATGACTTTATTTGTTTGAAAAATGATAAACTGATGTCGCAATATGTTTTGGTTAGTAATTTCAATATTCCATAACGTTTGCTTTCGAATATTTGATCACATATCCTTCCTTATTTCCAGTCACCGTAATTACGAATTTTCGTATCTTACATGCTTTGAAATAAGCAAATTGTGCCGTTTATGTTCAAAACTCTGTAATCGTACGCTCAAATTCGAAAATACTGCTCACCAAAATTTCTCTGTGGAATTGGCTGTCACAACTAAAAAGCGAGGAATCTATTCATCTGTTGATTTCTAAACAAGATCATCAAAATGCAAGTTTCTTTAGAACTATTTAACCCTTTCCCAAACGACAAATTTTTGGACTAGACCTAACTGAAAGCATTTGCAGACGACAATTCAGCTCTTGCTAAAAAGATTATTTCTGTCTAGTCTAAGGCCTGGCAGGCTGGATTCAATTTTTTTTCAATCCGTCTGGTAGAAAAATTTCATTTGTACCAGGTGATAGTACAGCTGTATAAAAGTCAAATTAGGGTGGATGCCAGAAACAAAAGTGGTGCAGATTTTTTTCAGACGCCATTTTGTTACCCCACCCACTGAAAATGCATTGAATAGAGCTTATGTGTATAAACAACAAAATTTCAATATCTTCCGGGGTATATTGATTGCAAATAGGTCTAATTGACAGTTAAGCACATAAGCAATGGTAAAATTCAGTTACAGGAGCAGATAAAATACATTGGGTGTCCTGGTGTTACCCCACCCACCAAATTTGCACACATTTTTTGAAAATCATGAGCAACTTACTATCATTTAAGACCTTTGTGTTTCAACTTCTTGTGAAAGGGTTTGATGAGAACTAAATGCTTACTACTGCACTAAATTGCTGCATTGTATATTTGTTACGGTCTTGCTTATCTTTTACCCCACCCACTAATGTATATACACGGCCATTTATGAGCTATTACATAATTGTGGCAGATATTAGGAGGCACGATTTTTGAAAATTAAGTTGGATTTTTTGTTTGATAAGGTTCCTTATATCCACACTGGAATATTGTCTACTGTGATACAATGCTAGTCATAACAAATCGACATGTCCTTCATGTAACAAAATTGTAAAGCAAAAGAAATTCCATTCTAATTTAAAAAAATAAATATTTTCTGGTTCAGATTATAATATTTCATTTCGAATCATCTGTATAACACATATTTGTTTAATATTAATTGAGTATTTTGGAACAAAATTTCGGCACGTTTATGTTAGAGAAGATCAGTGTTTTGCAACTATTTCAATTTCTTGAAAAAATTATATAGATCTAGTAAATGATTCCTAGCTGTTTGTACGAAAAGTGTAATTGTATTTTCCGTTTTGTTCCCAGAAATTGTTTTTATGAAATCAAACGTCGCGGCTTCCTTTCATGTGCATTTTTTATCATTGTTATATAAACAACTTATGTTTTACAGCAATGACATAAAATGTTACAGCGCAGACACATATAAGTATCAAAAAAAGGTTTGTACTTAGTGCCTTTATTTGAGAAAAATCAAACAAAACAATAATTGAATAGTTACACATGAAATGAAGAAAAGTCATTTGCACCAAAAATACTGTCTTGTTGACAAGTTAAGACTTTAAATGCTATTACAATTACATTTAAGTTATTTCAATTACTCTTCTGTATCCACTGTTAACTATATTTATGCTATTTATGCTATTTGCATTAAAAATATCATTGTTATGTAGGAAATAAATCCGTTACATCATGACATTTCAACAAGAGGGACATTGGCCCTGGGGTGCTCAACTGAGACTATAGCTTTATTTCCCTCATGTTTATGTGATGAACTTTAAACTAACCTGTGAACCCAGGGGCAGGGCCAGTTTTGACCCCAAGGGTATAATATGAACAAATTTGGAAGAGGTCCACTAGGAATTGCTGCATGCCAAATATTAAAGCTCTATGCCTTCTAGTTTTATAGAAGAAGAATTTTATAATTTTCTGTCTTTGTTCCTATGTTTGAACTTGTGACCCCCAGGCCAGGGCCAGTTTAAACCCCAGAGGCATCATATGAACAAACTTGGTAGAGGTCCACTAGAAGATGCTATATACCAAATATCAAAGCTCTACGGCATCAAATTTCAGAGAAGAAATTTTTTAAAGTTTTCCTTCTTTGTTCCTGTGTTCGAACTTATGACCCCCGGGGCAGGGCCACTTTTGCACCCAAGGGCATCATATGAACAAACTTGGTAGAGGTCCACTACATTCCAAATATCAAAGCTCTATGCCTTTTACTTTGTGAGAAGAAGAATATTAAAGTTTTCATTCTTTGTTCCTAGCTTGAACTTGTAACCTCCAGGACGGGGCCAGTTTTGACCCCAGGGGCATCATGTGAACAAACTTAGTAGAGGTCCACTAGGAGATACTACATACTAAATGTCAAAGCCCTATCCCTTCAATTTTCAGGAGAAGATTTTTAAAGTTTTCCTTCATTGTTCCTATGCTCAAACTTGTGACCCCCGGGGTGGGGCCATTATTTGAACAAACTTGGTAGAGGTCCACTAGGAGATGGCCACATACCAAATATCAAAGCTCTATGCCTTCTACTTTCAAAGAAGAGGATTTTCAAAGATTTTGTTTTTTTTTTTTTCCGTTTTGTGGCCATGGCAACCAGAATTATGAGTAGAATTCTATTCTTTGAACAATTTTGGTAGAGCTTCACCCAAGGAACATCCCTGCCAAGTTTCATAAAGATTTGCCCAGTGATTTAGAAGATGTCTAAAGAAATTGTTGATGGACGACAGACGCTGGACGCCGGACATAGGTTGATCACAATAGCTAAAAAAGAACCCAGAAAACACCCACATCCACACCCACACCCACATCCACACACACATACACAACGCAGCTGTACTGTCAATGCAGCAAACAAAGAAACTGATGATTGATCATACGTCACAATTGCGCTGAATGAACAAGTTTTACATGGACGTCTATTGGGAAAGCCTTTAAAAATCTGCTTGTACATAGCCGCAAGGCCTAGGACTACCAAATTTTGAATGTAGCATTATCTAGTGGGCCTCTATTAGAAGGGCCCAATTTATAGCCTTGGGGTTAAGTTTGTCCCCACACCAGGGGTCACAAGTTTTACCTTGGTTTTTGTGTTGAAAATTTTATAAATGATATTTTTACTAACCATAATAAAGCCTAGGGATACCAAATTTAGCCCTGTTTCATGGGTCTCATGTTTTACATGGCTTTTAGGAAACTTTGAAAATCTTCTTGTTTATAACACAACATTCTAGACCTGTATTATTTGGTACGAGGATTTATCTTGTGGACCATTACCAGGATTCAAGTAATTATAGCTCTGTGGTCAATAATGGCTTTGCCCAGGGGTCAAGGGTTCATAACTTTCTCGTAGGATTTTATAGAAAAAAAATTGTATGTCTTCAAGTTTAAAACTAATTGCCCAGAGTAGTAATATTTGGCTTGTAGTGTTTTCACTTATTTGCCAGTGGCAAGATACAGGGCCATCATGGTCCTCTTGTTTTAAGTTATTTCCCCTATTGCATCAGTAAACTAGAGAAACAGATGGATGAAAAAAAATAGGGCCCTTTTTTGACCTGTGCCTTAGCCTATTGTAGGTCTTCAAGTTTGAAACCATTTGGCCGGAGTTTTAATGTTTGGTTTGTAGTGTTTTCACTTATTAGCCAGTGGAGCGATACAGGGCCATCGTGACCCTCTTGTTTCAAGTCATATCCCCTATTGCATCAGTGAAATATATTAACAGAGTAGGAGAGTAAGAATAACAAAGGGAATAAAGCAGCTTAAGTAATGAAAATAGCCAAATCTTAGTGTTGACATACTTATGGTTACAGTTGTGAATATACATAATGAAATAACAAAATCAAAGGTTAGTGTGCAACAACAAATTATACTGTTGCACTCATAAATAGATCATTTTTGAGGTGCTAAATGCTAAAACTTCATAACTGTTCTTAATTCTGGTCCTCTATGTCTGTCCTAGTAGCTCTAGCCAAAACTGTGAAAAAATCTAGCCAGAAATATTAACACATTCAATGTGAAGACTGAAAATCAGAGATTGTTTTCAATTCATTCTGCTAGGAACATTTATTAAGTGTTTTACGGTATGTGAAATTGATCAGACTTGATTTAATATAAGTCTTGCATACATGTAAATGTGGATTTTTATGAGCATCTTAAATTCAAAAGATTTGTCAAAAAGATTGCATTGTTTCATTGTTTTTTTTTCATTATTGTGAACATAGGAAAAGTTTAATTTTGGAAAATTGCAAATTTGGGGTAGGCGCGTTTATTAGCATATAAAAAAAAATCTGCACCACTTTCAGATCTGGCATCCATGCTTAAAGTGACTCTAATAGGCTATCCTAACTCACTGTACCATTTGAATTTTTCTACCAGATGGATTGAAAAAAAATAAAAAATAGAGCCCTTTTTTGATCTGGGCCTTAGCCTAGTCTATGATAGGGTAGAAAACATTGTGGGAAAAGGAGAAAATGCTGGTTACCAGCATTTTCTCCTTTTTCAAAAATGTTTTCAAAAGGCTACTAGTCCAGATCCGTAAAAAACAGGGATTGTTTGGGAAAGGGTTAAAATGTTCATGATATATCCTACATACCCATGAAATGCAGTAAATAGGTTGCAAGTAGATTTCAATGTACCTGTCGTCGGTTTACGTCCAAAACCTCGTGACTAGAGCTGGTTTCAAGCCAAACAAAAAAAGCCAAACAAAAAAAAAACGACCCTTTAAACGTTGTTTATATTATTTACATACAAAATACCAGGTATGTCTATGTCAAGGTTAACATGTAAACGATCTCTTTCTGTCTTTGAAGGTTACATATTGACAATCTCAAATGTATTTTGACACAATACTAAACAATCCCTGTTTAAAAAACCCTGAGAACTTTCTGGAACAATCTGAGGCTTTTCAACAACACTGACAAAAAAAAATGCCACACATATTCTCAATACGGGAAATGGTTACACGTCTTGACTATTCTGGAACTATTTTGCAATTGACCTCCTGGAAACAACATGCATCTCTCGCGGAGGCTCATCACATGACCTTATTGCGGAGGAAGATTTTGTCTTCTAGTGTAAATGAAATGATTATATCTAATCTTGGACCTACTTTTTTGTCGGCATATTCGCATAATGCGTGCTATGTCATATGTCAAAGCTCAACCAAATAATCCCGTCTTATGCGACACCGAGAAAAAATGGTATTTGAAAACATTGTTGGAAAAGGAGAAAAATACCGGTCATTTTCTCCTTTTCCCACAATGTTTTCTACCTTTCATACACAAATTCAATCATTTAACCCAAGTTCATTTTGTCGTCTGCAATTGTTTTCAATTTGGACTTTTTTAAAATTTTATCGTTGGCGTAAAGAATTAGAATATGTGGATTTTATTTTTAAACTGAAATGCTGAATCATGGCGTGGGAAGCCAAAATATGATATCATAAACCTGGTCTTTTATCGGATCATTTATTTTCTTTGAAATTCTTTATTAAACGACAAAATTTTACACTTGTTAAAATTGGAAAGGTGTTATGCAGACGATAAATAAAACGGTTGGTCAGACGATTGCACTGGGTCTTTGAGAGGACGGAAAACTGAATGGGACAATGCTTGGGATTATATCGGACACTGTGCCGTCTGATCTTGATCTACATTGTCCGCTACAGAAAGCTGAGTTGAGTTTAGCAAAAGGGTTTAAATGTTTTATGTTTGGTGTAACATGACCACAATGAAGTCATTATTTTGTCGTTATATAACGAATGCATGTCAAATAAATCACAGATATATACAAAATAAATGCGCATTTTACCCATGACGGTCCAAATTTAACGCTTATATGTCTCCTTGTCTTCAGTTACTTTTTAAACTATTTCATCTTTATTTTATAAAACTAAAACCATTTTTCTATCTTCATGCCAAATGTTGCCAAGGAAGGCTGCAAGATTACATAGATTTCGAACGATAGAAACACATTTCATTTTCTGGAGACCATCAAAAAAATCTCAATTATAGTTTCCGGTTTAAATCGCAGACAGATTAATAGAGGGTTTTTTTTTTTTGTCCCTTACACCATATATATAAGCAATTGGATTATGTTTAATCAGCTGACTAAATTCTGAATTATTCTACACACTATCAAGTTTTATAAGTTTTTTTTTTCATTATTTTTCTGCCTATAAGGATGTTTCTTTAACTCATTACCAAACGACAAAATTTTAGGTTTGTCCAAATCCAAAGCATTTGCAGACGACAATATAAAGGTGACTGAAAATTTGAAATTTGTTTTGTGAAGGGTTGAAAACATTGTCTGAAAAGGAGAAAATGCTGGTTACCATCATTTTCTCCTTTTCCCACAATGTTTTCCAAAGGCTTCTTTCCCAGTGTCGTCAAAAGTAGGGATTGTGTGGTAATGGGCTAAAGGTACATCTTTACTCGTTTAGGACAGTTTTTTTTAACCAATTTTGTCTTCATTTTATAGTTGAAACTATATTCATCTTTGTATTTTCATGCCAATTATTGCCTCTGACAGTTTCAAAGTTGTACAGATTACTAACGATAGAAAATGCATTTGATTTTCTTGAGACCATCAAAGAAATCAATGAGAAAAAAGCACTTGCTACTTATTCTCTAATGTTTTCAAAAGAGTTTTTAAAGTAGAAATGTAAAAACAAGAGAATTAAAAAGAAACGGAAAATTTTAAGAAAATTGAAAAAAGGGGGGTTCCTTAACTCTTTATAAAACGGCATTCGCACCTGTTATGATGATAAAAATCTTTTTCATGTGACTCATTGAATGTAGCTAAAAATAGAATATGTATTTTAACTCTGTACAAAACGACAAAATTTAAGTCTTGTTCAGATTGAAAGCATCTGCACACGACAAATCAAATGTTACAGGAATAAGCAAATTTGTAAATAATAGGGTGAAAAAAATGTTGCAGGAACGGAAGAAATGCTGGTATATACAGCCTTGTTTAAACTATAACGCAATAGAATTTAATGTTGTGAAAAAATCATTAAGTGCAGATGTTATGGTGTCTGCCGAAGTATATTTTATAAGGAAGTTTTATCACGTTTAAAATGAAGAACGTGATCAAATGAGAGGTATCCTAGGTTTTCGGTATGATCTAATAAGATTTAACCCATTACCACACAATCCCTACTTTTGACGCCCCTGAGAAAGAAGCCTTTTGAAAACACTATGGGAAAAGGAGAAAATGCTGGTAACCAGCATTTTCTCCTTTTCCCACAGTGTTTTCTATCCTTCCCAGAACAAATTCTTATTTTTTATTTACCTTTATTTTGTCATCTGCAAATGCTTTGAATTTGGACCAGTCTAAAATTTTCTCGTGTGGTAAAGAGTTAAACACTATACTATACAAATCCGAGTTTTAACGACCATGACAGAAAAGGCTGTTAAAAACGTTGTGAGAAAATAAGAAAATGCTTTTCAACTGATGATTTCCTAAGTCTTTTTCTCTTTGTTTTTATCCTTGGTTCTTTTGGGGATGTTGGGATAGTTATAACAATGATTTATGATGTATATTTAAGGTCCACATGTAATCCAAATCAAATTCTGTTCTTAATCACCGAAAACTCCGTTTAGATCGATTTGTAAAATATTCTTACTAGATTTACTTGAAATATAATGTTGGGAAAATAGCTATTCACATCCTCAGATACCCCGGGGTCTCCCTATTTGCTACGCTACATCGACCCCTGGGACAATAAATTGAATTTCCCTCACTTTACCGCTGGCCGAATGCTGGCTTTTCATTGGTTCCATCATCATTTTGTGATGGGCGAGTGGACTGTACGCTATGACGTTTCATATCGATTTTCGGCGGCTGATTCAAAGTTTTATTAGTCAATTGTCCCAGGGGTCGATGTAGCGTAGCAAATAGGGAGACCCTGGGGTATCCCAGGATGACTATTCAGTGCAAGAAAATCAAGTATAAAATCCAAGTAATTCCCTTATCAGTACCAATGTGTCACTGAAGAAGAACCAAGGGGAAAGAAGCAATTTCGTTGAAATGATGTCCCCCTTCGGCGGGAGTTAATGAATGATTGAAGAGTGTCCCTCATTGTCATTTATTTATCACTGAATAATTTCTAGATGTAGGGAAAGTCTGCATACTTAAAGGACAACCCTCGTACCTACCCCAACCGTAACAACCAAAGCAAATAAAGATAAGTTTAAGTGAGGCAAAAGGTGTTCGGTGATCTACAAACTGGACAGTTGACCCCCGTTATAATTTTTAAACCCTAAACAGTAACTTTAAAGGCCCACTAGCGGCCCAAAATAAATAAGTTCAGGATCAAATCGCAGACAGATTCAATTCATTCTATGTAAAAGGGGTGATAATACGAGTATTGTGAGTATAAAAATGAGTCACGGTATACAGACTATCAAAATAACAGTTCCGGCAGGAAAAATTAGTCTCTTAAGCTGACTGACCTTTAGCCGACAATGTAGATCAAGACCCGACTGCACGGAACGTGCAGTTAAATAAGGATTATCATCTCGCTTATTAGAAGCAATTCCTGCTTTTTCCTCGGGTTTTTTTTTTTCGTTAACGTTTTATCTCACATGATTTTTGGGCTTTCAGGGCGTAAAAACTCGCACATGCCTCTCTCTCTCAATTTCAAATACTACAACGTGTTAATTAATGTAAAGATAAAATATGTGACCCGTCACGCACAAAAGGACCACGTGGGAATATTCTGTACATCAATAAGATGAAAACAGATCAACGACAGTGCAGGTCAATTAAAGTTGATAGTTAAAAAGTATTTGTATGACAAGGTAGAACGTCCACTTTGATACAGAAAATATCATAAAGCGAAAAGTGTCGACCCTGGTCAGACTGCGCAATTCGCAATTTGACACTTTTCGCAGTTACCAGATGGCCCCTTTTTGCGTGATGGATCACATAATAAACTATTTTTAATTGTCTTACCGAATTCAATCTCAGTCGTCTTTTATTTTGCAGTTATCGCTGGTTTACCGTGTTCATCTAAGGTGTCGTCGGACAATTCAACAGCCGCACCATGTGTACCTTCACAAACAACGATCTCGAACGAGCCTGAACAAACTGTTCTATTTAGCACTCCATATATATTTATTGTGCTATGTTCCCTAGTGTTCCTTCCATTTTTTATCTTACTCAAAGTGTGGTGGGTTAAAAGGCTGCAGAAATCACAATATCAATCCAGGTTGGCTGCAAGGCAAAATGAGGAACCTGAAATTGCAGTTATTGATCATGGTAAGTGTATAGAGTACTTCCTGTTTCCATATTAGTGGAACTCTTCAAGTTAAAGGAGCGTTTAGACCTTCTTCCTAGACCGCGTGTAAACAAAAATCAATGGCATCATATATCGTCGATTTGTTTCTAAAACCTCACTGCAGTTTGTCGCAACCTGCAGTTGCGAGGTTTTGGAAGTAAACTGACCATAAGATGGAGCAACCTGGCAATTTTTCACCTAGTTTTAAAATTCATTTTTCTGTCAGCGACTAACACTTGGACCAAACATGCTGTCATTTTTGCAATAATTTCCATACTTTTAAAAAACGTACGAATCAAATTTAAATGCATTTAATTATACGTGTTGCTTACTTTTAATCGCATTTGCACCTTTAAACTTAAGGTAGTAGGCTCCCAACACTTCTAATGCAGAATGGGATAAAAAAGAATCTTGATAGTTGATACATAATTATGGATTTATACAGATATAATATTTTTGCACATTTTTAACCGACCAGAAATTCATTTAATGTCTATCTTTAAATTATTTTTGATACTTTTGTTAATTTCCAGAAATGAGAGGTATTTATTATCTCCCTTTGTACTGAGAATCTAGTGGTTTAAGATTTATAAATGATAATTCTACGAAGGAAAAAACGGAAAATATGGCTTGGTTAAAGTAGTACAAATACACTCATTTCTAATCAGAGCATTTTTTGAAGAATAATTTTATAGTGGAAATAGCTGTTTTCTATTAAGGGCCCACTACCTTTACTCTGAATATGCATTTATATGTTTATATGTTGTTGTTTTCTTTTCTTGCAGCCCTATTCGCTCCACCACCGTCATATGAAGAATGTATGGCCAAACCCCCACCATACGACTATTTACCGGCTTATAAAGATCTGAAATTTGGTCCCGAAGTTAAAACCTATGTGCCAAATGAGAACTTGGGAACCAGTAGTGGGGGTAGCTTACCGCAATGAAAAAAAAAGCCTTGTTTATAAGCTAAACAAATTTATTCTTATCCCTTTACCAAACAGTGCTGTATTTCGACAATCCTTAGGATGAGAAGCTTTGAAAAACATTGTGAGGTAGAAAGTCGGCCTCTCACACGGAAGGATTGGGACTCAAATCTCATGGAACTATGTACAATAGGGCACAAATTATAGTTGGGATTTCAAAGAAACCATCAAAGACAGAGATTAATTTTACCTGCTAAATAAATGGAATAAAACTTTTGAGCCTCTAAGAAAATCTCCAATTTTGCAATTTCAAGGGTATTTTGTCGTGGACAATATCTCCTTATCGGACAGTGTAGATCCAAGATCAGACTGCACGTTCTGTGTAGTCTGATCTTGGTCTACACTGTCCGCAAAAAGGTCAGTGCGTCACTCTTAGCTGACAATGAGTTAAATTGTGAGAGCTTGTTTCACAGCTGATGTAAAATAAATAGGATTCAATTTAAAAACATTGTTAGAAAAGGACAAAATGCTGGTAACAAGCATTTTCTCCTTTTCCAACATTGTTTTCTACCAGTCTAAGGTAAATTTTACCAAGAAAGACACGCTCATTGTCTCGTCTGCAGCTGCTTTCGATTTGGAAGAGTGTAAAATTTTGTCGTCAGCAATTGCTTTCAACTTAGACGAGTTTAACCCTTTCCCAAACGACAAACTTTTGGACTAGACCAAATTGAAAGCATGTGCAGACGACAATTCAGCTCTTGCTGAAAAGATAATTTCTGTCTATGATAGGGTAGAAAACATTGTGGGAAAAGGAGAAAATGCTGGTTACCAGCATTTCGTCGTCTGATAAAGAGTAAAGCTTAGTTCAATTGACTCCTGCAGATGTTTCATAACGTCTTGTAGCAGATCATGTATAAAAACATTGTGACAAAAGGAGAGGTGATGTTTTAAAGTGTACATATATCCTTCGAGAGAAAAAATTGTCAAAGGTGCTGTTTATTTTTAAGATTTCATGTCAAACTTATACCTCTCAATCACCCCTGAGTTTAACTGACCCCAAAGTGAAAAATGACGGTTGAAAACTTTCTGAGAAAAGGAGGAAATGCTTAGAACCAGCATTTTATCCTTTACTCACAATTTTTTCTACCCTTTCCACCCTTTCAAAAAAAGAATGCCAATTTGTGTTCCATTTTTTTTTTTCGCCCGCAAATGCTTTCAATTTGGACCAATCTACAATTTTGTTGTTTGGTAAAACTATTAATTTTGTAAGTTACTCTTAACCAAACAATTCCTGGTTATTACGACCCTTGCAGATATTCCTCTTGGTAACCAGCATCTTCTCCTTTTCCCACAATGTTTTCTACTTTATCAAGGACAAATTCAAGCCATTTGAGCCATCTTTATATTCATCGTCTGCAACTGCTTTCAGTTTGGACCAGTCTAAAACTTTGTCGTTTGGTAAAGAGTTAAGGCTCAAAAAAAGAAGAGATTTTGGGAACATTGTGGGAATAGGAGAAGACACTAGTGACATGCATTCTCTCCCTTCCCCACAATGTTTTGTATTTTTTAAATGACTGTTCTCATTTTTTTTTTTTTTTCATTTGCCTCAGAATTTATGTCTACTAATGCTTTCAATTTAGACAAGTCTAAGATTTTGTCATTTGGTCAAGAACAAAAAACATCTTTTCACTTGTAATTTTTGTTACAACAGTTAAACTGTGAAATTTCGGATCACAAGTACACTCAATTTTTTGCATGTATATTACATTCCTCTTACCCTTTACCACACAATCTTGGGTTTTTTAACTACTGAAGAAAATGGGCGTTTGAAAACATTATTGGAAAAAGGAGAAAATGCTGGTAACCAGCATTTTCTCCTTTTTCCACATGTTTTTTCTAGCCCTTCTGAGATCTTCAGCTAATTTTGAAAGTGCTGTCTGCGGAGGCTCTACATTTTGTCGATTCCAAAAATTGGTCATTTGATTGAGTTAACCCTTGACCAAACAACAAAATTTTAGATTGTTCCAAACTGAAAGCAGACAACAAAATAAAAGTAACTCAAAAACTGAAATTTGTTTCTAGCAGGGTAGTGATCATTGTGAGAATAGGAGAAAATGATAGTTACCAGCATTTTCTCCTTTTCCCACAATGTTTTCAAAAGTCTTCTATCTTGGTGTCATAAAAACTAGGGATTGTTTTGTATTGGGTTAAATGTTATACATTTTAGTGTAAATAGTGTAAATATTAGGATTTTGAAAGAATTAATCAAATTTTCTTGTTTAATATTCTTTGCTGATCTTTTAGGGTCAGTTAAGGGTTACTCTGCAATATTTTTAAAATAAAACTGAGAACGTTTTACTGAAATCTTTTTTTCTCTTTCATAAATCCAAAAGCTTGTAATAGTAAATAGTCACTCATCACAGATCAGCCGATTCCGTACCTTCATGGCCCCATCACCCGAGGCATGCCAAATGAGTAAACGGTGTATATTGGTATCCGGTAAAATCAGACCTTCTTCAGTACTCTCCGCCCGATGAGCTTGTAAAACATATACATGTGTGTGTATAGAAGAAATGGTATAAATGTATCGACCGCGCAGGCTGACTTTGGTCAAAACTTTTTGCTATTGGTAAACTTTCTGCATGGTAAAGGACCAAGTGCAGATTTAGTTGATTGTTAGATTACATGTATATAGGTTTTATGGGTTTCTAATGATGTGGTGTCTTGCTTGGTGTCATGCATTGTAAGATGCATTATCCCTTTCCCAAACAACAAAATTCAAGACCGGCCCAAATTGAAAGCACGTGCCCACAACAAAATAAACCCAAGTCATATATTAAAATTTGTTTCCAGAAGGGTAGAAAACATTGTGGGAAAAGGAGAAATGCTGGTTACCAGCATTTTCTCCTTTTCCCACAATGTTTTCAAGGCTTCTTTTTCAGGGCCGTAAAAACCAAGGATTGTAAAGGGTTAAACCCCTCTTTTACCAGAGCTTGGATCAAATCAAAATAAATCGTAATGAAGAAGAAGTTAACAAAGAGCATGATATATCGTAAAATGAGTCAAGGGAGATAAATAAAAAATACCTATTGTAAAATTAGAATAATTTCCCTTTGACCATTATCCTGAAAGAGCTTCCACTGGAGTTAGGTCCCCTAAAGTAGCTATTTGCAATGACGAATCCAACTTTTAGTAAGCCATACATAAAACTGTCCGATAAAATTTATCAATGATGATCGATCAATTGATTTGAGTTTACGGTACTTTCAACATTATTTCAGTTAATCATGATTTACCATGCAATCCCTGGTTTTTCTGACCCCGAGATAGAAGGCTTTTAAAACGTTTAGGGACAATAAGAAAATGCTGGTAACCAATATTTTCTCCTTTCCCCTGAATGTTTTCTGTCCTGCTGCAAACAAATTTCAATTTTTGAGCTATATTTATTTTGTCATCTGCAAGTGTTTCGACCAGTCTAAAATTCTGACTTTTGGTAAAGGGTTAAAGTAACTTGTATTTACTTTGGAGACAATAAACAACTCAGTCGCCTACCTGTATTTAATCCAGTGGTCCCGAAGTTAAGTATAACAGCCACTCTCTGCGTGAAGCATCTATTCCCGCTTTCTCTGGCTTATCGGAAGAGACATCAGTTCCACTCATGACGTCACAGGAAATTCGGCAATCTCTGGAAATGTCAGGGATTAAAAAAAAACAGTAGACTGACCTAAATCCACTACACAGTCATATAATACCAACAATTAACAAATACATGCATTTCCTGGGTTTCACTAGAGCTAGGCTTTGGCTCTAAGGTGTCTTGCTCAAGGACAGTTCTTCCAAAAAGCCAATGAACGAGTGAGGCTCATGGGGTGATGGTTTGATAATTTCGTATTTTTTTATATATATGTTCTGCGCAAAGTAGAAATCGGGACAATTCCGGAATTGTCCTGCGCAAAGTAGGAATTCCTACTCTGTCCGTCGATTCCGGAATTGTACCGGACGATTCTAGAATTGCGCAAGGGAGATACATTGTATTACGGTCAGATATGGTCTCTGCGCAAAGTAGGAATAGGCGTGGACAAAGTAAGAATTCAAAGGGCATAGAGTAAAGTGAGAATAATATAGTTACGCTGCAAAGGTTTTACATTCTGGTAATCATGATTCTCTTTTCGTTGTTTCTTACTTCTTAAAACTGATGCCCATACTTTACATAGATTTTTTCGATAACTCTATTATTATATGAACTGCATATATCCGATATCCATAGGACAGAGGAGGCCTTATTTTATATCTGCTGTTGAACTAACTCTTCACGGTCTTATTTTCGTTAGCAACGTGCTTCGGTCAAGGCTGGAGATGGTTAAGTGATTGTAAAAGTTTATCTATTTATTTATTAAAAGAGAGAGAGCGAGAGATCGAATGACATACTGCAAGGGAGAAAAACAAATTTATGAATCTTCCTAAGTGAACTACTGGATGATATTTAACCCCTTTGATCAATATAATTACATCGCAGATAATTAAGAAACTATTAGTTTAATTACCATCTCCGTGATTGCTTCTAAACTACAAGGCCCACAATCCTGAAAATATTTTCAGCCAAAAACTGATATGAAAATGAAAAAAAAAAATTGTCCGCGATTCCCACCTCTCGCAGGGAAAATAATAGATTCTCACTTTGTCCCGATTCCTACTTTGCGCAGGGACAATTCCGGAATCGAACCGTGCCAGGTAGGAATTCTTACTTCGCCCGTCAAAGTGAGAATTCCTACTTTGCGCAGGACAATTCCGGAATTGTCCCGATTCCTACTTTGCGCAGAACATATATATATATAAACCAAGCTATTGAAAACGTTGTAAACAATAGAATAACATAGTTTTCCAACAGTTCTAGCGAAAAGAATGATTCAAAAACTCACTAATCAAGCACGCTTTCCCATGCCCCTTCTTTTCCACGGCGCTCACGTTGCACGAAAATTTGCATTCCAAAACTTTGTATTTTTCATTGTACGAGCTAGTCAGTCTGTCGATCTCCTTACTTTGTCCAGTTGACTTTTCTTTTCGTTGTTTGTCATTTTCTCGATAACTGCCGTCTAGAAAACTTATTGTTTGATGTTTACGTACAAAAGCGAACTGACAGTTTGCGCGGACGCAGACGAAAATGACGTACGAGCACTTGTTACGAAACAATCTTACCTTCTTTTAGAGAGTATCCGAGCGTACGCTTTTCGTACCCTGTGTTTCACGTACGAAGGTATTAGTGAAACGCCGTACATAAAATTTACGATATAAGTTCAGTTGCTTGCGTGCACAAATTATTTGCGTAAAACTACGCATTTAAATGAAACGGGCCCCGGTCATATAAATGATGTTTCACTTACTTTATTTCCATTATATCATGACCAAAAATAGCTTACTAATATAATCCATGGGTTTCACTACTGTGACTAGTACATGGCTGGGAATCTGAAGTCTCTTGCAAACGGACATTCCAGTGTAACACACAGCACCTCTGGTGTGGATCGAATCCAGGGCTCCGACATCTTTACCCTTTACCACATAATCTCGACTTTTAAACAACCCTAGGGAAGAAGCCTTTTGAAAACATTGTGGGAAAAGGAGAAAATGCTGGGTAACCAGCATTTTCTCCTTTTACCCACAATCTTTTCTACCCTGTCAAAGACAAAAGTCATCACTTGAGCGACATGTATTTCGTTGCCTGAAAATGCCTGAATGGTCTGATTTTGATCAAGTTTGTTTCAAGAATTCTTTTCTTTGTTAAACATTTAACCTTTAGCAAACAAGCCCTGATTTTTACAACCCCGAGATAGAAGCCTTTTGAAAACATTGTGCTGGTAACAAGCATTTTCTCCTTTTCCCACAATGTTTTTTTACCCTGCTGGAAACAAATCTCAATTTAGGGTTTTGTTTACTTTGTTATCTGCAAATGTTTAAATCAATTTGGACCTGTCTAAAATTTTGTTGTTTGTTAAAGAGTTAACCACCTAGCAAACCTGGGGGTGGTTGGCACTTGTAACTTCTCTGGAAGACAATTCTAATCATAACTAGAGCTATCACTAAACATGATTATATTCCCCCCCCCCTCCCACCAGCTCCTTATCATGAAAACATAATTTGTTACAGAATGCAGAATGGTTTAGTACAAAAGTGAGAGTTGAAAAAAGTTCAAGGGGGGATCATTCCGTAAGAAATCGCAGCAGGGTCATGAAAATCACACAAGCACAACTTCATATATATATAGGAACCCTGTATGTAAATTTGAGTTCAGTACTCGAAAAACTGTTGGATTATTGCTCCGGACAAATTTGTACCTACTAACAGACAGACGGGCTGACAGCCATGGCGATTACATTGGTTTTTGTGAAGAAAACACATGCTATGCAAATTCTGATTACACCAATTTGTCTGTACCTAGGGTTCATTCACAGATTAACAACAGTATTTACCTTCACAACAAGCCAAGCTGTGGTAGTGCATCTGGTATGTACAAAACTTGACAACAGGGGAGGTCACTGATTTGATCCCGAAGCTTTCCAAATTTCTTTCCACAGATTGATGTTAGTCATTTGGACAGGATTAGTTCCACTCTCACCGCCTAGTGAATTGGGAAGATCGTTGTGTATAGGCCTGTCCGATAAGGTGTTATCTCCTCGCGAAATTGTTTCCCTTAGCGCATTTCTGCATGGAAAACAAACTAAAGGAAAGTATGTAGAGGTGCATTGGCCGCCACAACAACTGTAATTATTTTGACCGCACGATGCCACCTTTTAACAACTCTGGGAAAGTATTACCAGCATGGTTACCAGCATTTTCTCCTTTTCCCACAATGTTTTCTACCCTATTGCAGAGAAATTGCACCATTTGAGCTACACTGCAAATGCTTTCAATTTGGACAAGGCTAAGATTTTGTCTAGTGGTAAAGAGTTAAAAACGGCATTAAACATCATACAATCAAGCAATCACAAGCGGGTGATGCTTTCATGACCCAACAACAAAATTTTAGGTTTAATCAAATCGAAAGCATTTGCAAATGACAAAATAAATGTGACTGAAGAATCCAAATCTGATTTGGGAAAGTTAGAAAACATTGTGGGAAAAGGACAAAATGCTGGTTAACAGCATTTTCTCCTTTTCCCACAGTGTTTTCAAAAGGCTTCTACCTCAGGGTTGTCAGAAGTTGTCATTCTGTGATAAAGGGATAAAAAGTAAAGACATAATGAATGAATGAATAGAATGAATAGCGTTTTAAGGCTTGTTGACAACTTAGGCCATATTGGGCGCACTTACTTAGTAAACAATAATGCGAGGTGAAAATAACATACATGTACAAAAACATAAGACAAACTGTCACTTTTGTTCCGCCAGATGAAATGGCAGATGTGAAGATCGCGGGACAGCATTGGTTCATTCTTATACCCCTGATTAAACCACACGGGGTCCCAAAGTAAAGACAACTCAGAAACTCTTGATATAAAATTCCTGCTGTATTTATTATTGACAACATGTAGTAAAATAACAATTGGGGGTTTTATCAATAAAATACAGGTTTAGCACTTCAGTATCAAGGCAAAACAAACAAAAACCTTCTTCGAATGGAAATAGTTGCAACAAAAACTCTGAGAAGCATAATTCTCATTATCTGATATATGAGAATTCTCCATTAATGACAATGCCAGCTAATTTTCTACAACAAATTACACTGACTGTTCTTTGACAAAAAACCAATCTGACCTTTACTAAGACAGAAAATCATACCAGCTCATCTTTGAGAAAAAACCATACTGGATATTCTTTAACCCATTACCACACAATCCCTACTTTTTGAGAAAGAAGCCTGTAGAAAACATTGTGGTAACCAGCATTTTCTCCTTTTCCCACATTGTTTTCTACCCTTCACAAAACAAATTTCAAATTTTCAGTCACTTTTATTTTGTCGTCTGCAAATGCTTTCGATTTGGACAAGCCTAAAATATTGTCGTTTGGTAATGAGTTAACAAAAAAGCAATCTGCTTATTTTTAACTCTTTACGAAGCAAAAATATTTTAGTCTAGTCCAAACTGAAAGCATTTGCAGACAACAAAACAAATGTGAATCAAAAATTGTAATTTGATTTGGCAAGGGTAGAAAATTGTGGAAAAAGGATAAAATGCTGGTAACTAGTATTTTCTCCTTTTCCCCTCAATGATTTCAACGGCTTTCTTTTTAAGGGTCGTTAAAAGTCTGAATTGTGTGGTAAAGAGTTAAGCCCTTACCACAAAGTTCGAGTTTTAACAACCCTGAGAAAGAAGACTTGGAAAACATTCTAGAAAAAGGAGAAATGCTGCTACCAGCATTTTCTCCTTTCCAAACAATGTTTTCTACCCTCCAAAGGCACTTTTCAATTTTCCAGTCATATTTATTTTATTCATGTTTTCAATATGGACTATCCTAAAATTTTGATGTTTGGTAATGAGTTAACCCTTCACCCCGCTAGGAATTTCTATGGTATCTCTAATTGACCCTAAATAACAGCTAGGATGAAGGTATTTCTTATGTGTATATGACACCTTTTGATAGCATAGAAAACATTGTGGCAAAAGGTGAAATTGCTCGTCACAAGCAATTTCACCTTTTGCCACAATGTTTTCCAAAAGCTTCTACAAGCAATGCGTAGAAATGAGTATCTATGGAGTAAAGGGTTAACAAAGAATGAATTCCAGATTTGGTTTTTTTTGCAAGGAACCAATCTGGATATTCTTTGACAGAGAATAGTACCAGCTATTCTTTATTCAGCATTTTTCACATCAAATACTTAACTCATTACCAAACGACAAAATTTTATGTTTGTCCAAATGTACAGTATTTGCAGATGACAAAATAAAAGTGACTGAAAATTTGAAATTTGTTTTGTGAAGGGTAGAAAACACTGTGGGAAAAACATTTTTTCTCCTTTTCCCACAGTGTTTTCTAAAGGTTTCTTTCTCAGGTTCATCAAAAGTAGGGATTGTGTGGTAATGGGTTAAAAATGGAAACTAATCTGAAATATACATTCCTTAGCAAAAATAAAGAGAACAAAAATAGAAACTTGAAAAACACAATGCAGATCAGGAGCAAAAAAAATTGAATACTAGTAGTTCATCATAACTAGGAAAAATACCTAAAACCACAAATTAATAAAATCAGGAGGTAACATTATGGGAAAAGGTAGCAAAAAGAATGTAAATGTATAATCTTAACCCTTTACCAAATAATCCCTGGTTTTTACGACCCTGAGAGAGAGACCTTTTGACATCTTCGCGAGCCAAGTTTACAATCACTACGTGGATCTTACCTTGGCTGATTGAGCTCGATTTCCAGATTCCTGCAATGCGCCCTCTATTGGATGCTGGTTATTACCCCCCTTTACATCATATTTCTAAAAGCAAATGAAATATCGTTTTACAAACCGCTTACGAATACACATGAAGCCATAAGCAGACATCCATATGGGCTTCCATGTTTTACCTTCTATTAGAAAGGTATAGACCTTGTTCTATTTTTATCAAAGATGAAATGCTACGAGCAATTTCAATCGTTGCAGCTAGAGCTGGCTGCATCCAATGAAAAAGCGTATAGGGTGAACGTAAAAATCAAGCTCGATCCGCCAAGGGTAGAGTAGCATAGTGAATCGTCGACCTTGACTTGCGAAGATGCCTTTTAAAAACATTGTGGGAAAAGGAGAAACTGCTGGTAACCAGCATTTTCTCTTTTTTCGCAACATTTTCTACCCTGTTTGAGATTTTTTTGAGTTACCTTTATTTTGTCATCTGAAAGTGTTTTCAATTTGGACCAGTCTAAAATTTTGTTGTTTGGTAAAGAGTTAACTCTTTGGTAAAGAGTTAACTCTTTCCCAAATGACAAAATTTTCTTCATTTCCCACTATGTTTTTTACCATTTCGAAGTCAAATCAGTTGAATAATATTCCAAACACACTTAGCACAATGTTTTCAATATGAAAATATCTTGTTTTGAATTCATAAACATTTGGTTTGCTAAATTTCCATATTCAGTAGTTCACAATTTGTTAGATACTAATACATATCTATGTACCGTAATTTGCTTAAATTTTGGGACAGTAAAAAATAATTAATTTTTTTCGTGTCCCAATACTTCGGTCTACAAAAAATAATTATTTTATCAGCTGTCCCAAAACTTATGGTCAAACAAGACTATCTGTTATACTGAAAGTCACTCGTCGCTAACCCGTCGAATATTGCCGATGTTGAAATATTGGAACGTCACTGATGTCAGGTTTGCAAGGTAATCTATTTTTAGAAAGATTGGAATTCCACCGATCAATTTGAGCATTAAGAGTTTAAAGCTTCGCTTTTTCTCATTATTTTTGTTGATTATTAACTTGACACTCATTATATTCTGCGTCTTTGGATCGCGATAAATTGTTATTGCGCGTTTGTAGATAAATTCACAACATATCTTACCTCCTTACATGTACGTGAGGTGACGTTAATTCCACTCTGACAAGTACCTACTCGGACCGATCTCAAATTTGACTGGTTCATCGATCTTCGATCGATAAACCTTGGGTAGAACTGTGTACCTTGATTTCTATTTATAAACATTGAACTCGATTGACCATGAATTACACGCGTGTCAACTCTATCAACTTCGGATGTACACACGTTCATGCGTTATGGATCTTGGATAGAAGTTTATCACACCCTTTTTACACTTACATCGGATTTCTTTTTGATTTAGGATTTAAATTAGACTGTCAGGTGATCGATTTTTTGTCTTGAATCAGGTAACTCCCATTGAAATCATGAGGGTTGGGAAGCATGCTTACGACGTTACGTGTGGAGAAATTAAACTACGCGAAAGCCGAAATAAATATTTGCAAACAGACGTTTTCATACGGATTGAAAGATTTTCTTTTTCTTTAAATAGATATTCACTGTCCCAATTCTTTGGAACAAAAAATTAAAGATCTCGCTTCGCAATTTTTAGTATGTCCCAAATCTTTGGGTCATGAAAAATAATTATTTTCGAGATTTTTGATAGTGTCCCAATTTTTTGGGTGTCCCAAAACATACGCAAATTACGGTATACAATATTTCACAAGAAAAAAACAAACCATACTAGACAGTGTAGGTCTAAGATCAGACAGCATGTTCTGTGCAGTCTTATCTTGATCTACACTGTCCACAAAAAGCCTTTGAGTCACCCTTAGCAGCACCTTTCTCAAACAAGCCCTTGTTTTTACGTTTTTGTTGTAAAAGTCTTTTGAAAACACAGTGGGAAAAGGAGAAATTGCTCGGAACGAGCAATTTCTTCTTTTCTCACAGTGTTTTCTGCCCGTTCGGATAATTTTCTGTCATTGTTGTGAAAGTTAAAATTGTTGTCTGCAAACTCTTTCAGTTTGGAAGAGTCTAAAATTTGTCGTCTGGGAAAGGGTTAAAGGTTAAGACAAATGAAAAACTTGCACTTACCCTTTGCCAAACAAACCCATGTTTTGACAACCTAGAAGAAGTCTTTTGAAAACGTTGGGGGAAAAGTAGAAAATGCTGGTAAACACTTTGTTCACTTTGATAATGCAAACTCTACAATTAACCCATTGCCACACAATCCCTTCATTTGAAGACCTTGAGAAAGAAGCCTTTAGAAGTTAATGTGGGAAAAGAAGAAAATGCTGGTTACCAGCATTTTCTCCTTTTCCCACAGTGTTTTCAAAAGGCTTCTTTCCCAGGGGCGTCAAAAGGAGGGATTGTGTGGTAATGGGTTAAGTGAGACTACACAAAATATATCTCAAGGGAATGAAAAGAAATCAGTGTCCTGATTCACCAATGAATCTAAATTCTTTCCCACCCAATCCCAAGTTTCAACAAATCTGAGCAGAAAGGCTTTTGAAAATATTATGGAAAAAGCAGAAAACACAGCATTTTCTCCTTTTCCTACAATGTTTTCTACTCTATGAAGACAGAAATCATCATTTAAGCTACATTTAAATTGCCATCTGCAGGTGCTTTCAATTTGGTCTGGTCAAGAAATTTACTTTTTGAGTTAACTCTTTACCAAACAAAATTTTGGACTTGTCCAATTTGAAAGCATTTGCAGATGACAAAAACAATGTGCATCAGAAACCGAAAAATGATTTGGAAAGGGGAGAAAACATTGTCGGAAAAGGAGCAGCATTTTTTCCTTTTCCTATAATGTTTTAAAAAGGTTTCTTATAGTGGGATGTTAAGAGTCGTCACTGTGCAGTAAAAGAGTTAAAACTTACGTTTTTTCCCCATAAAATTAACACTAAGGAACTACAGGAAAAAATAGAAAATAGAATGGCTGGTGCATAAGGGTTCAAATTTGTGACCCATCACACACAAAGGAACCTTTTGTGAACTGCAAAAAGTGTCAACCCTTGTCAGACTGCGAAGACCAGGCTGACCAGTGTTAATACTTTTCGTTTTCAAGACATTTTCTGTATATAAAGTGGTCATTGTACTTTGTTATAAGATCATTTTTAAACTATCAACTTAAATGGACCTGCACTATCGTTGATCTGTTTTCATGTAATTGATGTACAGAATTCCCAGACAGTCCCTTTTTGCGTGATGGGTTACATTTATATACATTAACACATAATTGAAAATTAATTTGAAAAATTCACTTCATGTTTTTGGCACATCACTATTTACACAGATATTCGTAAAATAAAAAAAAATGTTGCCTTGAGTGTCCGTATTCCGTGATAATAAGGAAACAATGTGATAAAAATTGATACCAGAATATGAGGTAGAAATTACTTACCTTCATAAAAAAATCATTTCTGGTCACATTCATATGAAAAGAATAACTTTGTTCATGTTCAACATGCATAAATAAAGAACATGCTGTCGGCCTTTTTGTGCAAACATGACGTGACCTAGGCAATTCTGGTGGCTGGTTAGTATCTACAGCAGATAGTCAAAGATCTTTGCTTTTTTAAAAAGGAACTCTATTTAGATTTAGGAAAAAAGATGTAAATTTTTTTTACATAATAGCTGATTTTTGCATGTATTTGTCTTGTATTTGTCTGAAATTCAAGGACATTGAAACGTTCAAATAATTGGTAAGGGTAACAAGCAGAAATACTGTGTGACATCATCAAAATATGTGCTTTACGAGATGCACACAAAAATCATCAGTTGAAGGACACTCACTGAATAAGGACACACAACAAAATTATGCTTATAACAACAAAGACCCTAACCTTTATCCCTTCCAAAACAACACATTTCACACTCTTGAAACAATTGCTGATGACAAATTCAGAACAAGTACAGGCGACTGTCGTTTCTATAATAGGGTGAAAAAAACATTGTGGTAAAGGAGAAAATGCTGTTTACCAGCCTGAGTATACCACATAACATAATATTGGGAATAAGATCTGAAGGACTTGGTATAATGCATCATATTGATAATAAGACCTAAAGGACTTGGTGTAATGCATGTTATTGATAATAAGATCTCATGGACTTGGCATATTGAGAATAAGACCATGAGGACAGGGTGTACACCAGAATATTGAGAATAAGACCATGAGGACAGGGTGTACACCAGAATATTGAGAATAAGACCTCAAGGACTGGGTATACCACACTATATTGAGATTAACCCTTTCCCAAACAGCAGATTTTGGACCAAACCAAATTGAAAGCATTTTGCAGATGACAAATTAACAGTTGCTACAAAGATGATTTTTCCATATGATAGGGTAGAAAATATTGTGGGAAAAGGAGAAAATGCTACTTATCAGCATTTTCTCCTTTTCCCACAATCTTTTCAAAAGGCTTCTATTCCAGACCCGTATAAACCAGGGATTGTTTGGGAAAGGGGTAATACTTAACTTGTTATCACACAATCACCATTTTTAATGACCCTGAGAAAAAAAGCTTTTGAAAACATTGTGGGAAAAGGAGAAAATGCTGGTTACCAGCATTTTCTCCTTTTCCCACAATGTTTTCTACCCTTTCCAAATCAAATTTCAATTTTTGATTCACATTTAGTTTGTTTTCTGCAAATCCTTTAGGACTTCTCTTAAATTTTGTTGTTTGGTAAGGAGTTAACCCTTTCCCAAGCAGTCCCTGGTTTTTATGACCCCGAGATAGGAAACTTTTGAAAACATTGTGGGAAAAGAAAAAAATGCTGGTTACCAGCATTTTTTTCCTTTTCCCACAATATTTTCTACCTTGCTGGAATCAAATATCCAATTTTGAGTTACATTTAGTTAGTCGTCTGCAAAAGCTTTGAATTCTGACCAGTCTGAAATTTTGTCGTTTGGTAAGGAGTTGAGAGATAACTTTGTTTCAGAAGCCCATTAATTTTAACAACTATAAATTATTTTTTTCCACATACACACAGCTTAGTGACCCAATTCTGTTCCCTGGTTTATTAACCCATTACCACACAATCCCTACTTTTGACTCCCCTGAGAAAGAAACCTTTTGAAAACCCTGTGGGAAAAGGAGAAAATGCTGGTAACCAGCATTTTCTCCTTTTCCCACAGTGTTTTCTACCCTTCCCAGAACAAATTTCAATTTTTCAGTCACATTTATTTTGTCATCTGCAAATGCTCTCAATTTTGACCAGTCTAAATTTTTCTCGTGTGGTAATGGGTTAACCACAATTCTGTTCCCTGATTTATTAACCACAATTCTGTTCCTTGGTTTATTAACCACAATTCTGTTCCTTGGTTTATTAACCACTATCTCGCACATTTTCTCTTCACAATCAACAATTTCTTATGTATGTCAATAAAAAACAAGTAGGCCACGATTTCCCTAGACTTGTTTAATAAAATCTTATCTCAAAAGCCAACTCATGTCAGACACTATATATCTGTAATAGACAGACATCTATTAACTCCTTCCCAAAAAACAAAATTTTAGACAAGTCCAATTTGTAAGCACATGCAGACAACAAAATTTATACAACACAAATGATAGAATTTGAATCAGATAGTCTTAAAAACATTGTGAGAAAAGGAGAAAATCCTGGTTACCAGCATTTTCTCCTTTTTCCCACAATGATTTAAAAGGCCTAAATCTCAGGGTCGTTAAAAGAAGGAATTGTGTCGTGAAGGGTTAATATTTCATCCAACTTTGCTTCAGTTTTAAATGGTGGAAAGACTAAAAACATACTTGTATTTGATTTAAATTCATATGTATCTCTTTGATTTTAAACTTTTTGAAATATACTGTCAAGTAACACTTAGCACCTTTTGATATTAGAATCTGTCAAAAGCTTTTTGCACTATAATGACAGTACAGATTTTGCTGACAAAAACCAGGCTATGGCAATATCCCAATACTTTCTTTGAAAAGAAACTAAGAAAAATGACATTTTTAAACAAATAAACACATACGGGTATAATTCAAAAACAATGAAAATTTAAAAAAAAAAAAAGATTGCTCACCATAGTTATTTAACACTATTTTCATTACTGTGTTAATACTTTAACATGAGCTGGACACTGGGATCAAAACCTTTTGAAAACATTGTAACCTTTTAACAACCCTTGGAAAGACATCTTCTGAAAGCATTGTGGGAAAAGGAGAAAATGCTGGTAACCAGCATTTTTTCCTTTTCCTGCAATGTTTTCTACCCTATAAAAGAAAAATTGCACCATTTCAGCAATACCGAAATTGTCATCTGCAAAATGCTTTCAATTTGAACAAGACTAAAATTCTGTCATCTGGTAAAGTGTTAAAAAAAATTCCCGTGCAAAAAATTATCAACATTTAGTTGACATACAAAATTACCCAAAATAATGTAAAACTTATCATTACTGAAAAAAAAATCGAAAAATTAAATCAAGGTGAGTAGGAAGCAGCTGTGAGTTGGTATTTCCTCCATTATGCTTAGCCTATTGTTTGTGAAGGGGCATACATGTAAACATTGATTAACATCTTACAGATGCCAAAATCTTGGACTAGTCCAAATTCAAGACATTTGCAGATGACAAATTATGTGTGCCTCAAATGATGAAATTTGTCTCCTAATAGATAGTCAACACAGTGAACTAGAGCTGTTGCTGAATGTGACTTAATACCCCTGCCAGCCCTCTGACAGAGAGAGGCATTTTAACAAAAAACTTTTGCAAGTTCATGGGGAGATTATCCTTGAGTTATAGGGAGCAGACAATTGAAAACTGCGTCTTGCACAACTTAGTATACAATCAATGTATCTAAACTTTTAATATAATTGCAGAAAAACAGTAGGAGTTCCTGACACAAAATTACTAGTATTTTGTACAGACGGACACATTCATGGACACATGGACAGATGGACCGGCTGATTCCAGTACACCCCCAAAAAAATTCATTTTGCAGGGATATAAAAATGGAGAAATTCTGGTTCCAAGCATAAAAACAAACACACACACTCTCTCTCTCTCTCTCTCTCTCTCTCTCTCTCTCTCTCTCTCTCTCTCATTAAATCAATAATTTACTATTTCCCAAAGAATCCAGAGTTTTAAAGACCCTTTTGAGATTTTTAAAGGCCTTTGAAATATTTTACAAAGGGGAAAATACTTAAGCTCATTGTGTCCTCTTTCTCCCCATAAGTGTTTCTTTTATTGAAAAGCAGAGAAAGAAATGCTGGTAACCAGCATTTTTCTCCTTTTCATGCAATGTTTTTCACTCTATGACAGGAAAATAAAATGTTTTTAGTGATATCCATTTCATCATCTGCAAATGCTTTGGAGTCTGAACAAGTTTAAAATTTTGTTGTTTGGTAGCGAGTTAAAGTTGTGTTTATCCTGCATCAAAAGTTGGGTTTGGGTATTGATTTTAGTTTGTTATATATTGTATATCATAGATTTAATTCAAAAACCTTGTAACTACAGCTTGTTACAAGCTGTAATTACGAGGTTTTTGAAGTAAACCGACTATACAATGGTTGTATTAGGTACTAGTGTACATTTTTATATTTGTACATGTATTATGTACCTGTGTTTCATATAGTAAGCTTTTGGTATACAATGTACAACTTATATTAAGTATGCATACAAAATATGTGTTAGGCATACATGTAAAAATTAGTATTGATGTACAAAGTTTGTATGTAAATTATGTGTTACGCACATATTTTACCTTTGTCTTGTTTATACATGGAAAGTTAGTATTCTGTAAATATCTAAAACATGTGTTAGATTATTTTTGATTACATGCAAGTGTTTTTTTTTTCTTTTAATTAAGCATTGCAATAAAAATACTTTAAAGTGCACATAAGTCTATTCTTAAACATGACCAGCTGATTATCCCTTTACCAAACAACAAAATTGTAGACCAGTCTGAATTGGAAACATTTGCAGAGGACAACCTAAATGTGGCTCAAAAATTGAAGTTTGTCTTGGGAAGCATCGAAAACATTGTGGGAAAAGGAGAAAATGCTGGTTACCAGCATTTTCTCCTTTTCCTACAATGTTTTCAAAAGGCTTCTTTCTCAGGGTCGTTAAAAGTCGGGATTGTGTGGTAATGAGTTTCCGAGATTAGCCATATCCAAACTCATTTAAGATTTTATCAAGAAAAAACTCTCTGACCAAATTAAATACACAATGAACAAAAAATATGGCCTCTAAGAGCACACATGAGTTAAAACTATTAAGACAAACAACAAAACCACAATATTATGCACACCTAAGCCCTCTAACACAGAATCCCAAGTTAAAACGACCCTGAAGAAGATGCCTTTGGAAAATATTGAGGGAAAAGGAGAAAATGCTCCTTTTTCTGCAACGTTTTCAAAAGGCTTCTTTCTATTGGCTCCTAAAACCTGGGACTAATCAGTAAAGAGTTAAATGAGGCCAATATGGGAAAGATTGTCATTGAAACAGTAGAAAACACTGTGGGAAAAGTAGAAAATGCTGATCACCAGCATTGTTTCCATTTCCAACTGTGTTTTCCTACATTAAGCCATTACCACACAATTCCTACTTTTAACACCCCTGTGAAAGAGGCCTTTGAAAACATTGTGGGAAAAGAAGAAAATGCTGGTAACACCCCTGTGAAAGAGGCCTTTGAAAACATTGTGGGAAAAGAAGAAAATGCTGGTAACCAGCATTTTCTTCTTTTCCCACAATGTTTTCCTACTTTCCTAAAACGAATTTCAATTCTTTATTCACATTAATTTTGTCATCTGCAAATGCTCTCACTTTGGACCAGTCTGGAATTTTGTCATTTGGTAAAGACTTAAAAAGGTCAGTCCTATCATATGGGCAATATTAAAGGTAAGACCTGTGTAATGGAAAACAGCTATTTCCACTAAAATATCATCCTGCAAAGTTAGCTATAATTAAAAGTGAGTATTATTGAACTACTTTCACAGATCCATTTTTCCATTTTTTTCCTTCTTTGAATTATCATTTATGAATCTAAAACCACTATATTCTCAATTGAAAAAGAGATGATAATTACCTCCCTTTTCAGAAAACTAAAAAAAGTATCAAACAATAATTTCAAGATAGACATAAACGGAATTCTGATCCGTTAGAAATGTGCAAAAATATTATTTCTGCATATATCCTTATTTATTAACCAATTAGAATTTTCATCGAAGTGCATTACACAGGTCTTACCTTCATACTGTTGTCCCAAATTTCAGTAACTCTTTACAAAATGACGAAATTATGGACTGATCCAAACTGCAAGCATTTGCAGATGACAAAATAAATAACACTAAAAAATTGAAATTTGGTTAGGAAAGGGCAAAAAACATTGTGGTAAAAGGAGAAAATGCTGGTTACCAGCATTTCCCCCATTTCCCACAATGCTTTCATATGCCTTCTTTCTCAGTGTCACGAAAAAGTCAGGATTGTGTGGTAAGGAGTTCATTCAGAGCAAAATCAAAATGTTAACTCATTACCAAACGACAATATTTTAGGTTTGTCCAAATTGAAAGCATTTGCAAGATGACAAAATAAAACCGAACAGAAATCTTATTCATAATATCAGCTTGAACACATAAGGGTCATCGCCAAACACATAAATTGGAAAAGTGACTAAAAATTTGAAATTTGTTTTTCAGAAGGGTAGAAAACATTGTGGGAAAAGGAGAAAATTCTGGTTACCAGCATTTTCTCCATTTCCCACAATGTTTTCTAAATGCTTCTTTTACAGGGTCATTAAAAGTAGGTGTTGTGTGGTAATGGGTTAAGTCTAGTTCAATTTTGCTGACAGAAAATAATGCCACAGAATCAAACGAGCCAAAATTCACCCAAATGAGGTAACAAATTTAGAGGAAAAAAAAAGACATGGTTATCAAAATAAAAAGAGCACTGAATGTGAGTGCAAACGAAAAGCTGCAGCTGCTCTCAGTGAAAATTCTTTGTTAACCCTTACCTTAACGACAAATTTTTAGACTGGTCCAAATTGAAGGCATTTACAGTCGAAAAAAGTTAATGTAATTCAAAAACAGAAATTTGTTTCCAGCTGGGTAGAAAACATTGCCGGAAAAGGAGAAAATGCTGGTTACCAGCATTTTCTGTAACCAGCATTTTCTCCTTTTCCCACAATGTTTTTAAAAGGCTACTCCCTCAGAGTTAACAAAAGTCTGGATTGTGTGGTAAAGGGTAAAAGAAAAGCAGCATAACCGAGTCAAAATATTTTGGGGTAACCTGCCCCTGTTTATGGGTTCCCCATTTGATATTTACTCTTTACCCAAGTTTTACCAATCCTGGAGAAGAAAGCTTTTGAAAACATTGTGGGAAATGGAGAAAATGCTGGAAACCAGTATTTTTTTCCTTTTTTCACAATGTTTTCTACCCTTTCCAAATCAAATTTCAACAACTAATTCACATTTATTTTGTCATCTGCAAATGCATTCAATTTGGACTAGTCCAAAATTTTGTCTGTTGGTAGTTAAAGAACTAGTCTAAGTGTGAAGTAAACATTTTCAATATTGACAGAGATATTACAAAATTTCAAAGTTTTTGCACAAAGACACAGATAATGGTGGGACTATGTCATTACCCTGGTGTGCATTTGAAAACAGCCGAGCAAAAAATGCCACAATCAAATGGATCGAAACTCATTCAAATGAGGTAAAAAGTAAAAGGAAAAAAAAGACACCGTCGTCAAAGAAAAATAAAGCACAAACAACAGACGTAAAAACAACCGTTCATGTTAGACAGATGAACCGCACGCCTCGTGATAAGCACTGACGATCATTCTGTCTTGTTTATGATAGCTAGGGATCTTGTTGAATGGTTTTGGGTCAAGATCTACCAGAGTCACAGAAAACTTGTACAAGCACCCACTCGCATCCTTCAAAACACTCTCTAATGAGTCTTCATTATAACTGAAATGTAAAAGTATATGTTGTTTGATGTTAAACCCTTTATCAGAAGACAAGACTCTAGCCCTGTCGAATTGAAAGCAGTTGCAGACAACAATTTCAATCTGGATCAAATGCTAAAATTGCTCATTGATAGAATAGAAAATATTGTGGGAAAAGAAGAAAATGCTGGTAACCAGCATTTTCTCCTTTTCCCACAATTTTTTCATAAGGTTTCTCTCCTTGAGGCGTTAAAACTCGTCACTGTGTGGTAAAGGGTTAAAATGCTGTTTTCACCATTATTTCAGTTATATAGCAGTGGCTAGTGTACCTGTCCATGCTTTCCTAGGGTTTCTGTAAACAGTACTCTACACAATATTTTAACAGAGCCACTGGCTGCTTTCCCATATAGCTATTGTCAAAACAATGCTCAGTGCTGTGGGAGGAATGATCCCTGTATTTATGACTATCATCAACCTCCTGTTTTTAACTCTTTACCACATGACAAAATTTTAGACTGGTTCAAATTGAAAGCATTTGCAGACAACAAAATAAAAGTGACTGAAAATTTGAAAATTGTTTTGTGAAGAGTAGAAAACATTGTGGGAAAAGGAGAAAATGCTGGTTACCAGCATTTTCTCCTTTTCCCACAATGTTTTCTGAAGGTTTCTTTCTCAGGGGCGTCAAAAGTAGGGATTGTGAAGCATTTTCTCCTTTTCCCACAATGTTTTCTGAAGGTTTCTTTCTCAGGGGCGTCAAAAGTAGGGATTGTGTAGAAACAGGTTAAGTCGTGTGCACTAACGACTGAGATGCCAGGCTCGGTTAAAGGTGGTTATTTAGAATTTTCACACCCCACCAAATTAGAAAATATATATACCACAGAAATTTATATGAAAAAACAATACAAATCATCAATAATTAAGAATCATAAAATAATAATAAAAAAAATTTTGATGGTATTCCCTTAAAAGGCTACATAGCCTCTTAAGCTATTTTTAGATTTCCAGCCAAAAATAAAAAAGGGATTTGTGGGAATGTTAAGCGACTGGTACGCGACTAATGACGCTGAAATTCCGTAACATAACAAACATGTAATTATTTTCCATAAAGTCTTCTTCAAACGCTATGTTTGAAGTTTCATCTGTATATTTCCGGTGTGTAAATGAGCGAAGTGCTAATGTAAAAATAGACTGTGTTTCCTGTCAGTGTCGACCTGGGCTGTAGTAAATCTCTAATTTATCTTGTTATCGGATGGTTTTGATTACTGGAGTTTTATAAATGAAAATTATAAGGCTTTTGAATAAGGATAATTTTTTTGTATTCTTGTAAAATTTTCGTCCCAAAATCTGAAGGGCCACCTTTAAAAAAATATGCAGATGAGCCATGCTCTGTAAAAAGGGAGCTTAACTCTTTACCACACTCCAAATTTCAAACCGGTCCAAAATTGAGAACATCCGCAGACAAAAAATTAAAAGTGACTGAAATGACTTTATTTGTTCTTGATAGGGTGGAAAACATTTTGGTTACCAGCATTTTCTCCTTTTCTCACTGTGTTTTCAAAAAGTTTTTCATTTCAGGATCAGTAACCCTGTTGTTGTTTTCTGATTTTGTCAGCCATAATACCTTTATTGATTTAATATTCCCTTTATTCAGATAACAGCACGACGTCATGGGGAAATGCCGAAATGCATGACCAATGGAATTTGATTAACCCATTACCACACAATCCCGACTTTTAACACCCCTAAGAAAAAAAACCTTTTGAAAACGTTGTGGTAAAAGGAGAAAATGCTGGTAACCAGCATTTTCTCCTTTTCCCACAATGTTTTCTTCCCTTCCTAAGACAAATTTTAATTCTTTAGTCACATTTATTTTGTCGTATGCAAATTGTTTCAATTTGGACCAGTCTAAAATTTTGTCGTTTGGTAAAGAGTTAAATGGCCGTTTGAAGCATTGTTACAATAAACTAGAGCTGTCACTGAATGTGACTTATTACCCCCTCAAGCGCTTTGACAGAAACAGGCAACTGCAAGTATTTTGTACATAGACACACGGACACGCAGATGGACACACGGACAGACAGGCTGATTCCAGTTTACCCCAGAAAATATTCATTTTGCAGGGGGTATAAAAAGAATGTTTGTCACAGACTCACCATCATAAAAACTAGAACAACTGAGATATTTGCTTACATGCTGGTCATGTGGAGTCTCGACCTTTTGTCAGGGTGAATATTTTTTTTTGTATTAGGATTAAAATGAGCCACGTATGCAGTTACGTGAATAGGAATATAGAAAGCATTTTTTCTCAGGGTTATAAAAACTTGAAAATGTGTGATAAAGAGTTAAGTACAAATTTTACCTGTCAGGAACACGCTGTAAAGCAACCATAATTGAACAATCTTGCACCGTCTTTGAAACCAAAAATCTTTTAATCTGAAAAAAATATTGTAATTCTTTCTACATAATTGTGTCACTGGATTCTTTGTCACTTACTTCCCAGTTCTAACAACCTTAACCCTTTCCCAAACAACCCCTGGTTTTTAGGGATCTAGGATAGTAGCCTTTTGAAAACATTGTGGGAAAAGGAGCAAATGCTGGTAACCAGCATTTTCTCCTTTTCCCACAATGTTTTCTACCCTATCATAGACAGAAATCATCTTTTCAGCAAGAGTTGAATTGTTGTCTGCAAATGCTTTCAATTTGGTCTAGTCCTGAAGTTTGTCGTTTGGGAAAGGGTTAAGGAAGAAAGCTTTTGAAAACATTTTTGGAAAAGGAGAAAATGCTGGTTACCAGCATTTTCTCCTTTTCCCATCATGTTTTCAAAGGGTCTCTTCTTCAGGGTTCTTTAAAACTCAGGGTTGTGTGGTGAGGGGCTAACATCCTGTATAATACCCTTTCAACATGGCAATGTTAAATGTTATTTGCCTAGTAAGATAAAAGCTTAGACTTGTTCCTTATGAAAGCATTTACAATCAAAAGATAAATTTATCATTTAAAACCACTAAATTTTCGTTGCAAAGATTGGAATCTTTGGTGTGAGAAGGAGAAAATGCTAGTAACCAGCATTTTCCCCTTTTTTCTGCAATGTTTTCAAAAGCCTTCTTCCAAATGGTTGTTAAAACTTGGGATTGGTTAGTAAAGGGTTAACAAGGTATAATAGCCAAACAACAAACTTTATTATACAGCAAAGAAATTTTTCGTGATCTGATTGGATAATATGCCCCGAACATATCTATCATGTACACTGGCAAAACCAACATAAAAGCAGTTTCCCTTTCTGGAACCTTGTATACATGACCACACAATCAACACAACACCCAAAATGGTGGCGTCAATCAGGATCTACATCAAGATTATGTGCGAAGCTGCACATTTTCGCATGTATTACCAAGGTTTCAGTGACATAGGAAAAGGGCACTCAGAGGGGAAATTCTACTTTGTCAGTGTACTCAATTTTTCAAACAAAAAAAAAAAAAAAAAAACAGGTATAATTGGCTTATCAAACAATGGAATGGTAAAATTTTGCAGTAAAATAAATTCATTGTATGGTCAAGTGGCAGGGGACTTGGAAACTTTGACTCGGGGGCAACATGATTCACCACAGCCGTGAACAAGTTTCCAAGTCCCCTGCCACCTGACTGTACAACTAATAATGTCTAACTTACCAAAATATTTACATGGTAGATAGCTTAATAACAAAGCATGTCTAACTGACCTGATTAGATATCTGTCCGACATTAGCCTCTGATATGGAGCTACTCTCTTTGGGATGATATGAGGAGGTACTGTGGCAAGGTTCAAGCCAAGAGTTGGGACTGAAAGGACCATCTAAACACAACCTTGATCTGAAATACAGCCGAGTTTTAACCCTTTACCACTCAATGACGACTTCTGACAACGCTGACATAGAAGCCTTTTGAAAACATTTCGGGAAAAGAATAAAATGCTGAAAACCAGCATTTTTTTCCTTTTCCTACAATGTTTTCTACCCATACAAGAGCAATCATTATCATTTAAAAAATATGTAAATTGTCCTATTTGAATTCCCTTAATGAAGATAAATCTGAAATTTTGTTGCATGGCAGATGGTTAAAGGTGGGTATTTAGAATTTTCACATCACACCAAATTAAATAAACAAGAGGGCCATGATGGCCCTGAAATCGCTCACCTGAGTTTATTGGCCAAACATGCACTATCTAGTTTCCCAGTGACCTAGTTTTTTATCAGACATTACCCATCATCAAACACTTTTGAGATATCAGTAAGACAAACATTCTGGCCAAGTTTCATGAGTATTGGACTGAAAATGTGGCCTCTACAGTGTACAAAAGGTTTTTCTAAGATTTCATCAAGTGACCTAGTTTTGGACCCGACAAATACCCATTATCAAACTCTTTTGAGACATCACCAAAACAAACATTCTGACCAAGTCTGAAGAGTATCAGGCAGAAAATGTAGCCTCTGGAGTGTACACAACGTTTTTCTGATATTTGACCCATTGACCTAGTTTTTGACTCCACATGACCCATTTTCAAACTCATTCAAGGTATCACCAGGACAAATATTATGAACAAGTTTTAGGAGTATCAGACTGAAAATGTGTCCTCCAGAGCATACAAAAGGTGTTTATAACATTTGACCTATTGACCCAGTTTTTGACCCAACATGACCCATTTTCAAACTCATCCAAGATATTATAAAGGCAAACATTCTGACTAATTTTCAAGAGTGTTGGACTGAAAATTCGGCATCCAGAGCATATACAAGGTTTTTCTAAGATTTGACCTGGTGACCTAGTTTTTAACCCCCAATGACCCATTTTCAAACCTGTCTGAGATATCATCAAGACAAACATTCTGACCAACTTACAAGAGTTTCGGACTGAAAATGTGGCCTCTAGAGCCTACAAAAGGTTTTTCTAACATTTGACCTAGTGACCTAGTTTTTGACCCCACATGACCCATTTTCGTTCTTGTCCGAGATATCATCCAGGCAAACATCCTGACCAACTTTCATGAGTATCCAAATGAAAATGTGGCCTTTAGAGCCTACAAAAGGTTTTTCTAAGATTTGACCTGGTGACCTAGTTTTTGACCCCACGTGACCCATTTTCAAACTCATCTGAGATATCATCAAGACAAACATCCTGACCAATTTTCATGAGTATCCAACTGAAAATGTGGCCTCTAGAGCATACAAAAGGTTTTTCTAAGATTTGACCTAGTGACCTAGTTTTTGACCCCACGTGACCCATTTTCAAACTCGTTCGAGATATCATCCAGACAAACATCCTGACCAACTTTCATGAGTATCCGACTGAAAATGTGGCCTCTAGAGCCTACAAAAGGTTTTTCTAACATTTGACCTAGTGACCTAGTTTTTGACCCCACGTGACCCATTTTCAAACTCATCCGAGATATCATCCAGACAAACATTCTGACCAACTTTCATGAGTATCCGACTGAAAATGTGGCCTCTAGAGCGTACAAAAGGTTTTTCTAAGATTTGAACTGGTGACCTAGTTTTTGACCCCACGTGACCCACTTTCGAACTCGTCCGAGATATTATCCAGACAAACATCCTGACCAACTTTCATGAGTATCCGACTGAAAATCTGGCTTCTAGAGCGTACAAAAGAGTTTTCTAAGATTTGAACTGGTGACCTAGTTTTTGACCCCACGTGACCCATTTTCGAACTCGTCCGAGATATCATCCAGACAAACATCCTGACCAACTTTCATGAGTATCCGACTGAAAATGTGGCCTCTAGAGCGTACACAAGGTTTTTCTAAGATTTGACCTGGTGACCTAGTTTTTGACCCTACGTGACCCATTTTCGAACTCGTCCGAGATATCATCGAGACAAACATCCTGACCGACTTTCATGAGTATCCGACTGAAAATGCGGCCTCTAGAGCGTACACAAGGTTTTTCTAAGATTTGACCTGGTGACCTAGTTATTGACCCCACCTGACCCACTTTCGAACTCGTCCGAGATATCATCAAGACAAACATCCTGACCGACTTTCATGAGTATCCAACTGAAAATGCGGCCTCTAGAGCGTACACAAGGTTTTTCTAAGATTTGACCTGGTGACCTAGTTATTGACCCCACCTGACCCATTTTCAAACTCGTCCGAGATATCATCAAGACAAACATCCTGACCAACTTTCATGAGTATCGGACTCAAAATGCGGCCTCTAGAGCGTACACAAGGTTTTTCTAAGATTTGACCTGGTGACCTAGTTTTTGACCCCACGTGACCCATTTTCGAACCCGTCCGAGATATTATGGAGACAAACATCCTGACCAACTTTCATGAGTATCCGACTCAAAATGTGGCCTCTAGCGCGTACACAAGGTTTTTCTAAGATTTGACCTAGTGACCTAGTTTTTGACCCCACATGACCCATTTTCGAACTCGTCCGAGATTTCATCGAGACAAACATCCTGACCAACTTTCATGAGTATCCGACCAAAACTGTGGCCTGTAGAGCGTACACAAGGTAAAAAGTTGACGACGTACGACGGACGACGCACGACGGACGACGGACACAGCACGATCACAATAGCTCACTCTTCGTGCTCAGGTGAGCTAAAAATATGTATGTCACTGAAATTTATATGAAAAAACAATACAAATCATCAGTAACTAAGAATCATAAAATTACAAGAAAAATTTTTTGGTGGTATTCCCTTAAAAGGCTATGTAGCCTCTTAAGCTATTTTTAGATTTCCCGCCAAAATCAAAAAAGCAATGTGGGAATGTTAAGTGACTTCCACATGACTTATGACTATTAAATTCCATAACATAACAAACATTTTATTATTTTCCATAATGTCTAGACCTTCGGATGCTGTGTTTGAAGCTTTGTCTGTATATTTCAGTATGTAAATGAGCGAGTTGCTCATGTAAAAATACACCGTGTTTCCCTTTAGTGTCGACCTGGGCTGTAGTAAATTTCTAATTTATCTAGATGTCTGATGGTTTTCGACTACTGGGGTTTAATGAATGAAAATTATAAGGATTTGGGAGTACAAGGATGATTTTTTTGTATTTTTTGTAAAATTTTGTCCCAAAATCTGAAGGGCCACCTTTAAAGCAAATGCAAATCAATCCAAGTGCAAATTACTGAAGGACAGTTACACAAGTTGAATGAATCATAATATGTGAATGAAATTAGCTATCTCTCTTATTCTTAGCAGTTGTCATGAACCATGTAATCAGCTAACGATTGTGGATAAAACAAACACTGATAATATGTGGAAAAAAGTCCTTTTAACCCTTTCCCAAACAAGCCCTGGTATTTTTTGTGTCTACCCTTTCCCAAACAAGCTCTGGTTTTTTCATGTCTGCAGTAAAAGTCTTTGAAAACACTGTGGGAAAAGGAGAAATTACTCATAACGAGCAATTTCCCCTTTTCCCACAGTGTTTTCTACCCTTTTTGAAAACATTCTGCAATTTTCTCCAAATCTAAAATTGTCGTCTGCAAACTCTTTTGGTTTGGAACGGTCCAAAATTTGTTGTTTGGGAAAGGGTGATATACAAAATTTGTTTCCACATCGTATTTCACAACCTCTTTTAACCCTCTGATCACACCAAAACCTAACTGACAATATAAGACAGACAAACACAATGGCAACTTCACTCTAACATCCTACCTTTCACTTGGATGTTTGTTGAGATATGTTTCTAACTGTTGATACAGGGGATAAACTCCATCTATATCTACACCGTCTAGCCTCTGTGTGGCCAAAATTCTCTCTAGAACACATCCAGTGGGTAAGTGACAGTCTGAACCTGAAATAATTAACATGTTTTGTATAGTTACATATAATTTCATATTTGAGATCTGTTTCTGTGATTAAGGGAATAAATCCCTATATCTACCACATTTCACTTAATTTACCCATCAGGGCAACATGCAAAATGCCCACAGGGCCCTCTTATCTCTTTACCACACGAGAAAATTTTAGACTGGTCCAAATTGAAAGCATTTGCAGACGACAAAATTAAAGTGACTGAAAATTTGAAATTTGTTTTGTGGAGGGTAGAAAACATTGTGGGAAAAGGAGAAAATGCTGGTTACCAGCATTTTCTCCTTTCTCCACAATGTTTTCTAAAGGCTTCTTTCTCAGGGTCGTCAAAAGTAGGGATTGTGTGGTAATGGGTTATTTCATAGCCAATTTCCAAAAATTTAAGTGCCATTGCATAGAGTAAGCACAGTGTGTTGATCCAGATATTATTCAATGCCGACCACAAAGCAATCACAATTCTGTATATTAATACAGAATTTAGATTTCACCTACAACAATGATTCATTTGGACATTAACATTTTCCCCCTGAAGCTTCTGGTCAAAATGACATGTTGTTGTTGCTGTTCTAAAATTAATGAGAATTCATAGTGATTAACCCTTTACCAAACGACAAAATTTTAGACTGGTCCAAATTGAAAGCATTTGCAGACGATAAAATAAATGCGGATCAAACATTGAAATTTGATTTGGAACGGGTAGAAAACATCATGGGGAAAGGAGAAAATGCTAGTCTATGTATTTTCTCCTTTTCCCCCCCATGTTTTCAAAGACTTTCTTTCTCAGGGTGGTTAAAAGTCGGGATAGTGTGGTAAAGAGTTAAATAATTCTGAACATTTTTAACCGCCCAGATTTTCTTCCTAATGTCTATCTAAAACTTTCTGCTGATACCTCTATTACTTTTTTGTAAAGAAGGGTAATAATAAACTCCCTTTAAATTGAGGAAATGGTGATTCTAGAATTGAAAAAATGATAATTCTACGAAGGCAAAACCTCCAAATGTGGCTCAGTTAACCCTTTACCCCATAAGGCATTTCTATGGTATCTCTAATTGACCCTAAGAAGGGTCAATAATAAAGAAAGAAGGGTAATAATAAACTCCCTTTAAATTGAGGAAATGGTGATTCTAGAATTGAAAAAATGATAATTCTACGAAGGTAAAACCTCCAAATGTGGCTCAGTTAACCCTTTACCCCATAAGGCATTTCTATGGTATCTCTAATTGACCCTAAATAACAGCTAGGATGGAGCCATTTCTTATGTGTATATGACACCTTTTCATAGTGTAGAAAACATTGTGGCAAAAGGTGAAATTGCTCGTCACGAGCAATTTCACCTTTTGCCACAATGTTTTCCAAAGGCTCCTACAAGCAATGCATAGAATTGAGTATTTATGGAGTAACGGGTTAAGATGCTACGATAGTGATGATTTTTAATGGACTGTTTGGTTAAAGATTAACCCTTTACCACACAATCCTTACCTTTGACACACCTGAGAAAGATGCCTGTTGAAAACACTGTGGGAAAAGAAGAAAATGCTGGGAAGCAGCATTTCCTCCTTTTCCCACAGTGTTTTCTACCCTTCCCAGAACAAATTTCAATTTTTCAGTCACCTTTATTTTGTCATCTGCAAATGCTTTCAATTTGAACCAGTCTAAAATTTTCTTATGTGGTTTACAGTTAATGATTACGCAATGTAATGCGGATTCCTGTAACATCACCTTTCATAGCTGAAAAATGTACAGATTCGGCTTACACTAAGGTAATCCGTAAATGATCTGCTTACAGATGCTGGTTCCTCACAATGATTATGGATTATCCAAATCTTAGCCAAATCTGTACAATAAAAGGTGATGTTACACAAATCCCATTTGGGTGCCTAATCCTTAGCTCTTTACCATACAATACCTGATTTTTATGACCCTTAGAAAACAGCCTTTTGTAAACAATGTTTTCTACACTGCTGGAAACAAATTTCAATTTTAGAGTTATGTTTATTTTGTTGTCTGCAAGTGCGTTGAATTTGGACCAGTCTAAAATTTTGTTGTTTGGGAAAGAGTTAAATAGTTGAGCAGCAAACAGGAACTTACCCGACATTTGATCTATCGTGTACCGACTGCTCTGACAATATTGCACGGGAAAAAAACGGCCAGTCGACGGACTATCACAAGTTTCTGAGGAACAGTTTTTGGTGACTGGAGGTACATATAACAACGCTTCCAAGACCAGATCTAAAAACAACTGTAGTGATCTGTAACACAAGTTTACTTATAAGCCTCTATACTAAAAATGAAACCAACAAGTTTTACTAACTACCACACAATGCCGACTTTTAACGCCCCTGAGAAAGAAAGCTTTTAAAAACATTGTGGGAAAAGGAGAAAATGCTGGTTTCCAGCATTTTCTCCTTTGTCCACAATGTTTTCTATCCTTTCACAATGTTTTCTATCGTTCCAAAATCAAATTTCAAATTTTTGATTCACATTTAACCCATTACCAAACAACAATATTTTACACTGGTCCAAATATAAAAACCTTTGCAGACGACAAAATGAAAGTGGTTACCAGCATTTTCTCCTTTTCCCACGATGTTTTCAAAAGACTTTATCTCAGGGACGTAAAAACCAGGGATTGTTTGGTAAAGGGTTAATACTGAAATTCAAGCAACTTCAGCCAAATCTTGGCAACCCCGGAAGGTTTTCTCTTGCTTTTCAACTGAAATCGAACCAAATCAGCCACTTTTGATCCGTTATTTACTATATGCTTTCAAAATAGACCAGACATAGAGTCAATTTTTCATCATTTTAGAAGGGTGATGAACAGTTTTCAAACTTACCTATGTTGTCTAACACCATTAGTAAGATCATGATTCCAGTTACCCAGGAATCTCTCTAGTACTTCATTTAAATCTTCCATGTTCCATGCTCCATGTATCTCATTCCCATCCTGTAATTAACATTTATACCACAAAAAATATAAGCATCAATACATGAAAAATCAGCTGCCTTTCCAGGAATATTTCCTTGTTAACAACTCTTAACTCTTTACCACACAACAAAATTTCAGACTTGTCCAAATCAAAAGCATTTACAGATTACAACATAAATCTGACGCAAAAATTTAAATTTAGTTTTGAAAGGTTAGAAAATATTATGGTTACCAGCATTTTCTCCTTTTCCCATGATGATCTGAAAAGGCTTCTTTCTCAGGGTCGATAAAAGTAGAGATTGTGGGGTAAAGCGTTAAACTTGTACAACATAATCCCTACCCTGAAATTAATAAGGTTCTAAAACACTGTGGGAAAAGAGGAAAATGCTGGTAATAAACATTTTCTCCCTTTCAACCATGTCTTCAAAAGCTTTTAGTTCCAACAGTAGTCTAAACTCCAAGACTGTGTGGTGAAAGATTGATTCAAACAAATTATCTCCCTTTGATCAATACACACTCTGTCTGAAAATAACCTTGAAAAAAAAAACAATTATCTCCCTTTGATCATACGCTTAATAAATGTTTTTTTTTTTATACCATTACTCTTAATAAATGTTTTTATACCCTTCGTATCTCTCTCTCTCTCTCTCTCTCTCTCTCTCTCTCTCTCTCTCTCTCTCTCTCTCTCATTTTCTCCCCCCTTCCCCTGTGCTTTTTACCTGTCCACAGTTAAAGTCATTGGAAAACATGAGAAAAGGAGAATTTGCTCAGAAGAAGCAATTTCTCCTTCTCTCACAGTGTTTTCTACCTTATTGGAGAAATGACGGTCATTTGTATCAAATGTACAAGTTTTGTCATCTGCATTCTGTATCAGTTAAAAGAGTTGAAAATTTGTTGTTTGGGAAAGGGTTAAACTTGAAAGTTTTAGAAATGATGTGAGAAAAGCAATGATCACTTAACTCTTTACCAAACAATCACGACTTTTAACTCCCCTGAATAAGAAGCCTTTTGAAAACATTGTCGGAAAAGGAGAACATGCTGGTAACCAGCATTTTCTCCTTTTCCCACAATGTTTTTTACCCTACCCAAAACAAAAATCATTATTTCAGTAACATTAAATTTGACATCTGCGACTCCTTTAAATTTGGACTTGTCTAATTTTTTGTTGTTTGGTAAAGAGTTTATAATGATGTTTATTACTTTTTTTCCCTGAAATTTTATCCTTTCTCTTGCATGTTTTTATACAATTACATCAAATCTATATATTCTTAATGAAATTTCATACTTTTAAAAAAAAAAAAGGTGAAGGATGATTGATATACAAATGACGCAATGCTTGCCAACTATCTCGCTCAGCGACTGTGTCTAATGGTTAGGGTGTTTACGTTTTCACCGATATATCAAAATAGAGGATAAATAATTTTCTTCTCCATTAAACTTCCTCTACTTTTACCACACGAAAAAATTATAGGTCTGTACATTCTGAAAGTATTCAGCTGACAAATGCAATGATACTCGAGTAATGGAATTTGTTTTAAAAATTATAAGGATTTTTAAAAAATATTCAGGGAAAAGGAAAATAGTCCTGGGTTCGTATTCACCAAACATTCTTAAAGAACATTCTTAGGCTTATTCTTCAGAATTTTGTCGATGTGCAAGTAACAGAACTTCTAATTGGCTAAACCAATTGGTTTAGCCAATCAGAAGTTCTGTTACTTTCACAGCCAGAAAATCTTGGAGAATAAGACCAAGAATATTCTTAAGAATGGTTGGTGAATACGCACCCTGGTTACCTGTAATTTCTCCCTCTCCCACAATTTTCTCTGAAGTCTTTTTCCCCATGAATCATTAACTCATTACCGAACGACAATATTTTTGGCTTATCCAAAATGGAAAGCATTTGCAGACGACAATATAAAAGTGGCTGAAAATTTGAAATTTGTTTTGTAAAGGGTAGAAAATATTGTTGGAAAAGGAGAAAATGCTGGCTACCAGCATTTTCTCCTTTTCCCACAATGTTTTCTAAAGGCTTCATTCTCAGGGTGGTCAAAAATAGGAGTTGTGGGGTAACAGGTTAAACATTGGACAGTCTGGTAAAATGTTAGCTCTTCACCAAGTCACACATAAATTTTACCCATATTAAAACCATTTTGCAGTTAACAAATTTAGCCAAAATGATAAAATATCCATTTGAAAAGGTACAAAATATTGTGGAAAAAGGTAAAAATACTGATATCTAACGTCCCCATATATCAATATTTTCAAAAGCTCCCTACCTTAGGGTATATGAAAAACTTGGCAGCAATAACAAAATCAAAAGATAGTTTTCTGTTTGTTTAGTTTACTAATGGTAAATAAATACTCCCTGATCCTTACATGACAAATACGAAGATTATTCTGTGGAGTTTCCGCGAGGGCAAGAAGTGCTTTTTTCATACGACTTCTGTCCCTGAAAAGAGAAAGAATATTTTGATCATTTTCAGGTACATTTAATTCATTACCAAATGACAATATTTTAGGCTTGTCCAAATCGAAAGCATTTGCAGACAACAAAATAAAAGTGACTGAAAATTTGAATTTTGACTTGTGAAGGGTAGAAAAGATGGGAAAAGGAGAAAATGCTGGTTACCAGCATTTTCTCCTTTTCCCACAATGTTTTCTAGAGGCTTCTTTCTCAGGGTCATTAAAAGCCAGGACTGTGTGGTAATGGGTTAATTCATTACCAAGACAGAAAATCGTGGACCAGTCCTTGTTAACCCTTCACCACACAACAACGATATTTGACGACCTTCAGAATGAAGCTTTGTGGGAAAGGGAGAAAATAATTGGAACCAGTTTTTTCTCCTTTTCCCACAGTGTTTTCTACCCTATCACTAAACAGTTGTACCATTTGAGCCACATTGAAATTGTCGTCTGCAAATGCTTTCAATTTGGACAGGGCTAAAATTTTGTCCTCTGGTAAACGGTTAAAAGCAAATTTTTCAGACGACAGAAAATGTGTAGCTCAAAACTTGAAATTTGATTTTTGAAGGATAGAAAACATTGTGGGAAAAGGAGAAAATGCTGGTTACCAGCAATTTCTCCTTTTCCCGTGGTTTTTCCTGAAGCTTTCTTTCTCACGGTTGTTAAAAGTTGTGATTATGTGGTAATGGGTAAATACAAGTCAATGGGTGAGAGCAATACAATTGTAAGTGCCTATACATTGTATAGGAACTTACAACAGTATTGCTCTCACCCTGCAAAGTGGTCTTTAACTCTTTACCAGACAACAAAATTTCAGACTTGGCTAAGCTTCGGTTCCAATCCATTTTATAGAATTATTCTTGTTAATATATTGAATGATCTACTTTTGTATGTTTAACTCATTACCACACGACAAAATTTTAGACTGGTTCAAATTGAAAGCATTTGCAGACGACAAAATAAAGGTGACTGAAAAATTGAAATTTGTTCTGGGAAGGGTAGAAAACAATGTGGGAAAAGGAGAAAATGCTGGTTACCAGCATTTTCTCCTTTTCCTACAGTGTTTTCAAAAGGCTTCTTTCTCATGGGCGTCAAAAGTAGGGATTGTGTGGTAATGGGTTAAACTAAAATTTCAGACTGGTCCAAACTGAAAGCAGTTGCAGACGACAATATGAATATGGTTAAAATTTTGATCTCTGTCTTGGATAGGGAAGAAAACATTGTTGGAAAAGGAGAAAATGCTGGTTACCAGCATTTTCTCCTTTTCCCACTATGTTTTCACAAGCTCTCTTTCTCAGGTTGTTTAAAGTTGGGATTGTGTGGTTTAACAGGTATGCGGATATACGTGTTATATCTCAGGGACATAGACACCCCTGCCTTGCACAGTCTTCCGCTGCCTTGTGGGATAGGTTCTCGTCAGAACCAAAAGCTAAGGGAGACAACCCTGACAGAAACCATGCAAATGTGGAGGCATTGAGGGCGGTTGCTGAATGGAACACCCATCATCTACCGGCCATCCGCTACAAGGACTAATAGTCTGCGCCTGTCTCGACATGTTCTTGCCGGTGTAGGAATACTATTAAATCCTGAAAGAGTGTCGCTAGTAACTTGCAAAAGCTATCGACACTTCAACATCCTTTGCAAGCAGTTTTTCATGAAATGTACAACCGCAAGAAACCACATACCGGATCGGCCGTCGCCCGGGTTACCAAGGACCGCGCTGCTCGACAACTTCCATCGACAGTGAAAAGTAGACAAGGAAGATACAGGAATTTGACTTTAGCTCAGTGGAATGTCAGGACACTTCTTGACCGTGAAGAAGCAAACAGACCAGAGAGACGCACCGCACTCGTGGCGATGGAACTCGCAAAGTATGACATAGACATTGCAGCCTTATGTGAAACAAGAATCTCAGAGTCTGGCAGTCTAAATGACATGGACTATACATTCTTCTGGAGTGGTAGACCTAATGGAGAGAAAAGAGAAGCCGGAGTTGGTTTTGCGATGAGGAGAAACATTGCATCAATGATGATTGAGACACCACTACCAATCAGTGACAGGATAATGTCGATGCGACTCCCTTTGACGAAGAACAACTCGGCGACATTCATCAGTGTGTACGCACCAACTTTGACCAATCCTGATGACAAGAAAGAGGAATTCTACAACCTACTAGCAGAAACTCTTCGGCGTGTTCCCCGTACCGACAAACTCATACTGATAGGAGATTTCAATGCTAGAATAGGGAGCGACTACAACAAGTGGCCATCGGTATTAGGAAAGTATGGAATTGGTAAATGCAACTCAAATGGAGAACTCCTTCTTGCTATGTGTTCAGAATTTGAATTGACAGTAACCAATACCATGTTCAAGCAGAAAGATGAACGAAAGACTACTTGGATGCATCCTCGCTCTAAACACTGGCACCTGATTGACTTCATCATAACAAGACAGAGAGATAAGACAGACTTCTGTAATACTAGAGTAATGCGTGGAGCCAACTGCTGGACTGATCATCAGATGACAAGATCAAAAGTGACATTCCATCTACGTCAGAAACACATCAAACAAGGAGCAAAGAAGCCATCCAAGCTCAACACCGCAAAGCTGAGATCTATAAAGGAAAGAGAGATTCTAGCAAAAGATATGAACGATGCTTTAGACAGATTTGAGATAGAGGAAGGACATTCCATAGATCAAGAATGGACAGCTCTACAACAAGTGGTCTACAACACAGCAAAGGAATCTCTAGGCAAGCCCGGCAGAAAACACCAGGACTGGTTTGATCCCGGTGACCAAAAGCTACAGCAACTTATAAGAAAGAGAGACCAAGCCAACCAGAAAGTGCTACAGTCCAGGAGCTCACGGTCAACAGTTGCAGCTTACAAAGATGCCTGCAGGCAACTCCAACAACATACTAGATCTCTGAAGACAGCCTGGTGGGACAGTAAAGCACAAGAGCTACAGACAGCTGCAGACAGGAATGACATGAAGGCTTTCTACAATGGGCTCAAGGAAGTTTGGGGACCCCAGAAAAAAGGACCTGTACAACTGAAGTCAGCGGACGGGCTGGAAACAATCTCAGACAACAAAGAAGTTCTGGCTAGATGGAGTGAACACTTCCAGAAGCTCTTAAATGTTCCCGGAGAGATTCAGACTGAAGCCCTTGACAACATACAGCAGCGGACCACCAAACACTACCTTGATGAGACTCCATCCATGAACGAGGTGACAAAAGCTATTGCTGGATTGAAAGATGGCAGAGCCCCCGGTGAAGATGGAATACCCGCGGAAGTATGGAAACATGGAGGTACCAAATTAGTGGACAGGCTGCACCAGCTGATATGCAGTGCATGGGATGAAGGTACAGTTCCACAAGCCTGGAAGGATGCAAGTATTGTAACCATCTACAAGAAAGGAGACAGGTCAGATTGCGGAAACTATCGAGGAATCTCTCTGTTGTCCATTGCTGGCAAAGTCTTCGCTAGGATCCTTCTGAACAGACTCTCCAAGCATGTCACTCCAGAAATAGTTCCCGAGTCACAGTGTGGTTTCAGGCCCAATAGGAGCACCATCGACATGATCTTCAGCCTCCGACAGTTACAAGAAAAGTGTATCGAGCAGGACCAGCCACTGTACGTTGTATTTGTAGACTTCACTAAAGCCTTTGATACAGTTGGAAGAACAGGTCTGTGGCAGCTGCTGAGGAAGTATGGATGCCCTGATAAGTTCACATCCATGATTGAGTCGCTGCACACAGGGATGAAGGCCAAAGTCAGCGATGGAGTGGAAACATCCGATGCTTTTGAAGTTACAAATGGAGTCAAACAAGGCTGTGTACTAGCACCTACTCTCTTCTCCATATTCCTATCAGCGATGCTGGATGAAGCTTTCAGAGACTTGACAGATGGTGTCTACATCCAGTCAAGGCAAGATGCAGACCTCTTTAAGGTCACACACTTCAAGGCAAGAACCAAGAGCATCCAGGTACTGATAAGGGAGCTACTCTTCGCAGATGACAGTGCCCTACTTGCCCACTCACCACAGGAAATTCAACGCATAGTAAATGCCTTCTCGGAAGCATCAAAGAAATTTGGACTGAAGATAAACATCAAGAAAACTGAAGTGCTATACCAACCAGACTCTTCAAAGTCCCAGGAGGTGGATATACTGGTCGATGGTATCAAACTAAATTCTGTCCCAGAGTTCACCTATCTTGGTAGCACAGCAGCGAAAGATGGGCGTATTGATGCCGAAATACAGAGAAGAATTGCTAAGGCCAGTTCATCTTTTGGCAGATTACATCAGAGACTCTGGAACAACCATCATGTTTCATTGAAGGTGAAAGGAAAGATATACAGAGCCATTGTCATATCCACTCTCTTGTATGGAGCCGAGTCGTGGACGGTATACAGAAGCCATGTGAAGAAGCTTCATGCTTTTATGATGCGGCACCTTAGAACCATCATGAAAGTAACCTGGAAAGACAAAGTTACCAACAAGGAAATACTTGAAAGAACTGGATTAACACCCATGGAAGACATGCTGATCAGAAAGAACCTTCGATGGACAGGGCACATCATGAGGATGCCGCAAGACCGACTTCCAAAACAGATCCTGTTCTCACAGCTTCCAGTTGGTAGTAGGAAGAGAGGCAGACCCCGACTACGGTTTAAAGATACAGTCAAAAGAAATTTGAAACGGAGGAACATCAACTTGAATTCCTGGCCAGAGTTGTGTAATGACAGAAGCATATGGAGATCAGCGGTTGGATAGAACAGAGGAACAGACTTTGTCGCATTGCGACCGTCAGCATAGTAGTAGTAGTAGTAGTGTGGTTTATGAGTAAGTACAGGTGGTCTTCGAGACAGTTTCAACCTTGTTATGGTAACTGAAACATACTTTGCAAAAAACAGCATCAAACGAAAATGTTTCAGATGAAGTTAAAGAGGTCAGATGACGGACACTTACAAATATTCGTCATTTAGGTTAAATCAAGCTCTAGCCCAAAATAGCCTGTTATGATAATAGGTAAAATGATCACAAGAAACACTTCATAAACTTTGGACAATAGCCCTCTAGACGAAAAAGAAATTGGCTCCCTCCCAATTGTCCTATTGCAAAACATGGGATTACCTTTATAATGGCAAAACCCACGTTTTATTTATATACGTCAATATCACGCGGGCGTAAACAAGTTTTCCAATAGGCTATTTTAAGTAACAATGAAATAGGTCACTGACTGCTGTAGTTCTGCTAAAAAGGTGTACACACACAATTGTGTTCTTTGTGTTTATATTGATCTATGTGTTGTTCAGGAATAATTTACAAATACTGTCCTTTTAAAGGTTTACATTCACACCCTGCCAAGAAAATCTTCAAACATGTGTTGAAATTTTTATAACCCTTTACCTCACGACAAAAATTTTAGACTTTTCTAAATTGAAAGCATTTGCAGATGACAGTTTCAATGTGGCTCATACCAAATCATTTTTCTTTGATCGGGTAGAAAATATTGTGGGAAAAGGAGAAAATGCTGGTAACAAGCATTTTCTCCTTTTCCCACAATGTTTTCAAAATCCTTCTCTTTCAGGGTATTAAAAGTTGTCATTATGTGGTAATGTGTTAACCCTTAACCAAATAATAATCTAAATCCCCTCCTGTCATTATCCCCTACCCCTGAAGGGCCCTCCCTTTTAGGCAGGACGGCCAAAAAAAAAACCCTCCTCACTTAAGGATGTGGGTTCGATTCCCAAGGCTGGCCATCTAAAAATACTAATTATCTTTCAGATAAGATGTTAAATTGTGGTTATGTGACGGTGCTATGCACCATACACGCTAAAGAACCAGGTTTAACTCTTTACCAAACGACAAAATTTTTGGCTTGTCCAAATTGAAAGCATTTACAGACGACTTTTCTCCTTTTCCCACAATGTTTTCTAAAGGCTTCTTTCTCGGGGGTCGTCAAAAGTAGGGATTGTGTGGTAATGGGTTAACTTCAGATGGGTTTCATCTCTATCCCCTGTAACAATACTAAAAGCTTTTGAGGGCATTGCCTAATATGGGCAACCAATGGCACATGTATACAGAGCTCCAGATAGAGGGAGTGATTTTGATTTCATAATTGAAAATACTAGTTAATCCCTACCAAAACCTACATTATGGGTACTCATAAGAATTGTCTCATTGAGACGATTTTAATGCGTACCCACAACATAAGGTTTGGAAGAAAAGTAACAGATTTAGAATGCCATCAATCCCTCTTATCGGGAGCTCTGTTATATAAGCGCAAATCCGATCAAATGGCAGACATTATCAACATTGTTGAATCTCTGAGGCAGACAAATTCAACTTAAAAAACAATACAATACTGATCTAGCTAGCTACAAAAGCCGAAATTCTTATCTCTTATCCCTTTACCAAACCACAGAATTCGCACTAGACTACACGAAAGCATTTGCAGACAACAAATTTAGATACTACTCAAAACCAGAAATTAGTCTATCATAGGGTAGAAAACATTGTGGTAAAAGGAAAAAAAAGCTGGTAATCAGCTTTTTCTCCTTTTCCCACAATTTTTTCAAAAGCCTTCTTCCTCAGGATCATTAAAACTCGTGATAATGTGGTAAATGGTTAACCCATTACCACAAAATCCCTACTTTTCACGCCCCTGAGAAAGAAGCCTTTAGAAAACATTGTGGGAAAAGGAGAAAATGCTGGTAAACAGCATTTTCTCCTTTTCCCACAATGTTTTCTACCCTTCACAAAACAAATTTCAAATTTTCAGTCACTTTTATTTTGTCGTCTGCAAAATGCTTTCAATTTGGACCAGTCTAAAATATTGTCGTTTGGTAATGGGTTAAATGCTAAATTTTGTTATTGTACAAAAACAGGCCGATCTCCATTGTATCAAGTTAAATTTGATAATATACAATAACATCAAAATACTGATATGAATGTTATATTGAGACCAAGAGCCAAGAATCCGAGCTCTTCAGATTTGACTCATATTACATGAGTACAAACCACTCAGTAAACCTTGGCGGCAGACCTATTAACTTCAAAATCACCTCGTTTGCATGCAAACAGTTTCCGTTTGCCTTAGAGTATTTCCGTTTCTTTTTTCCTGACCCTAACTTGAGTTACATTCCCGCACAGTTTGTTTGTTTTGGACTTTAAAACTGTTTTAACCTATTACCACACAATCCCTACTTTTGATAACCCTGAGAAAGAAGCCTTTATAGTCTTAGGCCTGGCCAGCTGGATTCAATTTTTTTTCAATCCATCTGGTAGAAAAATTTCATCGGTACCAGGTGATAGTACAGCTATATAGAAGTCAAATTAGGGTGGATGCCAGAAACAAAAGTGGTGCAGATTTTTTTCAGATGACATTTTGTTACCCCACCCACTGAAAATGCATTGAATTAAGCTTATGTGTACAAACCACAAAATTTCAATATCTCCCAGAGTATATTGATTGCAAATAGTTTTAATTGGCAGTGAAGTGCATAAGTAATGGTAAAATTAAGTTACAGGAGGAGAAAATATAGATTGGGCGCCTTGGTGTTACCCCACCCACCAAATTTGCATACATTTACTGAAAATCCATCCTCGGATACCCCGGGGTCTCCCTATTTGCTACGCTACATCGACCCCTGGGACAATTAGTTGAATTTCCTTCGCTTTACCGCTGGCCGAATGCTGGCTTTTCATTGGTTCCATCATCATTTTGTGATGGGCGAGTGTACTGTACGCTATGACGTTTCGCATCGATTTTCGGCGGCTCGCTTTACCGCTGGCCGAATGCTGGCTTTTCATTGGTTCTATCAACATTTTGTGATGGGCGAGTGGACTGTACGGTATGACGTTTCGTATCGATTTTCGGCGGCTGATTCAAAGTTTTATTAGTCAATTGTCCCAGGGTCGATGTAGCGTAGCAAATAGGGAGACCCTGGGGTATCCGAGGATGCTGAAAATCATGAGCAACTTAATATCTTTTAAGACCTTTCGGTTTCAGCTTCTTGTAGAAGGGTTTGATGAGAACTAAATGCTTAATATTGTACTAAATTGCTGCATTGTATTTATGTTTTGGTCTTGCTTATCCTTTACCCCACCCACTATAAGCTAATATATAGTTATGGCAGATTGTAGGAGACATGATTTTTGAAAATGAAGTTGGATTTTTTTTTTGTTTGATTAGGTTTCTTATATGTACAAATAGAATGTACTGCACACGGAAAAATGCATATTCCACACTTGAATATTGTTTACGGTGATGCAATGCCAGTCATAACACATTGACATGTCCTTCATGTAACGAAATTGTAAAGTAAAAGAAATCCATTCTAATTAAGAAAATTAGATATTTTTTAGGTCAGATTGCACTTCGAACCATCTGTATAACGCATATTTGTTTTGTTTGAATTGAGTATTTTGGAACAAAATTTTGGCACATTATATGTCGGAGAAAATCAATTTTTTGCAACTATTTTAAATCCTTGAAAAAGTTATATAGATTTAGTAAATAGCTGTTTGTAATGAAAATGTAACTGTATTTTCCGTTTTGTTTCCAGAATGTTCTTTATTAAATTAAATGGCGTGGCTTCATTTTATGAGCAGTTTTTATCAATGTTATATAATAAACGACACATGTGTTACAGCAATGACACAAAATGTTACAGTGCAGACACATAAAAGTGTTAAAAAAAAGTTTTGTACTTAGTGCCTTTATTTGAGAAAAAATAAACTAAACAATTATTGAATAGTTATACATCAAATGAAGAAAAGTCATTTGCACCAAAATACTGTCTTGCTGACTAGTTAAGATTTGTTATGTAGGAAATAAATCCGTTACATGATGACATTTCAAAATAAAACAGAAATTCACCCTCTTCCACACCCCACACAAACAAATATATATACACACACAAAGCAGCTGTACTGTCAATGCAACAAACAAAGAAGCTGATGATTGATCACACATCACAATTACGCTCAATGAACTGCGCATTTGTTTACTTTAAGTCATCAAGAGGTATTTAGCTCCACTGGTTGAAGGCAAGCGCGCTTATGTCATAGCCCGGTGTCCGTTGTGCGTCTGTCCATGCGTGCATTAACTTATATTTCAAACATCTTCTCTGACACCACCCATCCAATTTTGATGAAACTTTACAGAAATGATCCTGCCGTGGCCTTCTTCAGAATTTCTTGAAAGAATTTGATTCCTTTAAAAACTCTGGTTGCCATGGCAACAAAACTGAAAAATATTGAAAACCTTCGAAAATCTTCTTATCCGAAACCATAAGGCCCAGAGCTACCAAACTTGGCATGTAGTTTTATGTAGCAAACCTCTACAGTGTTCCTTTAAATAATAGGTATGGAGTCAAAATTGACCCCTTTCCGGGGGGGGTGAGACAAGTTTTATATGGGGTTATATAGGCAAAATTTTAAAATCCTTCTGATCCCTAGCCATAGGGCCTTGCTTGGTTGGTTGATTGGTTGGTTGCATTGGGGTTTAACACTATTTCAACAGCTAAGGTCATATCATGGGGGTCGGTGACGCACATGTGTTTCCTGATTTTCTCACACCAGTACTAAGCTTTCTTTCCATAGCCACCGACTACTTTTCTCACATGCTTCAGCAGACGTGAGAGGGGAAAATACGTCGGAAAGAAAGTTCACCTCAACCGGGTATCGAACTCACAACCATCAGGTCATGAGTCCGACACGATCACCACTGAGCCACCAGGGCGGGCCACAGGGCCTTGGGCCACCAAATTTGGCATGTATCTTTATCAAGTGGGCGTGTACCAAGGGTACCCGACTTATAGCCCTGGGGTCAAATTTGGCACGGCCCCGGGGATCACAATTGGCTTATATTGGGAAAACCTCTACTTGTACATAGCCACAAAGCCTTGGACTACCAAATGTTGCATGTAGCTTTATATAGTGGGCCTCTACCAGGAGGGCCCAAATTATAGCCTTGGGGTTAAGTTTGTCCCCACACCAGGGATCACAAGTTTTACCTGGGCTTTTGTGGTGAAAACTTTTTTAATGATCTTTTTACGAACCATAGTAAGGCCTAGGGCTACCAAATTTAGCCCTGTTTCATGGGTCTCATGCTTTACATGGCATTTATTTTAGGAAACTTTGAAAACCTTCTGGTATACCACACATCCTATATTATGTAATATGGAAGTTTATCTTACGGACCTCCACCAAGTTTCAAGTAATTATAGCTTTGTGGTAAAAAATGGCTTTGCCCAGGGGTCATAACATTCTCGTAGAACTTCATAGAAAAAAAATGTATGCCTTCAAGTTTAAAACCAATTGGCCAGAGTTGTAATGTTTGGCTTGTAGTGTTTTCACTTATTAGCTAGTGGAGCGATACAGGGCCATCATGGCCTTCTTGTTTTAAGTTAGATCCCCTATTGCATCAGTGAACTAAAGTAACAGATGGATGAAAAAATAGGGCCTTTTTTGACCTGGGCCTTACCCTATTGTATGTCTTCAAGTTTGAAACTTGTTGGCCGGATTTGTAATGTTTGGCTTGTTGTGTTTTCACTCATTAGCCACTGGAGCGATACAGGGCCATCATGGCCCTCTTGTTTCAAGTCATATCCCCATCAGTGAAATAGAGTAACAGAATAGAAGAGTAAAAATAACAAAGGAAATAAAGAAACTTAAATAATGAAAATATCCAAATCTTAGTATTGGCATACTTATGGTTGGACATGAATATATAATGAAATAATGAAATCAAAGGTTAGTGTGCAACAATAAATTATACTGTGGCACTCATAAATGGATCATTTTTGAGGTACTAAATGCTATAACTCAGTAAGTTTTCTTGATTTTTGTCCTGTTTGTCTGTCCTAGTAGGTCTAGTCAAAATTGTGAATAAATCTAGCCAGAAATATAAACAGATTCAATGTGAAGACTGAAAATTCAGAGATTGGTTCAAATTAATTCTGCAAGGAACATTTATTAGGTGAATTATGGTATGTGAAATTAGTCAGACTTGATTTAATATACCTTGTAAGTCTTACAGAAATGTTGATTTTTATGAGCACCTTAGATTAAAAAGATTTGTGAAAAAGATTGCATTGTATCATTGTACTTCATTTTTGTGAACAGAGGAAAAGTCTAATTTACGTTATAGGCAAATTTTGGGTAGGCGCGTTTATTAGCATATAAAAAAAATCTGCACCACTTTCAGATCTGGCATCCATGCTTAAAGTGACTCTAATAGGCTATCCTAATTCACCAGATGGATTGAAAAAAAAATAGAAATATGGCTCTTTTTTGATCTGGGCCTTAGCCTATAATGTTTGGCTTGTAGTTTTTTCACTTATTAGCCAGTGGAGCGATACAGGGCCATCTTGACCCTATTGCTTCAAGTCATATCCCCTATTGTATCAGTGAAATAGATTAACAGAGTAGGACACTAAGAATAACAAAGGAAATAAAGCAGCTTAATGAAAATAGCCAAATCTTAGTGTTGGCATACTTATGGTTACAGTTGTGAATATATAATGAAATAACGAAATGAAAGGTTGGTGTGCAACAACAAATTATACTGTTGCACTCATAAATAGTTTCAGTTTCAGTTTATTCAGCATAAAATTACATAAATTTCTAGCTGATGTGCTGATACAAATAACATTTGCACATGCGTATGAAAAATATATAATTATAAAGAAATAATAATAGTAGTAATATTTCAAACTGTGAAATTCACCATCCGGCAACTAACGACCACGTAATATGTTTGTACCTGATCAAAATAGATTGGAATTTCTGTTTTGTCTGAGAAGTGGTAAAAAGTATAAATTCTGACATAAAAAGTTTAAAAATAGAAACATAGAATCAATGAACAATATTTGATGGAAAATTGATGAAAAAACAAAATCAGATATCCTCAGGTTCCGATCTTAACTCAAATGCAAAATATATATATTTCGATAAATTAATTAAAGTATTACGTGACTTTGAAGACATTAGGTTTTTAAATTTTTCGACGGTAGGCCACTGGCAGTAATAATTTGCAAGATGTTCTTTTCTAAGATTAGCATATTTCGGGCAAACTAAAAGAAAGTGATATTCGTTTTCAACCAGATTCATATTACAGTATTTACATAACCGATCTTCTCTTGTGATATGCAGATGTCTTCCCTTTTCAAAGAGTAATTCATGTGATGATAATCTAAACTTTGTTAGTGATGTTATGTATTTTTTATTTGTTATTATAGAAAGATACTCTTCTAACTCGAAATTTTCTTTGAATTTATTGTAGGATTCTAGTCTTTTAGATTCATGAATGTTGGAATGCCAAATTTGTATGTAATTATCAATGATCCGTTGTTTTATATAATTATAGTTGATGGTTAAAGTATCCTGATTAGCCCACAAATTAGAAAGTCCCAGTCTGTCAAGTAATGTTTTCATATGAGAGGCCCAGTTTATTCCCTTTAATGTCCTGTTATTATTTGCTTCATTTTTTAACATATTATAAATCTTTTTAGTAATATTATTATTGTCTAAGTTTAGTAGTTTTGTCCAAAATTTTACCATTGTTATTTGTCTTCTAATTTTCATTGGATAACACCCTAATTCTCCATATAGACCATCAAGATTTGTACTCTTTTGAACATGTAATACTTTTCTCATAAATTTGCAATGAACAGATTCTATATCTTTACACTCATTGTACCCAAGTACCTCCGCTCCATAGTTTAATATTGGTGCCACTAAATTATCGAATAACTGACATTTATTTTTTATAGTAAGATCAATTTGATTAAAAACTGTAAATAATTTATGTAAAGGATATTGGGATTGTTCTGTTAATTTCTTTTGCGTCCGAGTCCATTTTCCATTTTTATATAATGTTAATCCCAAATACTTTAACTCTGTTACGGACGATAGCTGTTGTCCATTGTAATAAAATATTTTCTTGGTTGGGCGCCCATTTTCAAATATCATAATCTTAGTTTTATTGATGTTCAAAGTTAAATTCCATGCTCTACAGTACGTTTGTGTTTCATTCAATAAGGTTTGGAGTGATTCGGGTGTTTCAGCGAAAATGACTGCATCGTCTGCAAATAACAAATAGATCATTTTTGAGGTGCTAAATGCTAAAACTCCATAACTGTTCTTAATTCTGGTCCTCTATGTCTGTCCTAGTAGCTCTAGCCAAAACTGTGAAAAAATCTAGCCAGAAATATTAACACATTCAATGTGAAGACTGAAATTCAGAGATTGTTTTCAATTCATTTCTGCTAGGAACATTTATTAGGTATTTTACGGTATGTGAAATTGGTCAGACTTGATTTAATAAAAGTCTTACATACAGGTAAATGTGGATTTTTATGAGCATCTTAAATTCAAAAGATTTGTCAAAAAGATTGCATTGTTTCATTGTTTTTTCCATTATTGTGAACAGAGGAAAAGTTTAATTTTTGTTATAGGCAAATTTAGGGTAGGCGCGTTTATTAGCATATAAAAAAAATCTGCACCACTTTCAGATCTGGCATCCATGCTCAAAGTGACTCTAATAGGCTACCCTAACTCACTGTACCATTTAAATTTTTCTACTAGATGGATTGAAAAAAAATTAAAAATAGAGCCCTTTTTCGATCTGGGCCTTAGCCTATTAGAAAACATTGTGGATAAAGGAGAAGAAGCATTTTCTCCTTTTCCCACAATGTTTTCTACCCGTCACAAAACTATCAATTTTAAATTTTCTCCTTTTCCCACAATGTTTTCTACCCGTCACAAAACTATCAAGTTTAAATTTTCAGTCACTTTTATTTTGTCATCGGAAAATGCTTTCGATTTGGACAAGCCCAAAATATTGTTGTTTGGTAATGAGTTAAGACCCATTTTAACAGCTTAGAACATGATATTGTCTGTTCACTTCAAAAACCTTGTAACTAAAGCTTGAAATGCTGTAGTTACAAGGTTTTTGAGGTAAACTGATCATATATTTGGGGGTCAGTGTACCTATTCGTGTGTTTCCCGGCTTTCTTTAAACACCAGTACTCACACAACTATCTTTTTAGTCACTGACTATTTTTCTCACATGCATCAGAGGTGAGAAGCCAAAATTGCCAGAAAGACAATTGCCAAGGCTGTGTTTCAAACCCCCAACCATTAGGCCGCAAGTCAGATAGTTAACCATTGAGCTACCTGGCAAGGCCACATCTCTGTACAGTATATCATAACTGTTCATATGAAAACATTGAAGGAAAACAAAGCCCCAGATAAGAGGGAGTGATGGTATTTTAAATCCATTATTTCTCTTTGAAACCCTATGTTGTGGGTACTCATTAGAATCGTCTCATCGAGACAATTCAAATGAGCACCCACAAGATAGGATTTAGTGGAGAATTATTTGTTTTCAAAAGGCTTCTACCTCAGATTTGTCAAAGTCGACGTTGTGTGGTAAAGGGTTAAGCCCTGTTTAGTCAGAGACTTGCTCCTGCAATTTGGTCAAAAATTTTCAAGATTCCCAAGAGTTTACAAAATTTGTTTGGCCAATGGATTAACTTTTTACGGTACAATTTTAGAGTGTTCCAAATTGAAAGCATTTGCAAAAGACAAATTAAAAGTGACTGAAAAATTAAAATTTGCTTTGGAAAGGGTACAAATCATTGTGGGAAAAGGAGAAAATGCTGGTTACCAATATTTTCTCCTTTTCCTACAATGTTTTCAAAAGGCTTTTTTCCAAGGGTCGTTAAAAGTCAGGATTGTGTGGTACAGAGTTAAAGCATTAACCCTTTCCCAAATGACAAATTTTGGACCCTTCCAAACTGAAAGAGTTCGCAGACAACAATTTTTGATTTGGAGAAAATGCCAGAAAATTCTCAGAAAGGGTAGAAGGCACTGTGGGAAAAGGAGAAATTGCTCGTTACGAGCAATTTCTCCTTTTCCCACAGTGTTTTCAAAAGACTTTTACTGCAGACACGTAAAATCCAGGGCTTGTTTGGGAAAGGGTTAAACACAAAAATATCAGATGTGTTACCAAATTTCTTAGACATGAAAGCATACAAAAAGCTGACTGGGTTATTTTCACCGAAACGGAAACTTCATTATTATCCGCCTGTTTTCATTCACCGATAAACAACCATCCAGGTACCTCCCCCCCAGCTTGTTTTGATTTTTACAGGTCAAAGGACACGGAAAAGTTCAAACTACTGTATCTTGACAGGCCCCCATATGTTGCAAAACCCTTCTCCGTCTCGTGATTAGCCACTCCGAAGAAGGCGGCTTTTGAAAACATTATGGTAAAAGGAGAAAATGCTGGTATCCAGCATTTTCTCCTTTTACCACAAAGTTTTCTTCCATTACAAAGAAAATAATCTTATCTTGGGCTGCACTTACTTTTTTCATCTGTAAAATTCTTTCAATTTTGACGAGACTAAAGTTTTGTTGCTGTCTCTAGAGTTATCCCACGGCTACATTTTAAACACAAAAGTGGACTAGTCAAGTCAATTAAAAAAGTTACCAAAACACGGCAACTTCTGTAGTTTCAAGGCATTTTATAGCCACATAACCTCTATGTATCAAATCATTTCACAGATTCAGGATCAGATTGTAAACAGAATGAAGTCCAATCTTCATCCAGACATTTCTCAAAGCAACAAATGAATTGTACTTAACTGACTTGGCCTAAGGGTCTAATTTGCATACAGGTGGAAAACCCAAACAATCTAACTGTAAAATCTTGGGATCTGGGCACCTCCCCTCCCAACCCCTTTATCTTCTCTCTTATCATTCTAAAGGATAGATTATGTTTTGAAAACATTTTGATAGATGGAGAAATTATGAAGAGCAATCAAAAACCTTAAGCCCATAAAATTTTGTTGTATGGACTAAAGGTGTCCTTGGTCACAAGTTCGATTCACGGTAGCGGGTGTCAACTTTGGGATTTTTCATATGCCTACACATTCGGTCCGAGTACTGGTGTAATTCGCAGGAAGCAGAATCAAGAGAAGATTGGTATAAGTTGTAAGGACTTGTTCCTCAATCGCTCAATCAATGTAAAATGAATATGTTTAAAATGACTAAAATTTAGAGGTTCAGATTGCACAAAAACTTTGCATGTTTTATTACCGTTTTCAACATTATTTCAGTTATAAAATGGCGGCCCATGCACCTATCCCTGCTTTCCTGGAGTTTCTTTTACCAGTACTTTGCGCAATATTCTTCCCATGCCACTGGCTGCTTTCCCAAGTAACCATTGCTGAAATGAGTAATGGTCAGCAGTGAGAGAGAAATGAATCCTGTCCCAATGACTATCGTCAATCCTCTGAAAGAAATTGGTCAAGTCGGGGATCAAACCAAAGAACCCGGTATTCAAGTCCTGTAAGCCACTGACAGAGCTAAAGCTCTTTGGCTGCATAATTCACAAACAAAGCAATCTTCTATAGGTAACAAAATTTTAGACTTTTCCACATTGCTGACATTAAACTTTTTAAAATGACAAAATTTACAAATGAACGGAATTACTGACATGTTGTTCGAAAATATTATGGGAAAAGGAGAAAATGCTGGTGGCCAGCATTTTCTCCTTTTCCCATAATATTTTCAAAAACCCATCTTCCAGATGGTCATAAAAACAGGACAAAATCATTTGGTAAACGGTTGGGTTTGGATTTAACAAAATTTTAGACTGGTCCAAATTGTAAGTATTTACAGACAAACTAAATGTAGCTCAAATGATAATTTCCATCCATGATATGGTAGAAAACATAGCGAGAAAAGGAGAAAATGCTGGTTACCAGCATTTCCTTCCTGTTCCATGATGTTTTCAAAAGCTTTTTTTCTCGGGGCTGTTAAAAGAAGGGATTGAGGGGTAAAGGGTAACGAAGATTAAACCAGATAGTTTTACAGACAGCCCAGTCAGCCATGGAAGTTTTAATGCCCCGTTTTAAATTCCATGGCACTTATGGCGAGTCCCTTTGTGTATTGGATGAAAAGGGGGAACAAAAAGGGGTCACAGATGGGGCAAATCTCAGGGGAATAAAACACAAATACACAGCAAGAGCGAGTGGGCTGCCATTTAGTAAACAGAATCATTGGTAAACAATGGTTTCTTTTCAACTTAGTCCCTTTTCCAAATAATCCAGTGTTTCCCAAAAGTCCTTGGGCAAACGGCTTTTGAAAACATGGTGGGAGATGGGTAAAATGCTTGTCACCAGTATTTTCTCCTTCTTCCACAATCGCACACATTTTAAAATGGTCCGAATTAGCTTTCTGGACATTTTGTAATGATGGGTTATGTTAAAATCCTTTATTAAACCTTTCCCAAACAATCCCTGGTTTTCACGGGTCTGGAATAGTAGCCTTTTGAAAACAAAGTGGGAAAAGGAGAAAATGCTTGTAACCAGCATTTTCTCCTTTTCACACTATGTTTTCTACCCTATCATAGACAAAAATCATCTTTTCAGCAAGAGATGAATTGTCGTCTGCAAATGCTTTCAATTTGGTGTAGTCCAAAAGTTTGTCGTTTGGGAAAGGGTTAAACATTAACCCTTTACTACACAATGCCAAGTTGTAATGACCCTAAAGAAGAAGCCTTTTGAAAACATTGTGGGAAAAAGAGAAAATGCTGGTAACCAGCATTCTCTCCTTTTCCCAAAATGTTTTCTACCATATCACACAAAAAAAGCACATTATTATGCCACATTGAAATCGTCATCTGCAAATGCTTTCAAATCAGATAGGTCTTGAATTTTGTTGTGTGGTAAAGGGTTTAGGATGTGTAAAAGGCCCTTTAAGGAAGTGGACTTTTGTATTGTGGGAAAAGGAGAAAATGCTTATTTCACACAATGTTTTCAATCCTATGCTAGTGCCAAGTGTAACGAGAAAAAAAAAAAACAGCCACAAGTCTTTAACAATTAACTCTTAACCCAACAACAAATTTACAACAAATTTTAGGAAAAGTACAAATTGAAAGTATTTGCAGACGACAAAATAAATGTTAATCAAAAAGTGAAATTTGATTTGGGAAGGGTAGAAAACGTGGTAAAAGGAGAAAATGCTGGTAAGCAGCATTTTCTTTTCCCACAATGTTTTCAAAGGCATTCTTTCTAAAGGTCTTTAAAAGTCAGGGTCGTGTGGTAACGAGTTAACAATATTTATTGTACAAAGCACTTCAGATTGTTTCTTTCTTGCATACTTTTTCGTTCAAAAATTTCGTCCTTAGTTTTGACAACATTTATACCTTACATGCAAAAAAACATTGCATGCAAAAAACATTTCGACATAAATTCTAATGTCAAATCCATGCTGTTATATATATTGCCCGCGTGGGTTCGAATCCCATCCTCGTCGCCAATTTGTTATATATGTGGGTATTCATGGAAACAACAACTATTAAGCTAAACAGACTATTTAATACTAACAAAGATCAGCATACAAGAGAGAGTATATATAGTAATAAGATACTCTAGCTAAGAGGCGTGGCTAAAGCTGGTAAGGCATACATTTACTGATGTACATATAGTATTGTATTATAAAACTACAAACACAACACTCTCCCCCTTCAAATGTAAAGTCATCAAAATTCAAATGAAAATTTTATTTCAAAATTTGAACTGAAAACTACACATTTGAAAATTATGCACATACTGCTTTAACAACAGAAATTCATGAATGAAATTCTTTGTCATGTTAATTAGGATCCACAAAAACAATGTTTCATTCAATTAACATTAACAATTTCTTTATCTGCTGTAACAGTACAAATCAACCAACAAATATTTGTCTTAGTGATAAACTACAGATTTAACCTATCTGGAGCTTTTCGTACTCTCGTGGGATATCTTTTATCACCACTACTTGGGATGTCCACCTGTTTATCATAATTAGTAATTATGGGTGTGCTGTCCTTTTCATGAGTTTTCTCAGATAATGGCGGTGGATTATTGCCATTAGATGGTTGACTGTCAGTTTCTGGAATTTGTTCACTTGACATGAGTGGTGTAGGTAAAACATTATCAGTGTGAGAAGACTGCGTCGGAATTTCATAAAACTCGGACCGTCTAAGTTGGTTTATGTGTCGTCTCAAAATGATCCCATTACCTACATCAACTTTATACATGACTTGTCCTTCACGAGATACAATAGAACCTGGTAACCATTTACCCTTTGCTCTATAGTCCCTTGCCAATACATTATCCCCTATTTCAAACTCACGTAGCTTTCTGTCATCATTTAAAGCTAATTTCATTTGTGAATTGGAAACAACTTGTTTCGTATCAGGTTTAAGCAAATCTAACCTTGTCCTGAGATTTCTACCTAGAAACAATTTTGAAGGAGATTCCCCTGTAATAGCGTGAGGCGTATTACGGTACCTTATCAAAAATGTATTAACTTTCAAATTCAAGTCATTTGAAGACATAGTCATAGCTCGCATGCTAGACTTAAATGTGCCAATGAATCTTTCTGCTAAACCATTTGTACTTGGTTTGAAAGGTGCGGATCTTAAATGTAAGATTCCATTATCTTTCATGAACTTTTGAAATACATCGCTAGTAAACTGAACTCCATTGTCTGATACTAACTGTTTTGGCAATCCATTTCTAGCAAAAATATTTCTCAATTCTGCAATTGTTCTTTCGGCTGTAGTTGAATTCATGATAACAACTTCGGGCCACTTTGAATGTGCATCTACCACGACGAAGAACATTTTATTCAAAAATGGACCTGCAAAGTCTACATGAATACGTTCCCATGGCGAACTTGGCCATTCCCATGGATGTAAATTACATGATTGGGGCTCTTTTTGTTGCATTTGGCAACCTGAGCATTGTTTGACCAAATTTTCAATATCTTTGTCAATTCCAGGCCACCATACGTAACTTCTTGCAAGTAATTTCATTTTAACAATTCCAGGGTGACTTGCATGCAACAAATCTAAAACTTGCCTACGTAGTTTAACAGGTATAACTACACGTATTCCCCACATTATACATCCTCTATGTATTGATAATTCATTCCTGCGATTGTAAAACGCTTTCAACAACGGATTTTCTACGGGAGTCTCCCATCCATTTTGGACATTTTCAAGCACACGTGATAAAATGTTTTCACGTTGCGTTTCCTTTCTAATTTCAGCGTTTGTAACAGGGAGTTGCTCTATTTGTGATGTATAAAAAACATCATCATCATCATCGTCATCATCCTGTTTTTGTCTTTGAGACTGTAGAGGCAATCTTGATAACCCATCAGCATTTCCATGCTGTTTTGTGCTTTTATACTCAAAATCGTATTGAAAACCTGACAAAAATAATGCGTACTTTTGGACACGCGCAGCTGTCGTAGCTGGAATGCTTTTATTTGGATTGAAGATTGATAACAGAGGCTGACAATCTGTTACAAGAGTAAACTTTCTACCGTATAGATATAGGTAAAATTTCTTTACTCCCCAGTAAATTGCAAGTGACTCACGGTCTATTTGAGCATATCGTTGCTCCGTTTGAGTCAACGACCTTGAAGCATAAGCGATTGGTTTTTCTACACCATTTTGCATGACATGTGACAAAATAGCAGACACACCATACGGACTTGCATCAGTTGCTAGTTTAACTGGCAGTTTGGGGTTGTAATGAGTCAATACTGGTTCAGATGTAATCAACATTTTTGACTTTTGAAATGCTGTTTCACACTTTTTTGACCATTCAAATTTCTTATTTTTCTCAAGAAGCTCATTTAAAGGTTTGACAACAGTTGAAAGGTTGTTCAAAAATCTATGATAATAGTTCAGAAGACCTAGATATGCACGAAGAGTTGTGACATTGTGCGGTCTCGGGCTATTAAGTACAGCATCAACTTTTTCTTTGCTTTTCCATAACCCATGCTTATCAATTTCATGACCACAGTAAGTTATACGGTCTTCGAAAAAAGAACATTTATCTCTATTTAGTTTCAAATTATACTGAGCTAGTCTTGACAAAACGATTTCTAAGTTTTCTAAATGTTTGTCGTCGGTCTCACCTGTGATTACCATATCGTCAAGAATGCATTGAACACCATTAATTCCTTGTAATATTTGTTCAATAGTTCTTTGCCAAATTGCTGGCGCTGACGATACACCATACACAAGTCTATCCATACAATACAATCCCTTATGTGTGTTGATAGTAAGCACTTTTTTACTTGCTTCGTCCATTTCCAAATGTAGGTATGCTTGCCGTAAATCTAGTTTTGTAAATTTTTGACCTGGAGATAGATTGGCGAAGACGTCTTCCACCCGTGGTAATGGATATTTGTCCACTTCCAGAGCCTGGTTTACTGTTACCTTGAAATCTCCACAAATTCGGATTTGTCCATTTGGTTTTACGACGGGTACGATAGGTGTTGCCCAGTCACTTGTGTTAACCTTCGAAATTATTCCTTGCTTTTCAAGGTTTTCTAATTCTTGCTCAATTTTAGGTTTGAGAGCATATGGTACTGGTCTTGCCTTCAGAAATTTGGGTTTAGCATCTTTCTTTAATGTAAGTGAAGCCTTGATACCCTTCACTTTGCCAATTCCGTCACAAAAAATTGATCCATATTTCAACAGAATATTCTTGAGTTTCTCATTTGTACTTACAGTTTTGACGTACAGAATGTTATTCCAGTCAAGTTGGATTTCCGATAACCAGTCACGTTTTAACAATGTCGACCCATTTCCTTTGACAACATGTAAACAAAGATTTTTCTCTTGACCTTTGTATTTCACGTGAACTGTTTTTACTCCAACCTGCTCAATCGTTTCATTTGAATACGTCTTCAGCACGGATTTCGGGGTTTCTAGCTTTATCTTCCCAAAATGTCGTACAAAATCTCTATAACTGATAAGACTTACAGAAGACCCAGTGTCAACTTCCATGACTATTGGTTTTCCCCATATGTCCATTGTCACAGTGATTTTGGATTTACTCGTATTCAAAGAATGCACAGAAAGAATGTCATTGCCGCTGCTTTCTTCCATGCAGTTCACAGCTTTACATATCGAAGCAATATGTCCTTTTTTATTGCATTTGTAACAAACGGCATTCTTCAATCTGCACTTCTGGGATTTGTGGTTATTTTTGCCACAGTGGTCACAGCTTGATTGGTTTGAATTTTGTCGATCCTGTCGAAATTTCTTCTTTGATTTTTCTTCTTTCTTTCTTTTAGAAACTTTTTCGACGGTACCCAAATTGGTAGTATTACTTAACTCTGCAGCATCTTTAATAGCAGTTTCCATAGCGGTTGCAATTTCTATAGCCTTTATCAGGGTTAGTTCTTTAGTGGATAGCAGTTTCTTTTGGATGTTTGTGTCCTTTAATCCGCAAACAAACCTGTCCCTCAATGCGTCCTCTAAGTACCCTCCGAATTCACAATGTTCGGACATTTTGCGTAATGTTGCTATAAAATCACTGATGGACTCACTCTGTAACTGGTTTCTTTTGTGGAACCTGAACCTTTCTGCAATAAGTAATGGCTTTGGAGACAAATGTTGGCTCAACATTGTACACAGTTCATCAAAAGACTTTTCTGCCGGTTTTTCTGGAGATGTTAAATTCCTCTCTAGCGCATACGTTTTATCACCTAACAGAGTTAACAAAGCAGATACTTTCTTCTCATTTCTGATATTATTGACTGCGAGGTATTGTTCAAGCCTTTCTTGGTATACTGTCCAGTTGTCTTTATCTATGTCAAATGGATTAATAGCTCCTAACAAAGCCATAATGTTCAGATCACAAAGTATCACAGTCCAAAGTCACGTAATCAATTTCTCATAGAATCCATAAACTCGTCGCCAATTTGTTATATATGTGGGTATTCATGGAAACAACAACTATTAAGCTAAACAGAATATTTAATACTAACAAAGATCAGCATACAAGAGAGAGTATATATAGTAATAAGATACTCTAGCTAAGAGGCGTGGCTAAAGCTGGTAAGGCATACATTTACTGATGTACATATAGTATTGTATTATAAAACTACAAACACAACACATGCCTTTGTAGTTGTAGCTACAAACCAACAACAAAGGCCTGCTGTACAAAATCTTTTTTTTGTCCAAGTAAGAAAACCACCTGCTAATCTTGATATACTTAATATCCTCGATGTACTTTGAAAAGCTAATAACTACAGCTTGAAACAAGCTGTAGTTACAAGGTTTATGAAGTAAACCAACCATACATAACAGTTATCTTTCTCTCAGGATACAAGACGTCTTTGTTACAGAATTGTGAGATTGTTTATTCAAATCTGAAGGAGGGCGTAACATAAATATCTTTTATCGATAAACAGGGTCAAAAGTACAATAGCTCTACAACACTGACATAGACTATTTTAGACTTTTCCAAAGTGAAAGCATTTTGCAGACTGCAAATTAAGTCTGTACCACACAAGAAAGTTTTAGACTGGTCCAAATTCAAAGCATTTGCAGACGACAAAATAAAGGTGACTGAAAAATAGAATTTTGACTTGTGAAGGGTAGAAAACACTGTGGGAAAAGGAGAAAATGCTGGTTACCAGTATTTTCTCCTTTTCCCACAGTGTTTTCAAAAGCCTTCTTTCTCAGGGGCATCAAAAGTAAGGATTGTGTGGTAATGGGTTAACTCTCTACCAAACAACAAAATTTTTGACTAGTCCAAATTCAAAACATTTGCAGACGACACAATAAAATGTGAATCAAAAGTTGAAAATTCATTTAGAAAGGGAGAAAGCACAAAATGGTTACCAGCATTTTCTCCTTTTCCCACAATGTTTTCAAAGGCTTTCTTTCTCAGAGTTGTTTTAAGTCAGGATTGTGTGGTAAAGAGTTAAATGTACCTCAAATGATGATTTCCAGTACTGATTGTCAGTAGTATAAAACATAGTGGGAAAAGGAGAAAATGCTGGTTACCAGCATTTTCTCCTTTTCCCTATATGTTTTCAAAAGCCTTCTTTTGCAGGGTCTTAAAAACCTGGGATTGAGTGGCAAAGGGTAAACACAGACGAAACAATTTTAGACTGGTCCAAATTGAAAGCATTTGTGGACAAATTAAAAATGGCTCAATTTATGAAGTTTGTTCTTGATAGGGAGGCAAGCATTGCAGGAAAAGGAGAAAATGCTGATCACAGGACAAGGCCAGAGTGTTGCTGTCTGATAAACACCTAACCTTTCACCGGACAATGACAACTTTTAACCAACCGGAGGAAGAAGCCTTTTGAAAACATTGTGGGAAAAGGAGAAAATGCTGGTAACCAGCATTTTCTCCTTTTCCCTCAAAGTTTTCTATTTATCAAAAAATAAATGCATCATTTGAGCCACTATAAAATTATCATCTGCAAATGCTTTCAATTTGGACAGTTGTAAAATTCTGTCATTTGGTAAAGGGTTAAGCCATACTCTCTTGGCCTAATATGATAAATAAACAGCAGTCATATTTGGCAAATATTCCTCGACCTTATTCAACGTAATCATGGTTGATTTCAAAATGAGAATAATGGCCGCCCATGTAATTACTTAGTACTTAAGTGGTATCTGAGGTCAATCATGAAGTAATCCTTTCAATACCACAAGCAGACAACAATTTTCATTTTAAGGCAAACAGAATTGAAAATCATTATATCAACAAATGAACAATTGCTCCTTTTCCTGCAAAATGTCTTCCATTCTCATCCTGTTACTTTACTATTCTTAACAAAACGACAAAATTGTAGACTTGTCCAAATGCAAAGCATTAGCAGACGACAAAATATACATGACCCAAAGATTGAAACTTGGCTTTTAGAAGAAAAGAAAACATTGTAGGAAAAGGAGAAAATACTGGTTACCTGAGCATTTTCTCCATTTTCGACAATGTTTTCAGAAGGTTTCTTCCTCTGAGTCATAAAAGCCAGGGATTGTTGATATAAAAGCCAGTTGAAGAATTTGAAATTACGAATTACAGAAAATTCACATGCGGAAATTTTCTCCTCGTCTGGAACAGAGATACACTTTTTTCTGTTAGCCCTCTAACCCAAAAAGGCCTATGTTTACAGATCCAAAAGAAAAAGTCCTTTGAAAACATTGTGAGAAAAGTAGAAAATGCTGATTCAGCATATTTCTCTATTACCACCTTGTTTTTATCATCTGAAACAAAACTTTATCAACAGTTGATTGGTCTCCAAATACTGTTTAACTCATTACCAAACGACAAAATGTTAGGTTTGTCCAAATCGAAAGCATTTGCAGACGACAAAATAAAAGTGACTGAAAATTTGACATTTGTTTTGTGAAGGTTAGAAAACATTGTGGGAAAAGGAGAAAATGCTAGTTACCAGCATTTTCTCCTTTTCCCACAATGTTTTCTTCTAAGGGCTTCTTTCTCAGGGGCATCAAAAGTGGGGATTGTGTGGTAATGGGTTAACTCTTTACCACACAATCACAACTTTTAAAATGACCCTGAGGAAGAAACCTACAGAAAACACTGTGGGAAAAGGAGAAAATGCTGGTTACCAGCATTTTCTCCTTTTCCCACAATGTTTTCTAACCCTTCCCAAACCAAATTTCAATATTGAAGTCACATTTATTTTGTCATCTACAAATGCTTTCAATTTAGACAAGTCTATAATTTTGTTGTTTGGTAAAGAGTTAAATTGGATAAAATTTCCTCATAACAACAAAGAGTTACTAACGACAAAAAGTTAGACCGATCCAATTTGAAAGCACTTGCAGACGCCAATTTTAATGCGGCACAAATGGAGAAAACTGTCTTAGAAAAGGTAGAAAACATTGTGAGAGAAAGAGAACACCAGCATTTTCTCACAATATTTTCAAAAGCTTCTTTTTCTAAGTGTCAATCTAAGCCAGGATTGTGAGGCCAAGAATTTATCTTAACCCTTTACCAAACGACAAAATTTTAGACCGATCCAAATTGAAAGCACTAGCAGACAACAAAATAGATGTAACTCAAAAAATTGAAATATGTTTCCAGCAGGGTAGAAAACATTGTGAGAAATGGAGAAAATGCTGGTTACCAGCATTTTCTCCTTTTTCCACAATGATCTCAGAAAGCTTCTATCTCGGGGTCATAAAAAGAAGGGATTGTTTGGGAAAGGGTTAAACTAATCCTTTAACCCTATATACCAAACAATCCCTAGTTTTTACAACCCTGACATAGAGTCCTTTTGAAAACATTGTGGGAAAAGGAGAAAATGCTGGTAACCAGCATTTTCTCTTTTTCGCACAATGTTTTCTACCAAGCTATAAACAAATTTCAGTTTTCAGTAACATTTATTTTGTCGTCCGCAAGTACTTTCAATTTGGACCAGTCTAAAATTTTATCATTTTGTAAAGAGATAAGTACTGTGCTAAGGAGAGGTAATTGAATACTAGAGATTATTTAGAAACAAAATCCCAAGATTGTTAAATTCAGCTGAGTAATGTTGAGTCATGTGACTAATCTGATCTGTCATCGTACAACGCTTTACTGCTCTACCAACAGTAAATAAACTTGCAGCAGACGACTTTTAAAAACATCCTTATAGAGTATTGATAAAATGAAAAAAAAGTTAATCAACCCTTCACCACACAATGGCTACTTTTGACACTCCTGGAAAAGAAGCCTTTTGAAAAAATTGTGGGAAAAGAAGAAAATGTTAGTAACCAGCATTTTCTCCTTTTCCCACAATGTTTTCAATTGTATCAAAGAAAAATATACTATTTGAGCCACACTGAAATTGTCCTTTGCAATTGCTATCCATTTGGACAAAGCTAAAACTTTGTCATCTGGTAAAGGGTTAAATATACTTTTATAATTAAATCCCTAAGCAAGACAACAAAATTTTAGACTCTTCCAATCCAAAACTTGGCAGAAAACAAATTAACTCTATACCAAACGACAAAATTTTAGACTTGTCCAAATTGAAAGCATTTGCAAATGACAAAATAAATCTGACTGACAAAAGCTAAAACTTGACTTTCGAAGAAAAAGAAAACATCGTGGGAAAAGGAGAAAATGCTGGTTAGCAGTATTTGCTCCTTATTCAACAGTGTTTTTAAAAGCCTTCTCCATCAGGGTCGTTAAAACTTGGAGTTTTGTGGTAAAGGGTTAACCAGATGACAACATTTTAGAGAGGAAGAAATTGAAAAACATTTTGCAGACTACAAATTATCACTCTTATCGACCAAAACAGGAAATAACAGAAGGAAATTTAATTTTCCAGCCAATAATTTAACCCATAAGCACACAATCCCTACTTGTGACGCCGCTGAGAAAGAAGGCTTTAGAAACATTGTGGGAAAAGGAGAAAATGCTGGTAACCAGCATTTTCTCCTTTTCCCACAATGTTTTCTACCCTTCAAGGAACAAATTTCAAGTTTTCAATCAATTTATCGTCTGCAAATGCTTTTGATTCAGACAAGCCTTAAAATTGAGTTAACTCATTGGCATTACCACACAACAAAATTTTTGGTTTGTCCAAATCAAAAGTATTTGCAGATGACAGAATAAAAGTGACTGAAAATTTGAAATTTGTCTTGTGAAGAGTAGAAAACAGTGTGGGAAAAGGAGAAAATGCTGGTTACCAGCATTTTCTCCTTTTCCAACAGTGTTTTCTAGAGGCTTCTTTCTCAGGGTCGTCAAAAGTAGGCATTGTGAGGTAATGAGTTAACTCTTCACCATAAGGCCTTCAACACTTGAAGGACATTTGCATTCGGACATTTGCATTAAGTGCCGTCTGGGATCAGCCTGTGCTATCCCCACAGACTAATATGAGACGGCACTCTAAGACTACATTAGATTTTGTCTTACAGTAGATTTTCAAAAAAGAGAAAATTACATAAAAACAGCGTCAGCTCTGATTAGCCTGTGTGGACGGGGCAGGCTGATCCAAGATGACACTGGTGAGCCTAGGGAAATCGTAAGATGCCACATAAGATATCATGTAGCCTCCTTTCCTTGTGGGCTTCTTAACTCTTCCCAAACAATATTTTAGACTAGTCCAACATTTATACAGCACAAAAGAAGGGATTTGTGTCTGATAGTTTAGCAAACATTGTTGGAAGAAAGAGAAAATGCTGGTTTCCAACATTTTCTCTTTTCCAACATTGTTTTCAAAGGCCTATTCGGTCAGGGTCGTTAAAACTCAGGACTGTGCGGTAAAGAGTTATGGAAGGCAGCTAACTGCTGTACAATTATCAAACCAATTCATGTGATTTTCTCCTTTTTCCTCAATGTTAATCTACTCTTTCAAGTACAAATTCAAACATTTCTGCCAAAATCAATTTGTCCTCCGCTAATATTTCAAATTTAACCATTTTGAAATTTTACCAAAAAAGACTCAAGGATTCAGTTCATTTTTAGGTACAGTTTTAAGTTCAGTTTTCTCTTTCCAGATTTTTTTTCCTTTCCTTTTCGCTCAACTTTCTTCCTTGTTCTTTCTTGTTTTCCCAAAAATGTTCATGACAGTCCATTAAACTATGTGAAGGTTCGTCAATACTGCAGGCTCAAAGTGAAAAAAATGCTCCTTTCCACCATTCCATAAGTTTCCTTTTCAGTTGAATTTCTTCCAATTTATTAACCCTTTTTCAAAAAGTCCAAGGTTTTGATAAACCTTTTGAAGAAGTCTTTAGAAAATATTGTGGGAAAAGCAGAAAAAGCCGGTAACCAGCATTTTCTCTTTTTCCAACAGTGTTTTTCTACTCTTTCTGAGATAAATTTCATCACTTGTGCAACAGTTAAATTGTGGTCTCAATGTTCTTAGCCTTAATTTGGGCCAGTCTACAATTTTGTGATGTGATATTTGATTAAACATAATTTACTTAATTTTCCATTTCCGACAATGTTTTCATAATTCAGGTATCAGTTAAACTGCGGTCTGCATATGTTATTTATTTGGACCAGTCTACAATTTTATTATGTGGTATAGAATTAAACATTTTTTTTTCATTCTTCTTTTTCAACAGTATTTTTGTATAAATGCGTGCAAGAGCTAAATATTGTGGTCTACAAACGTTATTAATTTGGATTAGACTACAATTCTGTCATGTGTAAAAGAATTAACAATAATTAGCCTGTAAGCTCATTAGTTCATTTTATCGGTCATTAATCTATCTAACTACAAACAGATGGCACTGTGATTATCCCAACATCATGACAGAATGATAATCACATGGGTACATATCAGTCATATCTGTATCCGGAAAAGAATTCAAATCCGGGTTAGATAAAGAGAAGAATAAGTTTCTCTTAGTTTCTGTTTATTTGTCTTCCTTTATAATTTATCACACAATCCCAACTTCGAACGACTCTGAGAAACCTTCAGAAAACATTGCAGGAAAAGGAGAAAATGCTGATCGCCAGCATTTTCTCCTTTTCCCACAATGATTTCTACCCATCAGAGTCAGAAATTATCATAATACCAAACTTTAATTTGTTGTCTGAAAATGCCTTGAAGTTGGTTCAGTCCAAAACTTTGTCGTTTGGTAAAGAGTTGATCCTTTCTCACACAATCCCTACTTTTAACGATAACCAGCATTTTCTCGTTTTCCAAGATATTTTCTACTCTTTTCAACAAAACTTACGTACTTCGTACATCATTTAGTTTGTTATTTCAGTTATATTGTGGCGGCCGGCGTACCGATCCATCCATTCCTGGAGTTTCTTTTACCAGTACATTGCACAATTTTCTTTCCAAGCCACTGGCTGCTTTCCCACTTGATAATTAGCATAACAATAGTCAGCCATCTCTTATTCTGACTATTTTGATGGTCAAGTTTATATTGTTAAAAGCCATTTTCAAAACTGTTTTGGTCATTTCATGGTGACAGCTCATCTACTGATGTGTGTCCTGTTTTTTTTGTATTATGCGAGTCTTTTGTTTCACCAGGAACATATAAGGCAAGGGTTCCTAGCCTTTTTGTACATAATCTATACTTGTAAGAACCATGATAGTGGACGATTTGGAAAAGTAATAGTGTGGTAAAAAGAGAAGATGCTGGTAACCAGCGTTTTCTTTGTTTCCTACCATGTTTTTCTACAAATGCAAAGAATGTTTCCATGACTCTAGCAACTTTCAACTAGTAATCTTTCAACTAGTATTTTTATTTGTTGCACATTAGATAACCATGTACCTAACAGAAAAAATTTCGACAGGTCAAAATTTTGAAAGTATTTGAAGGCAACAAATTCAAGGTGGCCTCCAATGACAAAATTTGTTCTTCAGGGGGTACAAAACAATGTGGGAAAAGGAGAAAATGCTGTTAACCAGCATTTTCTCCTTGTCCTACAATGTTTTCATAAACCATCTACATCAAGGTCATTAAAAGTCGGGATTGTGTGGTAAAGGTTTAACCATTAACAAAGCGTCAAAAATTCCCCTACAGGGCCCCTCTTTTTTTGCAACTGAGAAAAAAGTGGTGGGAAAATCCCTGACAACATGTTTGTGTACAATCTATTTTTAGTCAAGTCAGCTGATTTCGGAACACAAAGGAAATACCACCAACCATGGACCACAATAAACCCCATTCATTATTAGTTTTATTTTCATCTGTCCTATAGCTCCCAGATGTGTGATATGACCAGGATATTATGACAATTGTATGGTGTTTAACACCATTTTCATCATTATTTTAGTTATTTAAAGCATGTTTACGGATTGAGACTCAGAGGAAAGCTTACCCTTCAGTTATATCGCGGGCGCCAGTGCACCTATCCATGAGTTCCTTTTACCAATACTTTGCATAGTTTTCTTTCCAAGCTACTGGCTGCTTTCCCATATGATCATCTGCAAAATATTGGTCAGTGGTTCGAAGGAATGAATCCTGTCACTTATCATCAATCCTAGGAAAGAAATTGGCTGAGCTAGGGGTCGTGGCCAGGGATCGAACCCTGGACCCCATGTTCTCAAGTCCTACACGCTACCGACTGAGCTACCAGAGCTTGGCAGGATGCATGACGAAGATGTATGACGCGAGGTTTTGCAGTTTTGAGATCAATGTACATGTCGTATTCTTCGAAGACTGACCAGTTTGCTATGATGCATCACTCTTCTGTAGTGAATACTTATCACAAACAATCCCTGTTTTTTACAACCTTGAGATAAATGCCTATAGAAGACATTGTGGGAAAAGGAGAAAATGCTAGTAACCAGCATTTTCTCCTTTTCCCACAATTTTTCCTACTCTTTCCAAATAGTTTCATTTTTTGATTCACATTTATTTTTTTGTCTGCAAATGCTTCCAATTTGAACTAGTCCAAAATTTTGTCGACTGGTAAAGAATTTAACTTACGACTTACCCAGAAAAGAGATCCAGGGGACAGTATCTGCTTGTCACGGGCCACTGGCCTTCTTTGGCCTGGAAAGAAACAAAGGAAAAATGTCAAAAACAAATAATTCATTCATTAGTATTTCTTCATTAGGGAAAAAAGTTTCTTTGTTTCCATGGAAGTTTCCCCAGAGCTGCCAATATAATCACTTTAACATACCACAATACAGTGGACTTGTCCAAATTGCAAGCATTTGCAGATGACAAACTAAATGTGACTGAAAAATTGAAATATGTTCTTAACTCTTTACCAAATGACAACATTTTGGATTGATCCAAATTGAAAGCATTTGCAGATGCCAACATATATGTGACTAAAGAATTGAAATTTGTTTTAGGAAGGGAAGAAAGCATTGTGGGAAAAGGAGAAAATGCCGGTTACCACTGAGGTGTTAAAAGTCGAGATTGTGTGGTAAAGGGTTCAAGAATAGAACATCTTGTGGTTTATACAAGCATTTTTCTCCTTCTCCCACAATGTTTTCAAAAGCCTTCTTCCTGATAACTCTTTTCCAAGCAACAAAAATGTCAACTTCTCCAAACTGAAAGTATTAGCTGAATGACAATTTGACTAAAATGGTACTGAAATGATGTGGTTGGGCTTTGATACAGTGGATAGTATGGTGGAAAAAGGAGAAAATGCTGGTTAATTAACTCTTTACCAAACAATCACTGGTTTTTACGACCCTGAGATAGAAGCCTTTTGAAAACATTGTTGGAAAAGGAGAAAATGCTGGCTAAACCCTTTACCAAACAAGCCCTGGTTTTTATGTGCCTGCAGAAAACGCTATGGGAAAAGGAGAAATTGCTCATAACAAGCAATTTCTCCTTTTTCCCAAAGTGTTTTCTAACCTTTTTGAGAATTTTCCGCCATTTTCTCAAAATCTAAAATTGTCGTCTGCAAAGTCTTTTGGTTTGGAAGAGTAGAAAATTTGTCGTTCAGGAAAGGGTTAACAGGTTTAAACTTGATACTGTGTCTGGCACAGGGTAAATTTCTAGGAATACAAAGTCAAACATTGTACAAGATCTCATTGCATGCTATTTTGTCACCACTCTTTACATCTTTATGCCGTTTTTGACAAATGGTATAATTATGGTAAAAGCATGTGATTTACTTTCTTTGTACATTCCATAATCTATAGGTCACGAAACAACGCAAACAATGGATGTATTTACATGAGTTTTGCACCAATATGCCTGAGTATTAGTCTAAATCTGAGCTCTTTACCAAATGACAAAATTTTAAACTTGTCAAAATTCAAAGCACTTGCAGACAACACGATAAAGTTAACTCAAAAATTGAAATCTAATTCTAGCAGGGTAGAAAACATTGTGGGAAAAGGAGAAAATGCTGGTTACCAGCATTTTCTCCTTTTCCCACAAGGTTTTTTTAAAAGCCTTCATTGCAAGGGTCGTGAAAATCAGGAATTGTTTGGTAAAAGGTTAAACAAAATGCCAAAAAATTCAGATTCTTCTAAATTGTAAGCATTTGCAGTCGACAAATGAAGGATGTCTCAGCTCATAATTTTATTTTTCCTTTAAAGGTGGGTATTTAGAATTTTCACATGACACCAAATTAAAAAATATATATATCATTGAAATTTATAAGAAAAAAAAATACAAATCATCAATAATTAAGAATCATAGAATTACAAAAAAAAAATTTTTGATGGTATTCCCTTAAAAGGCTACGTAGCCTCTTAAGCTATTTTTAGATTTCGTGCCAAAATTCAATAAAGCATTGTGGGAATGTCAAGTTACTGGAACGTGACTAATAACACTTAAATTCCGTTACAAAACAAACATGTAATAATATTTTTCCATTATGTCTTCTTCGGACGGATGTTTGAAACTTTGTCTGTGTTTTAATATTCCTTTATTTAGATGAGAGAATTTATAATCTAAAAGTAGAATGTGTCTCCCGTTGGTGTCAACCTGGTCCGTAATAAATCTCTAATTTCTCGTGTTATCAGATGGTTTTCGACTACTGGGGTTTTATGTACGCAAATTAAAAGTCTATGGGGGTATAAGGATGATTTTTTGCATTTCTGTAAAATTTTCGTACCAAAATCTGAAGGGCCACCTTTAAAAGGATACAGTGTATTGTGAGACAAGGAGACAATGCTGCTTTCCATTTTTTTCTTCTTTTACCAAGCTATCGGCAAACCGTTCTTTCACCAAATATGGAAAAATTTTGGACTTGACCAACATTAAAGCATTTTGGAGATTAAAAATTATATAAACTAAAAGACAATTTCTTTCTGACAGGGTAGAAATCATTTTGAGAAAAAGTGAAATTACCAGTTGACAGCATTTTCTCCTTTTTTTCAAGATTCAAGATTCTCAGAGTTCTTAACTCTTTACCAAATAACAATATTTTAGACTGGTCCAAACTGAAAGCATTTGCAGACGGCAAAGTAAAAGTGACTAAACATTTGAAACTTGTTTTGGGAAGGGAAGAAAACATTGTGGGAAAAGGAGAAAATACCAGCATTCTCTCTTTTTCCAACAATGTTTTCAAAAGGCTTCTTTCTCAGGGTCATCAGAAGTCAGGATTGTGAGGAAAAGGGTTTTGTATTGTGAAGAATCCTAGATTCATTCTTTTAGCTATGGGAAAAGGAGAAAAATTAATGCTGACTACCAGGTTTCCAACATTTTCTCCTTTACCCATAATGTTTTCAAAAATCTTCTTTCTCAGGGTCATCAAAAGTCAGCATTGTGCAGTAAAGGGTTAATTAACTGGCCATAAGAGCCAAACAAGTTATGAAATATACATTATGGGATACATCTGTTAACCCATTACCACACAACCCCAGACTTTTAATGACACTAACAAAAGAAGCCTTTTGAAAACACCGTGGGAAAGGGTTAGTTTTCTACTCCTTCCCAATCAATTTTCAATTTTTGATTCACATTCATCTTGTTGTCTGCAAATGCTTTCAATTTGGACTTGTCTAAAACTTTGTCATTTGGTAATGAGTTAACCCTTTACTCCATAGATACTCATTTCTACGCATTGCTTGTAGAAGCCTTCGGAAAACATTGTGGCAAAAGGTGAAATTGCTCGTCACGAGCAATTTCACCTTTTGCCACAATGTTTTCTATGCTATCAAAAGGTGTCATATACACATAAGAAAGAGCTTCATCCTTGCTGTTATGTAGGGTCAGTTAGAGATACCATAGAAATGCCTTATGGGGTAAAGGGTTAAACAATATTACACTGCTTCTATTTTATAAAGAGTTGCCAAGAGTTTCAATTGACGTCAAGACGTCTTACGTGATAAGATCATGACTTTCCCTCGAGGCTGAAAACACCGAGAATAGCTCAGCTGACAAAACAAGCCGTATTGTAAATCATTACTATACCTACTTCTATATGTTTCTTTCCTAATACGTCTTCTACGTGAACTTTTCCACGCACGCTAACTCTTTATCAAATAACAAAATTTTAGACTTAACCAAGTTGTACATATTAGTAGGCGACTTTTTCCACAATGTTTTCTAAAGCTTTCTGTCCCAGGATCCTTTAAACTGGGGATGGAGTGTATAGGGTTAACTCTTTATCAAACAACAAAATTTTAGACTTGTCCAAATTGAAAGCACTTGCAGTTGACAAAATAAACGTAACTCAAAAATTGAAATTTGTTTCCAGCAGTGTAGAAAACCTTGTGGGAATAGGAGAAAATGCTGGTCACCAACATTTTTTTCCTTTTCCCACAATGTTTTCAAAAGTCTTCTATCCCCGGGTCGTAAAAACCAGGAATTGTTTGGTAAAGGGTTAACTGCTTCTAGGCTAACTTTTAATGAAACGATCCCAAGTTTTAATGATTGATTAATTGTATGGTGTTTAACACCATTTTCAACATTATTTTTAAGTTATATTGTGGCAGCCAGTGCACCTATCCATGCTTTCCTCTAGTCTCAATACTCTCTCCATGCCACTGGCTGCTTTCCCACATTACCATCATTGAAACGATGGTCAAAAATTGGAGAGGAATGAACCCCGTCACAATGACCATCATCAATCCACCCCAAGTTTTAATGACCTTGTAGAAAAGACTTTGAAAACTATTTCCAGGAAAAAGATGGGGAAAAAAAGCAACATTATCTCCTTTTCCCACAATGTGTTCTATGATTTCAAAAAAGCCATCATCACTCCAGCCATATTCATCTTGTCGTCTGCAAAAGCACTGAATTTGATCAAGACTAATATCTTATTATCTGTAAGGAGTTATTTTCTGACCCTACTACAATGACGATATCTTAGACTGGTCCAAATTGAAAGCATTTGCAGACAACAAAAATGACTCTGACAACTGGATTTGTTTCTGAAAGGTCTTAAAACATGTGTAAAGAGAAGAAATGCTGGTAACCATTATTTTCTCCTTTTCCTAGAATGTTTTCAGAGCCCTCTTCCTTCGGATTGTTAAAATATGGGCTTTTAGTTGTACAGGGCTCAACTAAAGCTTTATAGTGGCTAAAAAAATCTGTCCTCGATGAGGTAGAAAACATTGTGGGAAAAGGAGAAAATGCTGGTTACCAGCATTTTCTCCTTTTCCCACAATCTTTTCAAAAGCCTTCTTCCTCAAGGTGGTTTAAACTCCCACATTGTGAAATAAAACGTTCAACAAAAGGTTTACAGTGACAAGAAAAATATGTCGAAAGGCTGCATAGGTCATGAGAGTATGTTGTGAAACTCACCGACATTTTGTAATGTTATCAGCCAGCTTAACTCTATACCATATAATCATGACTTTTAACTATCCTGGAATAAAAGCCTTTCGAAAACATTGTGGGAAAAAGGAGAAAATGATGGTTACCTGCATTTTCTCCTTTTCCCACTGTTTTTAAAAGACATCTTTCTCAGAATCATGAAAATTGGGAAAGGTCGATCTGTTGTCTGCAATTTGGTTGGTTGTATTGGGGTTCAATGCCACTTTAACAGCTAAGGTCATATCATGGCGGTCCGTGATTCACATGTGTTTCCTGTCTTTCTCACACCATTACTAACGCAACTTTCTTTCCAAAGCCACCAACTACTTTTCTCACATGCTTCAGCAGCGGTGAGAGGCCAATATATGCCGGAAAGAAAGTTTGCCTCAATGTCTGTGCTTTCCTGAGATTTCATAAACTATTTATTCACGTACTTTCAAAACCCATAGCTGCTTTCCCACATAAACATCTTTGAAAAAATGGTAAGCATTGAGAGGAATGAATGCAGTGTCCTTGAACGCGAGGTAGAGCTTCAAGGTCTCGAGTTCTATACCCTGGAGTGCATGTCCGCTTTTGGATCTTTCATCTGCCCACACATTCGGCACAAGGACTAGCCTGGTGTAGTGCCCCGGAAGTAGAATCAAGAGAGATTAATACAAGTTGCAAGTACTTGATTCTCAAATTGATGCAATTTAACTATGTTTAACCCTTTACCACACAATGATAACTTTTAACGACCTTGAGGAAGAAGCCTTTTGAAAACATTGTGGGAAAAGGAGAAAATGCTGGCTGACCAGCATTTTCTCCTTTTTTCACAATTTTTTTTTACCCTATTAAAGCAAAATTGCACCACTGAACCACTTTACAATTGTCGTCGGCGAATGCTTTCAATTTGGACAGGTCTAAAATTTTGCTATGTCCTAATAGGCTAAACTTAGGGGTGAATCCAGTTACAATGACTATCTCCATTCCTCAGGGAGAATTTGCAAAGCCAAGGATAGAGTTAAGGTTATGCAAGAAACTTTGACTGTTGTACCTGATGAACAACAAACAAGTGACACTGGAGTTTGGACTGTGTCACAAACATGGTCAACAAACAAAATACAATCCTCACTTCACTCTATACAAAGTAACATAATTTTAGACTGGTTCAAATTGACGGCAATTTTTGGATGACAAAAACAACATGGCTCCTATGCTGTGATGTGTGTCTAAAAAGGTAGAAACTTTGTGGGAAAAGGAAAAAATGCTGGAAAGCCTACATAGGTGCACCTACCACCATGATATAATTGAAATAACGTTGAAAACACTATACAATCAATCAATCTTTGCAAATGGTAAATCATTCATTGCGCAATAATAATACTTTTTTCTTAACCCTTTCCCAAACGACAAATTTTGGAATCTTCTAAACTGAAAGAGTTTGCAGACGACAATTTTATACTTTGAGAAAATGGCAGAAAGTTCTCAAAAAGGGTAGAAAACACTGTGAGAAAAGGAGAAATTGCTCGTTACGAGCAATTTGTCCTTTTTCCACAGTATTTTCAAAAGACTTTTACTCCAGACGCGTAAAAACCAGGAATTGTTTGGGAAAGGGTTAAATAATAACTATTAAAAGCATTGTGTAAAAAGGGAGGAAATGCTGGTAATCAGTCTCTTCTCTCTTATCCACAATGTTTTCAAAAGCCTTCTTGCGGGTCTGGACAATACAGGACCATTTGGGAAAGAAGACAATCCAAACTTTTCAATCCTGATGAAAAAAAAACTTTCAAAAACATTGCGGGAAAAGGAGAAAATTACTCGCAATGTTTTCTACCTCCCAAAATCAATTTTTGAGTCACTTTGATTTTGTCACCAGCAAATGCTTTAATTTTGGACTTGTCTAAAATTTGTCATTTTGCAGAGGGCTAATTACTGTTACTGTCAAGTAAAGTCTGATAAGTCTCTTGTGTTTGATGAATAACAGTGATAAATATCTGATAGATTTATCAGTGCTCCTTCATAACAGTGATAAATATCTGATAGGTGTAACAAAGCCCTTCTGTAACAAGAGGAAATATTCGCTTGAACCCCAGAGACAAAACTTGACAACGACTAAAATCCTACACACCTCATCATAATAGTATTTGTTCCAGAAAATTTGGCCTTCGACAAATTTGCAACATATACAAAACCTACCCAGTTAAGTGTTTTATAAAAAAGCTGCCCACATTTACTTAGACCACAATTTTTGACAAGGTGATGACAATAACCCATTATATTTCACCTTTTGGCCTAAACAAAATGGCCAAAAATCTTCATTACTAGTACCCCTATACCACACATGTACAAAATCCACATATTTAACAGCCCCGAGTAAGAAACCTTGTGGAAACATTGAAGAAAAATGATAAAATGTAATAAACCAGAGGCTTGGGGAACACTGAGCAAAGCTTGGGTAAAAGAAAGTCAAGGAAAGAATGGCCAAGATGTAATAGTCGCCATTATCTGTTGAAATATTAAAATAATGTTAAAAGAAGTGATACAAACAAACAGTCAATCAGTCAACCGACCAGCAAACTGATCAACCAACCAACTGACCAACAAATCAATCAAATGTTCACCTTAAACTCTTTACCAGACAACAGAATTTTAGAATGTTCCAAATTGAATTGCAATAGCAGAAGAAAAAATTAAAGTGACTCAAAAACTGAAATTTGTTTTGGGAAGGGTAGAAAACATTGTGAGAAAAGGAGAAAATGCAATCAGCATTATTTCCTTTGCAGTCTGCACTTAAATATGGACAAGTCTAAAATTTAGTCGTTTAGTAACTTAAGCCTACTTAACCTTTTCCCAAACAACAAATTTTAGACCCACCCAAACTGAAAGAGTTTGCAGACAACAATTTTTAACTTGATGGAAATGGCAGAAAGTTCTCCAAATTGGTTGAAAACACCATGGGAAAAGGAGAAACTGCTTGTTACGAGTAATTTCTCCTTTTCCCCCCACAGTGTTTTCAAAAGACTTGTACTGCTGACACATAAAAATGAGGGCGTGTTTGGGAAAGGGTTAAAGTTGATTGTTATAGGGCCAAACATATTTACCTGTCATTGCCCAAAAACTATCATAACTGTTACTGTACATTGTTCTAGAATATAGACCATTGTACCACACTGTCCCATTACATGCAATCACACAAACAAGAGGGCCATGATGGCAGTGTATTGCTCCACTGGCTTCAGGACTACAAACCACACATGCCCAACATTAAAATTCCATAAAAACTGCCCTAGAAAAAAGACCATTGCACCACACTATCCCCTGACCCATTCATTAATTCACAAATGATGCCAAATATTTCTCAAAGTTGAATTTTGAAACAAGAGGGCCAAAATAGCTTTGTATTGCTCCACTGGTCCATAGTAAAAGCCCTATGTACCAAACATTATACAATACTTGGCAAATTTCCTTCAAACAAGAGACCCTGAGACATGGTTAAAATTGGAATCCCTTAAGTTCTTATGGTTTGTAACAAGAACATTTCAGAAGTTTTGACTATGTAAGCCCATGTACAACTTCTGACCCCCATGGTGAGATAAAATTTGACTCTTGGGCTGTAATTTTGCCATTCTCTGTAGAGCCCAACTAAATAAAACCACATGCAAAATTTGGTTGCCCAAATGGCTTAACCCATTACCACTCAATCCCTACTTTTGACGCCCCTGAGAAAGAAGCCTTTTGAAAACACTGTGAGAAAAGGAGAAAATGCTGGTAACCAGCATTTTCTCCTTTTCCCACAGTGTTTTCTACCCTTTCCAGAACAAATTTCTATTTTTCAGTCACCTTTATTTTGTCGTCTGCAAATGCTTTCAATTAGGACCAGTCCAAAATTGTCTCGTGTGGTAATGGGTTAAAGTACTGGGAGATTTCTCTATAAAAGCCTATGAAAAACTTGTGACCATCAGGCAGGGTCAAATTTGACCCAATGGCTACCATTTGGGCACTCTTGGTAGATGCCCTCTAGATAAAGCCACATGCAAAATTTGGAAGCCCTAGGTCTTAAGGTTAGGTACAGGAAGATTGCTACAAGTTTTATCTTTATAAGCCCATGTAAAACTTGCAACTCCCAGGGCAGGGCCAATTTTGACCCCAGGATTATAGTTTGAAGAAACAGGATAGAGGTCTGCTAGATAAAGCTAAATGCCAAGTCTGGTAGCCCCAGGCCTTATGGTTTCAGACAAGAAGATTTTCAAAGATTTCCCAATCATTTTTATTCCTTGGCAACCCAAGTTTTTGAAGGAATCAACTTCTTTCAACAAATACTATAGAGGACCATAGAGGAATAATTTCTGTGATTAAAATTTGATGGGTAGTTTCTGACAAGATGTTATATAAAAGTTAACACAGGCACACACAGACGCATGACAGACACCAGGCAATGACATAAGCCCGTTTTAGGATCTTTAAAACTCACAATAGTGTGGTGAAGAGATAAGATGTCACAGCCTAAAATTGTTAAAGCTGTCCAAGTCTGAATACAATGATCACTATCAGATCTAATATATATTGTCCTTAACCCATTATTAAACAACAATCCTTTAGACTGGTTTAAGTTGAAAGCATTTGCAGATGATAAAATAAAAGTGATTGAAAACTTGAAATTTGTTTTGTGAAGGGTAGAAAACATTGTGGGAAAAGTAGAAAAATGCTGGTTACCAGCATTTTCTCCTTTTCCCACAATGTTTTCTAAAGGCTTCTTTCTCAGGCACGTCAAAAGTAGGGATTGTGTGGTAATGGGTTAAGCATGTAATGTAACACAACCCCTTCTGACCCTAATATTGTCAAAATATTTTTCCAGAGAAGATCTTTTTTTGAAAAAACATCGTAAAAGTAGCCTTTGCTTGGACTTGGTTGAGTACAGTGTCAAGGATTTCAAGAAGTCATTGCCAAACTTAATTACCTGTCACTGACCCAAGACAATGATAAATACTGTCCTGGTTCTGAGACTGTCATATAAAACAGTAACCCCACCACCATATAATTAACTGTTTACCACACAATCCCGACTTTTAACGACCCCGAAGAAAGAAGTCTTTTGAATACATTATGGGAAAAAGAGAAAATGCTAGTCTACCCTTCCCAAACCAAATTTCTATTTTTCAGTCACATTTATTTTGTCGTGTGCAAATGCTTTCAATTCAGACCAGTCTAAAATTTTGTCATTTGGTAAAATTACACTTGTGCTGCCGCTCAAAAGGTACATTTTTACTCGCTTTTAGCCAGTTTTTTAACCCATTTCATTTTTATTCTGCCCGCCCGGGTGTCTCAGTGGGGAGCGTGTCGGACTCATGACCTGGTGGTTGTGAGTTCAACACCCGGTTGAGGCAAACTTTCTTTCCAGCGTATTTTCGCCTCTCACCTCTGCTAAAGCCTGTGAGAAAAGTAGTCGGTGGCTTTGGAAAGAAAGTAGTGTAAGTGCCGGTGTAAGAAAGCCAGGAAACACATGTGCTTCACTGACCGCCATATGACCATAGCTGTTAAAGTGGCGTTAAACTCCAATACAACCAATCATTTTTATTCTATAAAACTATTATCATTTCTACATTTCATAATGCCAAATGTTGCCCCAGAATTGCAAGATGGCACAGATTACTACAAATAGAAAATGCATTTCATCTGATTGAGGCCAGCAAAAGAAGCACTAAAATGTTGTTTCTAGTTTTAAGTCAAGGACAAATCCCTTCAGTTCTTTACCTACATGCCATAAATTTTATCGGTCATTTATACTTATCGGTCATTTAAGAAATAATCTTCTTTCTATCGTGGTCTATCGTTCAATAAACCACAGTTGTGAGTTATGAGGCACAATAAATAATCCACGAGGGCGATAGCCCGAGTGGGTTATTCATTGCGCCTCATAACTCACAACGTGGTTTATTGAACGATATACCACGATAGAAAGAAGATTATTTCGATTCTAACATGGCCAATTCTTAATGAAAGGAAAACAAGTTCAAACTGAGAGTAAAAACGCGGATGAAGATTATGTTCCATTGAATAATTCACTCATTGAATGACGTCACTCGATATAGGATGACGTCACTCGACATGGATTGTCGCAGATTTTACCACGTTTTCCTTGCACTGTGTTTATGGAGCCAAAGTCGCGTGTCATGTTAGAATTATATGTTTACATCTCTGACCGATATCTGAACCACTCTACACAATATAGATTTTACAGCTTTTTTTTTTCTCATTGGCAGTGAAGATGTATCCTTGAGGTCTAACCCCCTACCAAATGACAAAATTTTAGACTCGTCCAAATTGAAAGCATTTGCAGATGATAATTTCAATGTGGCTCAAATGATGCAATTTGTCTTTGGTAGAGTAGAAAACATTGTAGGAAAAGGAGAAAATGCTGGTTACCAGCATTTTCTCCTTTTCCTACAATGTTTTCTACTCTATCAAAGACAAATTCTAGAAATGCTGGTTACCAGCATTCTCTCCTTTTCCTACAATGATTCAATAGGTGCCAAGCCCCGATAGCTCAGTCGGTAGCGTGCAGGACTTGAGAACACTAGGTTGAGGGCTCAATCCCTGGCTCAGCCAATTTTTTTCTGAGGATAGATAATAGTCACTGCGATAGGATTCATTCCCCTCCCACCGCTGACCTTTGTTTCGACAATGATCATGTGGAAAAGCAGCCAGTGGCTACAAAAGAAAAATGTGCAAAGTGCTGGTAAACAAAACTTGGAATACATGGATAGGTGCACTTGCTGCCACAATATAACTGAAATAATGTTGAAAACGGTGTTAAACACCATGCAATCGATCATTTCAATAGGCCTCTTTTTCAGGGTCGTTAAAAACGTGTGGATTGTGTAGTAAAGAGTTAAAACTATACACAAACATGGAAGAAAAACATTTTGGACTTTGAACTTTCATGTACCATGGGGGTCATCTAAGTTGTGTCATGAATTCTAATCTTGTTTTCTGAAACTGCCATGATAAAATACTGTGGTGTACAAGTTTCGAAAAAGGTCAATGTCAAGTGATCTCGTTTCATCAGATTACATAATTCGATCTTATCGCCAAATAGTGAGTTTTAGTTTCATAAGATTATTTAATCTAGCTTGTTTTATCACAATGTATTGAGTTTTTGTTTCTTAAAATTACTTAGCTCTATACCAAACGACAACACTATAGAATTGTCCAAATTGAAAGTATTTGCAGATGACAAAATAAATATGACTGAAACCTTGAAATTTGGTTTAGGAACGGTAAAAAACATTGTGCCAATTTTAAAGCTGGTTACCAGCATTTTCTCCTTTTCTCACAATGTTTTCAAAAGGCTTCTTTCTCAGTTTTTCCCAGTTAAAAGTGGGGATTGTGTGGTAAAGAGTTAATCCAACTTCTCACATCATTATGGGATTATCCATAATCCCTTAACCCTACACCACACAATATTGACTTTTAACAACCATCAGAGAGAAGGCTTAAAAAAACATTGTGAGAAAAGGTGAAACCTTTGTCACTTGGAAAAACTGAAATTTGTTTCCAGCATAGTAGAAAACATTGCAGGAAAAGGAGAAAATGCTGATTACCAGCATTTTCTTCTTTTCCCACAATGTTTCCAGCCAGAGGGCTTCTTTCTCATGATCATGAAAAACCAGGGATTGTTTGGGAAGGGATTAAAAGGATAGAGACACAATCCTTATCCGTATTTTCTCCTTTTCAAACAATGTTTTCAAAAGCCTTCTTTTGCACAGGTGTTAAAAGTCAGCATTGTGTGGTACAGGGTTAAAGCATGAAAAAAGTCCAAAATTTTGGTCTTTTGTAAAGAAATTCAAAAACAAAATACCGGTATTTTGGCTTGTCAACATTGAACACAATACGGAGACCAAAATAAAGTGTTACCAGAAACATTAGACTTGTCAAACAAAAGGTAGAAAACAATGTGGGAAAAACAGAAAATGCTTATAATCAACATTTTCTCCTTTTCCCAAAATCTTTTCTGAACCCTCTTTCTTACAGTTATGAAAACTTGGGATTTTGTGTAAAATGGTTCAAATTTGTTCTACAGAACAGTTAACAGTGTAAATCTAATGTTATAACATTGGACGACCAGCATGTCGTATCATAATCTTCCCCCCCCACCTTTCCCATCTTTCTTATATTCTGGACAAAGTTCAAAAAGGTAAAAAAAATATTTATTTTTTAATACTAGGACAATATTCATGTAACATAAGTGACCTATATCTTGACTTATATCTGGCAAATAGGTAGATGACCTATCACTTACTCCATTTATTCTGATGTATGATGAGCTAGAAATGTACCTGCCATTTACATACCCTACTCACTTTTAGCCATTGAGACAAACGGAACTGGCAACTTTCACCCTTTACCAAACAAGCCCTGGTTTTTACAACCCAGAGGAAGAAACCTTCTGAAAACATTGTAGGAAAAGGAGAAAAGGAGAAAATGCTGGTAACCAGCATTTTCTCCTTTTCCCACAATGTTTTCTATTCTTCTATGTTCAAGTTTTAATTTTTGAGTCGCATTTATTTTGTCATCTGCAAATGCTTTCAATTTGGAAGGTTCTAAAACTTTGTCATTTGGTAAAGAGTTAAGAATGATAATACTTCAAATTAGCAGGACATTACAGGGCTATAACAACACCTAAATAATTTAAGCCACAATGTTTTCAAAAGGCTTCTTTTCCAGGAGCGTCAAAAGTAGGGATTGTGTGGTAATGGGTTAAATCTAGAACACCTATAGAGATCCAAGTTTTAAGAGTCACAAACACACCATAGAGATTCATTGTGGTAACTTCGAACTTCTTCCGATGAAAACTGTATAAGGATTTGCGCACACAAGAAACTGCTAATGGACAGACGGATAGACGGTTGACTAGGACTACAACATGATATGACCCTTACAGCGTATGAAAATTTAGTACTAATGATTTGACAGAAAAACTTTACTCACTTAAGTTGCTGATGCATACAAAATTTGCAGACTTGAGATTTTATTTCATATTTGCAGACCACTATAGGGCTATCACAATATCAATAGTTTCTACAAAACTACTTTAGCTAAAAATAGACCAATGATTTGACAGAAAAACTGTACTCACTTTAAGTCGCTGATGCATACAAAATTTGCAGACTTGAGATTTTACCCCAGACTTGCCGATCTCTTCTGTGTGTATAAAGGCTTTCTTCGGCTGCAAAAATTAAATAAACCAATTTGATGTGTACAAAAATATTATCATGCACATACTGTGTAATCAGAGTTCTATATAAGATGGCGTGATGGTATTCTAAATCCATTATTTCTCTTCAAAACCCTAATTTGTGGGTACTCGTTATAGTCATCTTGATGAGACGATTCTGATGAGTACCCACAACATAGGGTTTAGTGGAGAATACATGTAATTACTATTTTCAATTTTGGAATCAAAATCACTACCTCTGTTGCTATGGTAATTCACTGAGGCCTTTAACCCTTTACCAAATGACAAAATTTTAGTCTGGTCCAAATTGAAAGCACTTGCAGACAACAAAATAAGCTTAACTCAAAAATCGAAATTTGTTTCCAGCAGGGTAGAAATCATTCTTGGAAAAGGAGAAAATGCTGGTTACCAGCATGGTTACCAGCATCTTCTCCTTTTCCCATGATGTTTTCAAAAGGCCTCTATCTCATGGTTGTAAAAATCAGGGATTGTTTGGGAAAGAGTTAAGACATAATCCTGAGTTTTTTCAACTTTAGGGATGAAGCCTACTAAAAAAGTGGGAAAAGGAGAAAATGCTGGTGACCAACATTTTCTCCTTTTCCTACAATGTTTTCTAACCTTTCAAATATAAATTTCAGTTCTTGAGAGATGTTTACTTTATCATCCGCAAAAGCTTTCAACTTGGACAAGTTTTAAACTTTACTGTTTGATAAAGAGTTGAAATAGGGATTATCAATTTAAATTAAGGTTAACTTACATGCATTACAAATCAATGTGCAAAAAGAAGAAAATGATCATTCTAAGCAAACTTTCATTTATTTACAATCTTCCTTTCTGCTCTCTTCCAGCCCCCCCCCCACCCCCCACCCCCACCCCTAAAAAAAACATAGGAGGGCCATGGTTGCCCTATATCGCTCACTTGATCTTAATTGTATAAATAAAATGTTTGGTAATACAGACAAAGTCAGGTAAAATACAGCTGAGCAGAACAGTATGAGAAGCAAAGATTCACTGATCAAACATTGCTGGAGAATTTCACAGCTCCTCGAATGGTTTAGATAGAGATGCTCTTCACAGGTTTATCTGCAGTTTACTCTTTACTAAAGAACAAAACTTTGCACTCGTACAAATGGAAAGCTTTTGCAGACAACAAATAGAACATATCTCGAGATCTGTCTTCAAATGGGTAGACAAAGAGAAATTGTTCCTTTCTAAACAATGCTTTCAACAGCATTTTAGTTCGGATTCATTCAAAGTCCAGCCTTTCTAGTAAATATAAATGGCCATCTTCCAGTATTTTGGGTAATAACATGTATATGAACATTTCATCAATTCTTACCTTGATTTCAACACTAATGGTTGGATTTGAACACTTAGAACTGAAGATAGGTCCTCGAACAAAACACAAATCTGGCATGACTAGGGCTGAGTGGGTGGTTGGATCGACTGTAAAGTGTTCCACATCTTTTCCCTTTCTTTGGGCTATAATGGAAAGGAACATTATTTGTTGATTGATTGTAAGGTGTTTAACACCATGTTAAACATTATTTCACTTATTATCACTATTACTTTTTAATGAATAAAGCTGACTGGGTGGTTGGATGAACTGTGAGGTGTTCCATGTCTTTTCTTCCTTTTTGGCTGCTTATAATGACAAAGATAAAGAATTAGTTAATTCTCTTGTAATTTTACCAGCTAACTCTTAGATTACTCTAAGACTTTTTGATACTGTAAGCATGTTAGGATGACTCAAAGGAAACTTGATCAAAGATCATAGTACCTTTTGGAGTCCATGAGGGGCACTTTTGCTGATTTTTTAGTTAACTCTTTACCACACAATCCCAATATTTGAAGACCCTGAGAAAGAGGCCTTTTGAAAACAGTGTGGTAAAAGGAGAAAATGCTGGTAACAGCATTTTCTCCTTTTTCCACAATGCTTTCTACTAATTCAGTGACGTATGTCATCATTTGAAAAACATTTTGAACTGTAATCCATCAATTCCTTCAATATAGACGAGTCTAAAATTTTCCTGTTTGGCAAGGGGCTACAGGCTTACTAGACGCCAATTGTGAACAATTTGAGATTCAAACTGCAGGCAAACCTTGTTTACTCTTAACCACACAATCCCGACTTTCAATACTTTTGAAAACATTGTGGGAAAAGGAGAAAATGCTGGTAACTAGCATTTTCTCCTTTTCTCACAATGTTTTCTACCCTACCAAATTAAAAAATCATTTTTTGAGTTACATTTACTAAGTCGTCTACAAATGCTTTTAATTTGGACTAGTCCAAAATTTTGTCATTTGGTAAAGAGTTAATAGAGTTAACTCATTACCAAACAACATTTTAGGTTTGACCAAATTGAAAGCATTTGCAGACGACAAAATAAAAGTGAGTGAAAATTTGAAATTTGTTTGTGAAGGGTAGAAAACATTGTGGGAACAGGAGAAAATGCTGCTTACCAGCATTCTCTCCTTTTCCCACAATGTTTTTGAAAGGCTTCTTTCACAGGGTCTTTAAAAGTCCGGATTGTTTGGTAAAGGGTTAAAGGTATGGATATTATTACCACCCTGACACAGTCTGACAGCAGTTCAAGTCACTGGCAGAAAAATGAATCTCCAAACTCAGAATTAAAGTTGGAAACTTGCATTTTTACTCCAGTATTTTTTTACTTCTGGTCATTAGTAGGCCTTAACTCTTTACCACACAATCCCGACTTTTAACCACCCTGAGGAACAAGCCTTTTGAAAACTTTGTGGGAAAAGGAGAAAATGCCGGTAACCAGCATTTTCTCCTTTTCACAAAATGTTTTCTACCCGTCACAAAACAAATTTCAAATTTTCAGTCACTGTTATTTGTCGTCTGCAAATGCTTTCAATTTGGAACAGTCTAAATTTTTTTTGTGTGGTAAAGGGTTAAAGATATGTTTCAGGACAAAAATTATTTGTGATAAAACTGGGAGCTTTCCAGTAACTTCTTATATTGCATCGTGAATAAATATCAGACATTTACAATGAAAATTTCAGAGCTATTCTTTTACAGTAAGACCTTCTTTGGGGCAACATCTATAATGCAAGCATGGTGTATTAAATCTTTACCAAATACCAAAATTTTAGAATTGTACAAGTTGGTAGTTACAGCCAAATAAACTGTGGTTGGAGAATTTGTTTCCCCCAAATATTTTCAAAAGATACGATTCATTGGTGAAGGATTAAGCAAGCAGAGTTTGAGTTACAAGCAATGGCAAATACATATATGTTAAAATGAATGCAAGCACTGGGTCTTAGCCGCACTGTGTGAAGACAAAAAAAGAAAGCATCAAGGGAAAAAATCCTTATCTCCCACCATATATTGCCATTGGCCTAATTAGTATTAGCTTCAAATTCTATGATAATTTCACTTTTTTTAATTGAAATTTTAGAACAGAAAACATTGTGGGAAAAGGAGAAAATGCTGGTTAACTGCATTTTCTCCTTTTCCCTCAGTATTTTTAGAAGGCTTCTGTCTGAGGGATATGAAAACCTAGAATTGTTTGGCACAGGGTAAAGAATACCAGTGCATGTATTAGAAAAGGAAATGTACGTTATTAGGTGGACGGTCAGGTGGCCGGGGACTTGGAAACTTGTTCAAGGCTGTGGTGAATCATGTCACCCTGAGCTGAAGTTGAGGTGGCAACATTACGGAAACTGCTTTTACATTGGTTTGGCCAGTGTACATGATATATATGTTTGGGGCATATTATCCAATCAGATCACGAGACATTTCTTTGCAATATAATGATACTTTTTTTACATGAAATTTGTTTCATTTTATTGGTTAACCCTTTCCCAAACAAGCCCTTGTTTTTACGTGTCTGCAGTAAAAGTCTTTTGAAAACACTGTGGGAAAAGGAGAAATTGCTCGTAACGAGCAATTTCTCCTTTTCCCACAGTGTTTTCTACCCTTTTTGAGAACTTTCTGCCATTTTCTCCCAATCTAAAATTGTCGTCTGCAAACTCTTTCGGTTTGGAAGGGTCCAAAATTTATCGTTTGGGAAAGGATTAAGCCCTTCACCAAAGAACCCCACATGTCCATTACCTTGACCCTTTACCACACAATGACAACTTTTTACGCCCCCGAGCAAGAAGCCATTTGAAAACTCTTACGAACGAAGTCCGTAACAAAGAAACAAATGAATAAATGCATGGCAGAAATAAGGATCGGAGCGGGATTCGAACTCCGAACTCCCGGACGCAAAGCCAACACCCTAACCACTGAGCCAAAGAGATATCTCCCTGACGCAGTAGCCAGGTATTGTATTTAAATCGGGAGTATGCCATGCAGGAAGGAGTGGTCTCCCGTAACACACCCCCTCTTAAAGTCATCATTTATTGATGACTCAAAGCCTTATTAGGCAGGAAGTCCGATTTTGGACAACAAATGGGATTAATGGCTCAATGGCCCATCCCGGACGAGCCCCCATCTTACGAACGAAGTCCGTAACAAAGAAACAAATGAATAAATGCATGGCAGAAATAAGGATCGGAGCGGGATTCGAACTCCGAACTCCCGGACGCAAAGCCAATAACCTAACCACTGAGCCAAAGAGATATCTCCCTGACGCAGTAGCCAGGTATTGTATTTAAATCGGGAGTATGCCATGCAGGAAGGAGTGGTCTCCCGTAACAAAACATTGTGGGAAAAGGAGAAAATGCTGGTAACCTGCATTTTCTCCTTTTCCCACAAAGTTTTTTTAACCTATCAAAGCAAAATTGCACCATTTGTGCGACTTTGAAATTGCCTTCTGCGAATGCTTTCAATTTGGACAGGTCTAAAATTTTGCTTTGTGGTAAAAGGTTGAGAGAGACCCTTTTGAAAAACATTGTCTGAAAAGGCCAAAATGCTAGTTACCCATATTTTCAACTTTTCTCACAATGTTTTCTACTCTTTCAAAGACAAATCTGATCATTTCAGCCACATTCAATATTTTGTCTAGAAATAATATTTTGACTTATCTAAAATTAAGTCCTTTTGGTAAATAGGAAAGGAAGTACAGATAAACATGATAATATTTATTCCTGCTGTAGGCAGAAATCTTGTGTCATCTCCTTTCTTCCTTGGTACTTTCAAAAAAGCGTGTGTGGCACAACTTGAACCCTTTAGTTGTAAGGTGATGGGTGCTTTAACCCTTTACCATACAATCATGACTTTTAACGACCCTGAGGATGAAGCCTTTAGAAAACATTATGGGATGTGGAAAAAGGAAAAACATGCTGGTAACAAGCATTTTCTCCTTTACCCACAAAGTTTTCTACCCTATTAAAGAAAAATTGTTTCATTTTAGCCACTATGAAATTGTCGTCTGCAAATGCTTTTAATTTGGATAGGTCTAAAATTTTGCCATGTGGTAAAGGGTTAATAATACTTTGTGCACATCATTTGAGCCACATATATTTGAGCCATGAAAAGGGGGCTTCATGCATCTACGGAAAGTATCGACCCAGTTCAGCCTGCACAGTCCACGCAAGCTGACCTGGGTCAAACTTTTTCCCTATTGGTCAATTTGTTGTATTTCCAAGGACCAAACTACCTAACGATTAGGTTGGTTGTTAAAAAAGGTGGGTATTATGAATCAATAAGTATGTGATGGCTGGCTTGGTACCATGGATAACCGAGTTTGATTAACCCATTACCACACAATCCCCACTTAACCCATTACCACTCAATGACACCTTTTGACGCCCCTGGGGAAGAAGCCTTTTGAAAACATTGTGGGAAAAGGAGAAAATGCTGGTAACCATCATTTTCTCCTTTTCCCACAATGTTTTCTACCCTATCAAAGCAAAATTGCACCAGTTGACTCACTTTGAAATTGTCGTCTGCAAATGCTTTCAATTTGGATAGGTCTAAAATTTTGCTGTGTGGTAATGGGTTAAATGTCACTGTGAAAGAAGCCTTTGGAAAACATTGTGGGAAAAGAAGAAAATGCTGGTATGCCAAAAGCTGATAGTTAACTGCTGCAACTCTTCCACATAGGCTGTAGCAAAGTCACAGTAGCAACGCAGTAAGCCTGAAATCCGGAGCCATAGTGGAAGCTTAGTAGCAGCATCTTGAAGGAGCTGTAGAATCACAACAACAGTGTAACCAGGATTGCGACCTGCGCAGCGATCATCATTAAAGAATATTCTAAAGTACTGCAAACGCCTAAAGTACCAAATTGCTGCACATGTCAGAGATTCAGAAGATTTGGAGAAGCACAGTTATTGCCATAAGTGCAGCTGAATCTTTGCCCAGTGGTATGGGGTATAAACAAGATGATCTTACAATGCGTTTCAAAGAAATGAGCTTTTTTTTACTCTCCTGTAAATTTTCCAAAACTCAGATGGAATAGTTTCAAATTCACCCCTTGACAGGTACATGTATTTTCTTCCTTTTCTCTTTTTTCACAATGTTTTCAACAATGTTTAGCAGCATACAAAACAAGAGCACTACATTCATATTAAGCCTTTACCAAATGACAAATTTACAGACTGGTCCAAATTGAAAGCATTTGCAGAAAACAAAACAAATATGACTCAAAAACTGAAATCTGACTTGGGAAGGGTAGATTGTGCCAAGCAATCTTTAACTAACTGAATATGTTAACTGAAACTTTCCCAGCAACAGTTACAAAAGCAAATATTGCAATTTCAAAGTTATTTTTCGGGCGAAATATCTCATCAGACAGTGTGTATCCAAGATCAGACTGCACATTTTCTGCAGTCTGATCTTGGATACACTTTGTCCACAAAGGGCATTGAGTCGCCTTTGTTGGCTAATGGTTAAATTGCTTAACCCATTACCAAATGACAATATTTTAGACTGGTCCAAATTCAAAGCATTTGCAGACAACAAAAAAAATTGACTGAAAAAGTGAAATTTGTTTTGTGAAGGGTAGAAAACATTGTGGGAAAAGGAGAAAATGCTGAAAACACAGTGTTTTCAAAAGGCTTCTTTCTCAGGGGCGTCAAAAGTAGGGATTGTGTGGTAATGGGTTAACTGTGGATATAAGTACCTTCTCATGTATATGTAACCGTTTCCAAATAACAGTTGGAGTTCTATTTTTATGCCTACTTATGTATTCAGCATAAAGGTCAGGATCAGGTTAAATAAAGAGCAATAACAAGGAGAAAAACAAGCAGTGAGCCCTACCTGGCCTTGAACACTGAGCTTCTTTCTCTGCTTCATGTATGGCTCCATTTGGCATTAAACAGAGTTCCTATATTGAGAAGAAAAAAAGAGAAAAAATTGTTATACTGTATAAAGTGGTAATGTTTTTAATTATACTGTATAGGTGGTAATGTTTTTAAAGTAGAAATTTCTGCGATTTTAAGAATTTGAAAAATTAGTAAACTTTTTCTGTTCACATATTTTACGATAAGTATACATGTACTAACAAATAACGAGCATCTGGAATTCACAAATATTTTCAGACACAAAATGTCCATAATAAGTATTTCACAAATTTTTCCACATGCATATATATCCACATATACAGTAGCACCCTGTTTAAACCTTTACTAAACAATCCCAAGTTTTAACAATCCTACAGAGAGGACTTCTGAAAACATTGTGAAAAAAGGAGAAAATGCTTGTACAAGCATTTTCACCTTTTTCCACAATGTTTTCTTCCCTATCAAAGACAAATTCTATTATTTAATCCACATTCAAATTGTCATCTGTAAACATTTTCAATTCGGACAAGACTAAATTTTTTTCATGTGGTTATGAGTTAAACAACCCTGATGAAGAAATCCAGGTTACCAGTTTGTTTTTTTTTATTTCTTTTCTCACATTTTTTTTCTTGCTATCTTTAGCGCTTTACCAATTTTTTAACTCTTTACCACACAATCCCGACTTTTAACGACCCTGAGATAGAAGGCTTTAGAAAACATTGTGGGAAAAGGAGAAAATGCTGGTAACCAGCATTTTCTCCTTTTCCCACAATGTTTTCTACTCTTCCTAAAACAAATTTCAATTTTTCAGTCGCATCTAATTTGTTGTCTGCAAATGCTTTCAATTTGGACTATTTTTACAATTTTCTCGTGTGGTAAAGAGTTAATGATCCTGGAAAAGTAAGATTTTGAAAACATGGTGTCAAATGGAGAAAATGCCAGTAAACAGCATTTTTTCCTTTTACAACAATGTTTTCTGCCCTTCCCCTGAGTTAACTCATATGATAGAATGTTGGACTTGTCTAAAAGCATTTGTGGACCAATTAGTATGACTTGATTGATAAAATTTGGTCTTTAACCCTTTACCAGATGACAAAATTTTAGCCTTCTCTAATTTGATAGTGTTTGCAGGAATTCAAAAGTAGATCAAGTGGTGCAATGATCAGTTGATAGAGTAGAAAACATTGTGGGAAAAGGAGAAAATGCTGTTTACCAGCATTTTCTCCTTTTGCCTCAGTGTTTTCAAAAGGCTTCTTTTTCAGGGTCGTTTAAAGTTGGCATTGTGTGGTAAAGGGTTAAAAGGTTGGAAAATTGTGGAAAAGGAAGAAACTAAAGCGAATTTCAAATTTTGAGTCAAATCTAATTTGTCATCTGCAAATGCTTTCAAGGTGGACAAGTCTAAAATGTCATGTGGAAAAAGTTACAACTCATAACAGTGTGACAAAGGGTTAAAACCATGGCATACTTACAGGTATGACGACAAAAAACTGTGACAGCAATGGCTGCATTACATCCCTCATGTAGTCAATTACAAGCTGCATCTCTTCATGTATTCTATCTGACTTGCTCTGACAAACATAAATCAAAGGACTGAAAGTCTTGAGAAGCTAATTTGTCCAGCCATATTTGACACTTTTCATACCATAAACAACACTAGAAGCTTTTGCCGAAAGTGTAGATCAAGATCAGATTGCACAGAAGGTGTAATTTATTCATTCAACCGTTTCCCAAACAACAAATTTCGGACCCTTCCAAACCAAAACAGTATGCAGACAACAATTTTAGATTTGGAGAAAATTGCAGAAAGTTCTCAAAAAGGGTAGATACACTGTGAGAAAAGGTGAAACTGCTTGTTTTCCCACAGTGTTTTCAAAGACTTTTACTGCAGACACGTAAAAACCCGGGGCTTGTTTGGGAAAGGCTTAATAGTGAAAGAATTATTTAGAACAGTGAATATTAAGCACATGAAATACTACCACATGTTTATGGTCAAGCCCCCATAGCAGTCATTAGTGTATGGGACTCAAGAACAGAGGGTCTCTGGTTCGATCTAGAGTGACCAACATTTCTCCTTTTCCCACAAAGTTTTCTGCTATATCAAAGACAAAAATCACCAATTAATCCACATTATGATTGTTTTCTGCACATGCTTTCAAATTGGTACAGTCCAAAATTGTGTTGTTATGTAAAGGGTTAACTTGATATATGCAAATACACTCCATTTGGACAAATCTAAAATACTGCTTTTTGGTAAAGGGTTTAGGTTAACTCTGTTGCTACTGGATAAATAAATTGTATTTTCTAAAAGGCTAAAAATACATTTGCTCGCAAAATAAAGAGACTGTTTAGTCAAAATCTAAAATATAGCAGTGGAGAGTGCAGATCTGAGATCCATTAGACTACACATTCTCTGCAGTCTGATTTCGATCTACACTGTCCACAAAAGCCTCTGGTGTCTTCAACAGTTAAGAAAGACTTAACAACAAGCCACAGTTTGAGGTAAATATCAGCCTGTGCCATTACTGATTATCATAGAATGTTGTTGGGAGACGATGGCAGTAATGTCAGAACTTTGAAAATACCTTGATGTTTTCTTCAAAACCAGCTAAAATCAGAATTACACAATACCTACCACAGCATTTGATGAAGTGATGTTTTTCCCCCAATATTTAGATTTTGCTAGCCTGTACACTCTCTTCTCCTGGAATGAAAGATTTAACTGAATGTATTCCTTTTGAAATGCATTTGCCAATGCTTGGCTTCAGCTGCTTGATTTTCAATCGTAATTCCAAGTCAGAAAAAGGGCACAACTGTGTCAAAAATACTTAGAAGATTGTCTGCCCTTAGCCACATTTGTATTTGTTCTCCTTTAGATAGTTAACAAGAAGGCTGAGTTTGAAGTAATTATCTTCAGTAATCACACAGATATTATGAAATGTCAATATTTTTGCACCACCACAAGGCAGATCACGACAAGGCTTTAACAATACCTCGATTTTTTCTCAGAAAGCAGCCAAGCTATAAATGGGCCATGTTTTAATCTTCAGTACAAATGAAGCCATGAGACAAAATCTCTGCCAGCAGTGCCTTTAACTCTTTACCAGACAACAAAATTTTATACTTGTCCAAATTGAGAGCACTCACTGATGACAAAATGAACATGACCCAAGAAATTAAATTTGTTTCCAGCCAGGTAGACAACATTGTGGACAAAGGAAAAACTGCTGGGTTTCCAGCATTTTTTCTCCTTTTCCCTCAATGTTTTCAACAGGTCCCTTCTTCAAGGATGTTAAGATTTATGATTATTTGGCAAAGTGTTCAACCGCCTAACTGTTTGGTGAAGGGTTACCAGTAATAAAAATTCTAACACTCATGTATTCCATTAAATATAATTGCTTTGGCAACATTGACTGTTCTCTTACCCAAGCACATCATTTTGATGTTTGCCTGCAGCAAATTATCCGATATTACTGTAGACTTTGAAACTCAAAAAGTTTCAACCATGAGAAAAATTTGTAGTTAATGCCTTAGACCCTTTTTTTCTTAGCCCCAGTAGCTCACTAGGTAATATACAGAACTTGAATACAGGGGGTCTGATAATGCTGAAATGGTGTTAAACAGCATACAATCAATTAATTAGACCCTTTTACAATCCTGTGTTTAACTCTTTACCAAACGACAAATTTATAGACTGGTCTTAATTGAAAGCATTTGCAGACGACAAAATAAATGTGACTGAAAAATTGAAATTTGATTTGGCACGGGTAGAAAACATTGCAGGAAAAGGAGAAAATGCTAGTTACCAGCATTTTCTCCTTTTTTCTCAATGTTTTCAAAAGGCCTTTTACTCAGGGTCATTAAAAGTTGGGATTGTTTGGTAAAGAGTTAACACTGTAAAAAGCAATCCAGCATCTAAATGACAAGCATGCAAATCTTTGGAAAAACTGTTTAAAAAGCAGAAAATGCTGGTATCAAGTATTTTTCTTCTTTTTCTCCTTTTCCCAATATGTTTTCCATCCAATCATAGACCGCTTCCAGCAGTTGAGTCACATCTGACTTTGCTGTTTGCAGCTGCTTTGGGTTTTTGATTCATCTAAACTTTTGTTGAGGGGTAAACTACATGGCAAACAGTAAGGAAAAAAGAACAATAATTATTGTTTAGGCCAAGCCCCCAGATGCTTAGTCTGTAGCATGCAGGACTTGACACCAGAAGGTCACTAGTTCAATTCCTTGCTCAGGCTCTTTTCAAAGACTGATGACAGTCATTGCAACAAGATTAATTCCTCTGTCACAATTGACCATTATCTCAATGATGGTTGTGTGGGACAGGGGATTTTCTTCCTTTCCTGCGGGGCCGAATTTCGGCCCCATTCCCAATTGCAAAAAGTGTATTTTTTTCCCAATTCCATCAAATAAAATTCCCAATTCGACGCTAGAAAAAGAAAATAGTCTGATGTATCAGCCAGGGTTTTACCCAACACACAAATTTGCGGGCACTGACCGCAGTTCAAGCAGGAAATCGACAGACGTCGTACTACAGGTATGAAAATATTTGGGGGCGAATTAACGATAGACTGCGTCCGTATAATTTCAACCGATTCATGCGTTGACTGGATTATCTGGCTGTAAACCGTTCTTGCTTTCACGTACAACGTACAGATGACAGTTAATTTCTCGGCAACTGCCACGCATATATTGCAGCAAAGCGGAGTTTTGTGGTGCAAAAATGAAGAACCCAGCTCCAAAATTGAAAGTCCTGAAATAGGAATAAGTTATGAAAAATACCAGGCCGAATCTAGAGTAAGACCACAAGATTTTTTACCTCTCTCAAATTTCGATCGGTTACTTGTCTCGAGCGGTTCGTAGAAGCAAATTTTAAGTATGAAGTTTCCTCTCTCCAATTGACTTTTAACAATTTCTTTTCAATACTGTAATAGGTCTTCCACAGAAAATGACGATTTTTCCATCTTTCTTTATATATATGTCAAAGCACTCAAAAAATCAATTTCAAAGATAAATCGTAATGGGAAAAAACCACGAAAACCCATGACAAAACAAGACCTCTGCTGATCAGAGGCTCCTAAATCTGACGTTTCAACCCTTGATAAGGACCTTTATCAGCTGACTTGCATGCACACAATATAAGAAATAAAACGGGAAATAATTCCTCTATTCATTCGCCAGAAAAAAAATAAATCTTTATTTAAATATCCTACCTAAAAAGGGGGGGGGGGGGAATCCATACAGCTTAAACACTTGAACTAGTAGTATTAGTCCAGTCAAAATAATGAAAAAAGGGCTTAACCCAAAAGTAATTGCAACACAAGCCATTCTTTGATTTTTATGAGGGATTACCCTCCCTAAACAATATATAAAAAGTAGGGACGAAATCGGAAGATATGAAATTCGATTTTTTCGCGCGTTTTGTTTCCAGCCGCAACTTTGTGTACAAATAGTAGCTTATGTGTAAATTTTACATTATTCGAACTGTTTTGAGCTTTCTATATTGCATGTAACATTTTCTGATAACTCTGGTGTTGAATTATCTAGTTATTTGAAATATTGTTCTTTCTTCTTTCTGCTTTTTTACTTAAAATAATGATAGAGGCAGTATCAACTTACCCCACCCACTACTTTTTGTATTAGATTTTCAGTGTCAATTTTTTGGGGTGGAGTGAACTGCTATGTGCATGATCATTCCCTATATGATAATAATTGCTTATTAAAAGCCTACACACATTCTTTCAATGGCTGCCATTTGATAAAGTCTGGCACAATGTCTTGTGATGGAATTGTGAATCCCGAATCTGGGTCTTATTATAGATTTTGTGAAACAACAAAATTGTTTATGAATAAACTTGAATTTAGGTCGAATGACTTTTATGCAACAATCAGCTTGGTATCAGTCATACGGCTGTGACATTTCATATATTGGTGTATTTCTTTGGTTTCACCAATAATAGGCTTGGGATCTGACTAAAAACATAGGAATAAACTTGAATCATTGTGTTTTAAGTTTAGAAAACTGTGTTAGGATGTTTTTGACAAGATGCAGGTAATAATTCAACCTCTGATGATTAAAAAATTTACATTTTTTTGGTCTTATACTTACTCTATTGCTTTTTCTATAAATAAGCAAACCATGAACCACCATTTTAATAAAAGGTAATATACCGCTATCAACTGCAGGGACATGTTAGGTTAAGTCAATTAAAGGCATAACACAAGTACTCCCATAGATATATTCAAGCAAAGCTGTCATATGAACCAATGATTGCAAGTCTTACAACTCAGATTTGTAACCCACACATACCAACTTAAAGGTTTCGTTATTCAATCATATAATGTTCTTTTTCTTATCTTATTTTGAATTCCAGCAACAATTTTTCATCCAATTCGTTGCCATTTTAAGTAACGAAAAAGCTACAATACTAATTTTGTGATTGGCGTTTGTCAAACTTGATAAGGGACTCCCTTTCCAAGTTAAGCAAATGATATTCGCATGCACAAGTTCAAAAGCCATAAGCAAGGGTTGTCCAAAATGTACTCTTGATAAAAAAATGCCAGCAGGTCTTTTGTGATAACTGAATGACATCGGGCATTTTTTGAAAATAATTAAGGTTCTACCGCATCTTTTGAATTTAGGTGTGCACTATGGTAAAATGTTCCCTAGCCAACCAGTAGACCCATGGGACATATCCTATATATAGAAAAGACTAATTGATAAGTTACAAACCATGCAATGAATGCCAAAGTACATCTGCATAAAAGCTGACGTTATGAAAGCAGAGTGTCTACAGAGGTACAATATCTGCAACAGTGTTGCCAAGGAAAAACTTAAAGCTCTAATAATTTCAGACAGAGACATCATGCAACCAGCCAAATCTAGTTCTTTGATGATGAAGTAGGATAGATATCAGTGAATTATGGACTCGGACAGGTTGCGGTTTAATCCAGTATTATTTCTTCGCGTGTTTACAAGTAAAAGAATCGTTGGATAATATTCAACCAAGTTTGGAAACAAGCAGTTTAGAATGAAAGGTGGTATTGGGATGGGTGAACTTCTGACAATCGAATGACGTCCGCGTGGTGAATATGTTGATCTCCGTGCCTGAACCAGGAGGTAACTGCACTGAGACCATCTAGGTTACTTCAGTCTATCAGTAGTTTTATATCGACTACTAATGATAAAATTGCCAGCAAAGAAGGACAAGGTAAAGCCAATGGCAAGACTGCAGTAAGAATATAATTTGCCAAGAAGCGCAGATTCTTGGCGGGTTTAAACCAGGTGCCAACCTTCCGAGAACCTCAAGAATCTTATCCAGTTTCAGGTGAAGTTATGACTTGGAATCTACTCATGACTCCCACATTAGAGCAAGGCTTTCACTTAAACAGAGCTTTCTTCGTGGGCTTCTCCAGCTTTCCCAATGTAAACTGCTGTGGCAACAAGCATGTTTCTTCTTTGCTGAAGAAACGCTCCACACAGCCTTCGTTTCAAAAGAATGTTTCTTCTGATTATAATGCAAACAAAATCCCGACAACAGAGAATTTGGAATCTCAACTTTCATTAGTTACATGTAAGCCGGGCGGCTCTAGTCAGACAAGACTTCTACTGCCTGCTACCTGCACAGAAATCGCCCGAAACCCTGATAATCAGTAAAAGGCAGTACCTATTTGAAAAGATGCCCGGATGACGTGAGTTTTGTTGTTGTTGTTGTTGCCGTTAACTGTTAAGTTGTACCTTAACCTCCAACAAACTCTGTAACAAACTCTGTCTACTGAAAAAATTTTCAGCTGTTCTTGTTCATTTGCAACTGCCGCTGGGCTGGTGCAATCCCATGGCATTCTGCCCCGATTCCGGATAAAGGTGCATTGTCCGTTGGGAGTTCCTAATTTATGACCATGCCATTAGAAACGGCCCATGATCCATGTACACTCTCTCTTTGGAAATAGGAAAATGCTATGTACATGTATATTGGATTCTGATGGATTATATACAGATATACGAGTAAGGTCAGTACAAGTTCAGATCCTTGGCCCTCTGTCCTGTGACATTTTTTTTTTATCATACAATGCTAAAATATAAAAAGATTTATATATAATTTTGATGATAATTTTATATGCAACATAAATGGAAATATCCCCAGTGTATCTCTGTGGAACTCTATACTTAATATCTGTAAAGAGTAAGACAGTATCTGCTAACGTATCCATTTGTATAGGAAGAATACTAAAAGAGGTCTCTTGCGGTATTGTCTTACATGGATACATAGCCTGTGATTTATTGTAAATCTAGTTTTCATGCTAATTTGCAAATGCAAGTTGGAATGTCCAGTGTTTCATTTACCTGTGCGCCCCGCGTCAGGGACGCAAAGAAATTACCGAGGACGCGAAACTTTTAGATATGTGCATTTTTGAGACGCACTGATTTTGATATCAATGCCTTTTGCAAAATTTTGTTTGATCCCGATCAATTAAAGTGTTTAAATTTTCTATCGAAACACCGGTAGGCCCAACTTTTTTACTCTAGACTGGTATCTTCATTTTCCGGTCTATTTTTAGCGTAAGTAATGTTAGTCTATAAATGGTTTCCGGTTTTCTTTCTATTCGGGTGCACGGAAGATCGACATCCAGCATGGACGTTATAGATCCTGTCCGAGGCATAGCCTACTCTTTCTTTCTTAATTGCAGAAAATTGTGGTCAATATGATTGAACAACTATCATTTCTTGTCCTCATCAGCAAATATTTACTTTTTGAATCTTTTTTATACCCGGGCGATTTCAATATCCTCAAACGATTTCCATTTCGTCGAAAAAATTCCAATGCGTATATCTTAACGATGTAAGGCGTAAGCAATGCCACCAAAAAGGAAGGCAAAATCCGATCACAAACAACAAACTTTAAGCAGTTTGTTTACGAAATTACAAGAGTCTGACCCGCCGACTCAAAGTGACTTACATACTAATAAAAATTTCGAGAATAATGAGAAATCATCGGCTAGTTCAATCGGCGTGGATTCGGCCCCGGCCGATTCGAAACCGAGAGAATTCAAGTCACACTGGCTTAAACTTTTCAGTTGGCTAACTTACGAAAGTGAAGAGAATTCATGACTGAGAATTCATAAATCAGACCATACAGATTTTTAACAATTTGAACAATTTTTTTTTTAATGGTGTTTAAAAGGTGGGACTCGTAAAGTTGGTTTCAGACTCATAGTTTTTCATCCCAGCGAGTCCCAGGACTCACTTATAGCAAATTGTAAAAATATCACTGGAATGTCACATGATTATTAGCCTGCAACAATTATGTGAAATGGCAGTCAAATGGTTATATTATATTCGGACCGCAAAACTACCATCTTGCTTCTTCAACACCAAATTTATACCACTTAACGTAGTGGACCCTAAATAGAAAACGGCTATTTCCACTATATTATTATCCTGCAGAATTTGCTAATATTAAAAATCAGTATTATTGTACTACTTCCACCGAGCCACTTTTACATTTTTGTCCTTCCTGGAATTATCATTTATAAATCTAAAACCACTCTATTCTCATTACTAAGAGGTGTGATAATTACCTCCCTTTTCTGGAGACTAACAAAAGTATCAACAGATAATATGAAGATAGACATCAAAGGAATTTCTGGTAAGTTAAAAATGTGCAAAAGTGTTATATCTATATAAATCTGTCTTTATCAACGGTCAAGAAATTTTATGCCATGCTGCACTAGAAGTTTCTGTACATTTAAAGAGAAAAATATGGTCTGAAGTACTAATCAGTATTTCAACAAACAAAAATTTACTCACAATTAAAATGTAAATTGACTATTTCAACTGTCAAACCTTATTTTACTATATATATACAGTGGTCCCTCCCTTTGTATTGGTGGGTGGGGTAAACCAACTCCGATGTAGAACTAAATTAACAAAAGGAATGCTGCCTTGTATATAAATTATGGTGGGCAGGTTGTAACAAGTTGCTAGTGTATTTTACTTTTATTTTCAAGAGAAAAATCAAGTAGAAATGACATGTAAAACTTGCGAGATGAGCTGTAATAAAGTTTAAAATGGCCAAATTCATACGAATTCAAAAAAGCTTAAAAAATCAAATTTCATATCCTCCGATTTCGTCCTACTTTACATATGTTAAAAAGGTGTCCCTAAGGATGTTGAAAACGAAAAAAGTGTTTGTGTTGCAATTAGTTTTGGGTCTTCTCACAATTTGACTGGACTATATGAAAGACAAAAGAGAGCAAATCCATCCAAAAAGAAAGAAGTTTGACAAAAGTAGCGGTATTGAATCAGTATTAGATTTAATGTCTGAATAAGTTCATTGTAAGATTAATTGTATTCCAAACTTTATATTTATTTATATTTTGTCAATTGATATTATTTTCCCAATTTTGACATTTTGTCAATGATTTTTTTTTTCCCAATTTGGCCAGGAGCCTTTTCCCAAAATGCTTGGATAAAGCCCTGTGGGAAAGCAGCCATTGCTTTGGTAAGAATATTGAGCAAAGTTCTGTAAAAGAAACTCCAGGAATTCACGGTTAGGTGCACCAACCTCCATGATATAAATGATACAAATAATGTTGAAAATGGCGTTAAATAACTGAAACAAATAATGTTGAAAATGGCTTTAACTCATTACCATACGAAAATATTTTAGGCTTGCCCAAATTGAAAGCATATGCAGATAATAAAATAAAAGTAATTGAAAATTTGAAATTTGTTTTGTGAAGGGTAGAAAACATTGTGGGAAAAGGAGAAAGTGCTGGTTGCCAAAATAAAGGTAAATGAAAAATGGAAATTTGTTCTGGGAAGGGTAGAAAACACTGTGGGAAAAGGAGAAAATGCTGGTTACCAGCATTTTCTCCTTTTCCCACAATGTTTTCAAAAGGCTTCTTTCTCAGGGACGTCAAAAGTAGGGATTGTGTGGTAATGGGTTAAACATACAATCATTGTTTAATCAGCATACAACCATAGTTTACAATCATTCAATTACTGTTTAGCCTTTGGAATCTGTACTTTGCAGGTAAGATAAAAGATCAACTTGTGTTTTAAATACCTCTTACTGTTTGACGAACATAAAAAATTTCTCTACCTCAACAATCCTTAACCCTTTACCACACAATCCCGAGTTTTAACAACCCTGAAAGAGACGGCTTTTGAAAACATTTAACCCATTACCACACAATCCGTACTTTTGACGCCCCTGGGAAAGAAGCCTTTTGAAAACACTGTGGGAAAAGGAGAAAATGCTGGTAACCAGCATTTTCTCCTTTTCCCACAGTGTTTTCTACCCTTCCCAGAACAAATTTCAATTTTTCATTCACCTTTTTGTCATCTGCAAATGCTTTCAATTTGGACCAGTCTAAAATTTTCTCTTATGATAAAGAGTTAAAGAAAAGGAGAAAATGCTGGCTAATAGCATTTTCTCCTCTACCCACAATGTTTTCTACACTGTCAAATACAAAAGTCAACATTCAATTACATTTCATTTATTACCTGGAAAAGCTTTCAATTTTGTTTTTTTTTCCAAAACTTTGTAGTTTGGTAAAGAGATAATCCTTTACCACATGAAATTAATTCATACAGGTTAACTTTGATGGCAAATAAAGTATGGATTTTACTCTAGGGTTTGAATTTGAAAGGTTTACAAAACAATGTGGAAAAAGGAGAAAAAGCAGATTATAACTTTTTTTTCCTCTTTTTCCATACATATTTTCAAAAGCTTTCTTCCTCAGGATCTTTAAAATTTGGGATTGTGTGGTAAAGAATTAAGCACACTTTCCCATGTTTTCACAACGAGGGAAAAGACTTATGAAGACATTACAAAAAAGTGTAAAACGTAAAGAAAATTCTGGCTACCAGCATTTCCTCCTGTTAAGCATAATGATTTTTTCTTTTTACTTCTTCAAGGAAAGTTCCCAAAACTTGCTCCGTATCTTCCAAAATTTGCCACCTACGCATGCCTTCATAATGAAAAAGTCTGAAACTTGTTGGTGCAGAGTAACCTATACTAACTAACAGTGGCTGTCAGTTTCACATGGTATACTAGGGGTAACATGGACCAAGCCTAGCAACAAGACCAGCACACAGAATTCAACAAACAGGTATTACTACGCTGTTGGTACGCTGTCCAACAGATTACCAAAATACCACCAAAACACCCTTAACTCTTTACCACACAATCCCGACTTTTAACGACACCAAGAAAGAAGCCTTTTGAAAACACTATGGGAAAAGGAGAAAATGCTGGTAACCAGCATTTTCTCCTTTTCGCATAGTGTTTTCTACCTTTCAAAAAGCAAATTTTAATTTTTCAATCACCTTTATTTTGTCGTCTGCAAATGCTTTCAATTTGGAGCAGTCTAAAATTTTCTTGTGTGGTAAAGTGTTAAGTCTTATATGCATATCAGAGCTCGAGTTAGATAGAGTGATGGCATTTTAAATTTGTTATTTCTCTTCCAAACCTTATGTTGTGGGTACTCATTAGAATCATCTAGAATACCCATAACATAGGGTTTAGTGCAGAATGATATTTTCTATTATGAAATCAAAATTGCTCCCTCTATCTAGAACTCTGATGTCTATGAAAGTTTTTTTTACAAAAGTAAACGTGGATATGTAACATTCTGGTATAAACCCTTCAAGCACCTTTCACAACTACAGTATGCAATGTGCATCAAGATATTGACCATCAAAACAGTTAAATCAGAAATTTTATTTCTCCCTAAATTTTCAAGCAACCAATTTATTAAGAAAAATAAATGCTGTTTCTAAATTTCATTTGCAAGTTTTTAATTGATTTACTGAATGGTGTGAACTGCTGCAACATTTATTTTAGTCCTATCAATGCAACAGTCACATTTTTATATATGTCATTAACTGATTAACACTGATGTGTCTTAGGCCATGACACTTCCATGAATAAATCAAACAATGAAATCAGCCTTTCACATTTCAAATGCATCTGAAAACATGAGTAGAGATAATCAGTAGCAGTAATATAGAGTGGATAAAAAAAAGCTCATTTGTTAGAGCTCCTCCTCCCTTTTCTGGTTCAAGTCCTGCCCCTTCAAATTTTTTTCCTCTTGGAAATCATTAATTACAAATCCAACTCAATATCATTCTGGACCTTTGACATTTTTTCCTCATCTCCCTAAAACTACTGTCCTACTGTCCGACTACTGGTTTATCCGAATTTACAGCTTGAATACGATAATAAATTGATGTCTGCAATCCATGATCTAAGTATTAACCTAGCAAGTATTCTGTGACTTAGTTGATGATTGTAACGCACAGTTAAAATATTCGCTTGTAGTTAGAATACAACTTTTCTGCTTTTTTTCTGCATATGAATCGTAAAACATTCATGATTTTGAAATCGACGTGATCGAAATTTTAATCAGACATTTTAATCATTTGTTCCCAATATTTTCATTTACCCATCACTTAATCTATGATATCGGAAATGAAAATACAATAAATAAACAATAAATCACCCCTTACCTCACTGTTGACAAGAACCAAACATGCGTTTCCTTCACCTCGAAATATCCATTTTCGTGCGTTCGCCATTTGTAAGTATGAATGTTACCTCCTCACGTCAGAGAGTATCACTGATGCTGTTCAGAGTTGCAGTAAAATTCTGACTGATAAATATAGATCTACACAGGCACTTAATTAATCCTTTACCACACGATCCGAGTGTTAAAGACCTTCAGAAACACAACATTTGCTACAGAAAATATTGTGGAAAAAGGGAGAACATTTCGGTGACCAGCAATTTCTCTTTTTCCAAGAATCTTTTCTACTCTTCCATATTTCAGACCTGACATTTGATTCGTCTGCAAGTTCTTTCAATAAGGACAAGTCCAATGTTTTTTCGTCTGACACAGATCTCTAAATCTGTTTAATCTAACAAGATATAGAAATGTTGATCTATCAAGATAAACATTAAATCTTCTTCAATCCTAACACATTATAATTAAAAGAAAAGCAAATATCACGTTGCACTATGTATGATGTTTTCCCAGAAACACCACCTGCATATCCATAGATCTACAACCTAGATCTTCACCCTTTACCAAACAATCCAGACATTTAACGACATCGAAAAAAAAAAAACTTTTGAAAACATTATGGGAAAAGGAGAAAATGTTGGTAAACCAGCATTTTACACAGACAGATTGAACATATTAAAGACAGAAAATACTATTTGAGCGACATTTGATTTGTCGTCTGCAGTTGCTTTCAATTTGGTCGAGTGTACAAATATAACATAATACAAATATTCTAGAGTTTGCTATAGATCTACTCTGCTTCAACCTAGATCATCAGTGATGCCAGTAGGAGAGACATGTATTATGCAAGATCCCCTTATCTTAATTAACTCATTACCAAACAACAATATTTTAGGCTCGTCCAAATCAAAAGCATTTGCAGGCGACAAAATAAAAGTGACTGAAAATTTGAAATTTGTTTAGTGAAGGGTAGAAAACATTGTGGGAAAAGGAGAAAATGCTGGTTACCAGCATTTTCTCCTTTTCCCACAATGTTTTCCGAAGGCTTCTTTCTCAGGGGCGTCAAAAGTAGGGATCGTGTGGTAATGGGTTAGCTCTTTACCACACTAGAAAATTTTAGACTTGTCAAATTTAAAGCACTCGCAGACGACAAAAAAGATATGAATCAAAAAATTAAACTTGTTTTAGGAAGTTGTAGAAAACATTGTGGAAAGACGAGAAAATGATGGTTAACAGCATTTTCTCTATTTCCCACAATGTTTTCAAGGGGCTTCTATCTGAGGATCAGGAAAGAAATTGACCCAGCCGGGGATAGAACCCACGACCCTTCCTTCTCAAGTATTTCACGCTTCCGACTGAGCTACCGGGGCTCGGCCAGGCCTTTTCAAAGATAAATATTCATCCGTCAACCCACTTTTAAGTTTTCTTTTGTCTGCAAATGGTTTCAGATTTGAATAGTCTAGTTTTGCCATACGCTTAACCCATTGACACACAATCCCTACTTCTGAAGACCCTGAGAAAGAAGCCTTTTGAAAACATTGTGGGAAAAGGAGAAAATGCTGGTTATCAGCATTTTCTCCTTATCCCACAATGTTTTTTAACCTTCCCAAATCAAATTTCGATTTTCAGTTATATTTATTTTGTCGTCAGCAAATGCTTTCAATTTGGACCGGTCTATAATTTTGTCGTTTGGTAATGAGCTAAGGGTTAAAAGCCTTTTGCTTTCTGGGTCAAAGATCAATTGATAAATTCTATGGTGTTTGACGTCGTTTTCAACTCTATTTCTGTTATAACACGGCGGCCAGTGCACCTATCCGTGCTTTCCTGGAGCTTCTTTCACCAGTGTTTCACCAGTATTTCACACAATATTCTTGTGAACCAGTGGCTGCTTTTCCACGTATCCATCGTCGAAACAATGTTCTTTGTTAATAAAAAAAAACAACGATTGTACGGTACAGGATGAAGTCCAATTCCGCTGATGACGTCATCTATCGTTAGAATTTTTTAACTTTATACTAAACGAGAAAATTCTAGACTTGTCCAAATTGAAAGCATGGTGAAGCAGCAGGATTATTTTATATTTCTTCATTCCTCATTTTTTCACTGTTACACTTTAATTTCATCACTGTCAGTTCATTATCTTGGTGTCTTTATTTATTTTTGTTTACTGTAATTGTCATACCACGTGAGTTTCTTTAGGGAGAGGAACTATATAAGCTTTGATGCTTTCGCTCTGATCCTATTCGCAATATGTTGTTGTACATGAATAATATCTGTAATTATATTGAATAAAATATGTTTTAAACTAAGGGGCCTCAGGTTCGATACAGGCAGTAGACGTCGCACTTTTCTACGGGACGTCGGCAAGCAAAACAACTTTATTTCCCCGCCTACTATATACACGTACTGGTGAATTCCAGCACGTTTTTTTTTTTCAAACAAAAAAGTGGCGCTCTGAGAATCGAACAAGTGAACCTGGGTTTTCAGGACCCTTCACGCAACCAGCTAAGCAACCAGGCACAGGATCGTGCACATGACCATTTACGAACTCCGCCTCAGTTTTGTTTTTACTTCTTTACCAAACGACATAATTTTAGACTTGCCAAAATTGGAAGCATCTGCCGACGACAAAATGAATGCGATTAAAGAATTGAAATTTGTTTTAGAGAAAGAAAAAACATAGTGGGAAAAGGAGAAAATGCTGGTTACCAGCATTTTCTCCTTTTCCCACAATGTTTTCTTAAGGCTTCTTTCACTGGGGTGTTAAAAGTTGGGATTGTGTGGTAATGAGTTAAAATAAGTTGATATAGAGTTTGAATTTAAACAACATAAATGACGATAATAATAATTGTAATACTACTGATAATAAACCAACTTACATGTTCCCAAATATAGGTCTTCAGCAATTGCTCGCCAAAATTTCTATGAACTTATTCAATTTTTAAACAAACTTCTGCAACAAGGCTTGAACATTTGCATCCAATCATAACGCCGACTGACTTTGCAACTAAACCTAGACGGATAATTGCTTACGAGCTTTTACCCTTTACCTCTTGGCAAAATTTTAAACCCTTTCTAAAACGACAAAGTGAAGTCTTTCAAAATCACAAACATCTGTAGACACCGCTCTGAAAATTGGTGCAAGTGAACTTACACTGTCTTTTAGAGAGAAAATAACATTATGGGAAAAGGAGAAAATGTTACTTTTCTGTCTCAGGGTCGTAAAAACTCGGATGTTTTTTTCAAGGGATGTTAAAACCAGGGACTGGGTGGTAAGGGGTTTAACCCTTAGCTCGCTAGATAAATAAAATAACATTTTCAACACCCAAATTTTCCGATTTCAAAGGTTTTTTTGAGAGGAACAATATGTACTTTCGAAAAGTGTATATCAAAGATCAGACTGTACGTTTTGTGCAGTCTGATCTTGATCTATACTGTCCTGCAAATGGACATTAATAGCCGCTTAGCAGACTCAAGTTTAGAATAAGTCAACCATGGGAGAACATTGTGTTTTTTCTTTGATATTTGGTTGGAAATGGGATCTAGAAGTTTTTACAGCAAGAACTGGTGCATGTCAAAATTACACTCCATAATTTTGTTTTATGTTTTATGATGCATGTAAATGGGCCATGCTGTGACAAAAGGGGGTTTAACTACATCTCAGTGATGCATGGTAGCAAGCAAGCGGTCACATCATTATGGACCCATCAAAATTCATTTTGTGCAATAACTGATTTAATCATGAAGTAAAGTGGTCTTTTGACATACAGAAAATTCATTAAATTCAAAAAGTTTGGTCTCAGACCAGCCTGCACGGACTGCGCAGGCTGACCTGAGTCGATAGTTTTTGCAAATGCATTAACGCCCCTTTTCACACAGCATGGGGCAAATGAAAATAGAATTGCAGATTTTATCTAAATTGCTTCTTTTTACCACAAAGTTTCCTACATCTTTCAAAAAAGATCTCTGTAGGACCTGCAAAACTTTTCTCAATCTGGTGTTTATGCTTGGTTTCTGTTTTATATAAAAATGCCTGTGCCATAATATGGGTGAATAGTTGTGAGTTACACCCTGTGATCGTTGGTGAATGCATCTGCCAAATTTTCGACTGATGTCAGTCTGCACGAAGGGCAGATATACTGGATATATAGGATCTGACATGTGTTGTTTTTTGAGATAAACAAAATTATTAAACGAGTCTTCAAAAAATGTTAGTAAGCGAGCCTTTGGCGAGCTTAATGACAGTTTTTCGTTGACGAGTTTAATGATTTTTTTTATCTCAAAAGCCAACAAGTGTCAGATTCTTTTTATCACGTTACTGTATAGCAAGAATTATAGTCCAAAATGTGTTAAATCAAAGGCATACATGTTTGATTGTGTATAGTAAAATTTACATGAAGCCTGTGCGCTTACTTTGACAAGTACATTACGAACGAAAAATAGTTACGAAGAAATTTGCACATATTGATTTTGTTTTGAGTCTACAATTGATTAAATTAACAACTTTATTAGGATTAAGAATTTTGACCAATAATTTCCACCAAGAACCCAGGTCAGTAATATTTTAGAAATGAAGCATATTATAAAATACAGCACTATATTCTTATCTCACACGTGTGTGAGACAAGAAAATTCGTAATGGCTGTATTACATTGAAAACAAGGGGAGTTATGTGATGAAAAAGTGTTGGCAAGGTAAAAATAGACACTTTTACCACAATCCATCTTTCTTCCATGAAGCCGTTCCTTCGTCTGTGAAAGCCTTACCGGAAACAAATAGTATCCGGGAGGGGGAAGAGTATGAGGTTTTTGTTTTGATACATCCCACCGAAAATAGTTTGACGGTAAATCACCTTTTTTGTTTTCTATTCTTACTGACTTTCGCACCAAATACATAGCTGAAATCAAACCGGGAAGAATTCTCCCTATAGTTGTTAGGCATTGATCTGAAAAGGAAAGAAGCCATGCATTACGGAAGGCGTGATCATCCTTAACACTATGCTATATTTCATCGACTGATGTTGATTACGGTAATTAATTGATAGACTGCACGGTGTTTAACATTATTTCGGTAATATCGCGGCGACCATGCACCTATCTATACATATTTTCTGTTTCGTGCTTGTACAATTAATTCCACCCTCAAGATAATTTTTAAATACTCCCAATACTAATTCGCTTCTCAGGAATTTCAGCACTTTGATTCTGTAGAGACAAACACCCGATGGCACATGTATATGGAAGACTTTTTACAAAGTCTAAACATTGCTCTGGTAATTTTTTTAAAGAATGTAAACAATATTGTAACGCAAAGAATATGACCTTTCAAGTAAGATATTGTTACACGGGCAGGTCGTTACAAGAAGAGTATAAAATTTCTGAAACCGAAAACTACAAAAATGAGAGAGACTAATTTCCGGAAAGGGACCAGCTACTCCCTTTCCCACAATATTTTTCAAAATCTTTCTAAATCTGTGCTTGCATGTCTTTAAGTGTTTTTTTTTTTTTCAGACGACAAATTTGTTTGTAACGTTAGACTTGTAAAAATCGAAAGTATTTGCGGAAAACTTGTTCACTGTGTCTGACTGAATGATGAAAATTGCATTTTTCATACAATGTATCACATTACGTTAAAATCATTTACTGATTATGTCGTCTGCTACCAAATACAAAGTTTCTGAAATTTTGTCGTTTGGTAAAGATTAACCCTTTACCAGACGACAAATTTTGGACTTGTCCAAATTCAAAGCATTTGCAGACGACATCATATATGTGAATACAAAAATGAAAATGAAACTTGATTTGGGAAGGGTATAAAACATTGTGGGAAAAGGAGAAAATGCTGGTTACCAGCATTTTCTCCTTTTCCCACAATCTTTTCAAAGGTTTTCTTTCTCAAGCTCGTCAAAAGTCGGGATTGTGTGGTAAAGAGTTAAGTTATGATGTACGAGATACTCGTGTATTCCGTACAAAAGCGGGTTTCGTGACTGTAAACAAACCTAATTAGGATATGTCTAGAAGTAAGGCTTACTGCAGTTTGATTTTTTCCTCCCTTTCCCACAATGTTTTCAAAAGACTTCTGTCTCAGGATAGTTAAAACACAGCATTGTTTGGTAGCGGGTTAAGTTGTTAATATATTCGATACAAACCTCAGTTTCGTGACAGTAAACAGACCTAATGAGGACGTATATAGAACTATAAACTCTTACCAAACGACAAAAACCCTAGACTCGTCTAAATTAAAAACATTTACAGACAACAAATTAAATGTTAATAAAATCATTAGATTTTTCTTTGAAATCTTAGGAAATGTTAGGAAAACATGCGGGAGAAGAAGAAAATGTTTGTAACCAGCATTTTCTTCTTTTCCCACAATGTTTTTAAAAGTATTCCCTTGCAGGATTGTTAAAATTCGGACTTGTGTGGTAAAGAGTTTGGCATGCTGCAGTTTGAGTATGATCAGACTTAATGGCTTCGTTAACTCATTACCAAACGACAAAATTTTAGGCTGGTCCAAATCGAAAGCATTTGCAGACGACAAAATAAAAGTGTCCGAAAATTAAAAATTTGTGTTGTGAAGAGTTGAAAACATTGTGGAAAAAGGAGAAAATGCTGGTTACCAGCATTTTCTCCTCTTCCCACCATGTTTTTAAAAGGCTTCTTTCACAGGGGCGTCAAAAGTAGGGATTGTGTGGTATAGGTTAATGCCCGCCTTGGTGGCTCAAGGATGAGCCTGTCGGTCTCAGGACCTGGTGGTTGTGAGTTCGATACCCGGTTGAGGCAAACTTTCCGGTGTATTTTCGCCTCACACCTCTGCTGAAGCAGGTCGGTGGCTTTGAAAAGAAAGTTGTGTTAGTACTGTTATGAGAAACCAGGAAACACATGTGCGTCACCGACCACCACGATATGACCTTAGCTGTTAAAGTAGCGTTAAACCCCAATACAACCAACCAACCAAGCTTCGTTAATTTCTGTCCGTCATCTAGGCATAGTCGAGTACCGGTGCACTGGTGAACAAAAATTTTAAAAAAGATAAAAGGCTAAGATATACCGGAATATGAATACTGAAATTCTTTAGTGGCTTAAAGGTGGGTATTTAGAATTTTCACATTACACAAAATTAAAAAATATATATATCATTAAAATTAATTTTATATGAAAAAACAATACAAATCATCAATATTTAAGAATCGTAAAATTACAAAAAAAAAAAAAAGATTTGGACGGTATTCCTTTAAAAGGCTACGTAGCCTCTTAAGCTATTTTTAGATTTCGCGCCAAAAATCAATAAAGCATTGTTGGAATGTCAAGTGACTGGCACATGACTAATAACGCTTAAATTCCATTACATAACAAACATGTAATATTTATTTTCCATAATGTCTTCTTTGGGCGGATGTTTGAAACTTTGTCTGTGTTTTCTTGCATTTAAATGAGAGAATTGATAATCTAAAAATAGAACGTGTCTCCCGTTGGTGTCAACCTAGTCCGTAATGAATCTCTAATTTCTCATGTTATTGGATGGTTTTCGACTACTGGGGTTTTATGAACGCAAATTAAAAGGCTATGGGGGTATAAGGATGATCTTTTTGCATTTTTGTAAAATTTTCGTCCCAAAATCTGAAGGGCCACCTTTAATATGAAATAATGAAATGTAGCCTCACAAGTCATAGCCTCTTTTTCCCCATTGTATTTCATTTTATTTTGTTGAAAAGTTAGTATTGGGTCACTGGTTGACGCTTATGAAAACATTCAATTTCCAAATTATGAAATAGAACTAGACTCTAATATTAATTTTCTTTGTGGTCATGAAAATGTCATTATTAGGAAAAGGGTATAGACGTGTAGAGACCGGAAAACTTGAATACAGATATACATACTTAGTGCACTAAAACTTTTACATCCTGAATAAATAGACGTGCACTAGACGGCGCAACTCTTAAGGTAAGACCTGTGTAATGCACTTCCGGTGATAATTCTAGTTGGTTGATAAATGAGGATAAATAAGGATTTATGCAGAAATAATATTTTTGCATATTTCTAACGGATCAGAGATTTCGTTTATGTCTATCTTGAAATTATTTTTTGATACTTTTGTTAGTTTTCTGAAAAGGGAGATAATTAATATATCTTTTTCAATTGAGAACATAGTGGTTTTAGATTTATAAATGATAATTCAAAGAAGGAAAAAATGGAAAAAAATGAAAAGGTCTTATCTTAACGTAACATAAACATAACAGCATTTTAGCCATAATCTGTGAAAAGGGGGCTTAATGGATCTGTGAAAATTTTCACTTGGGGTTAGGCCTTCTGATCAAATTGGTGGAAAAAGGAGAAAAACATGCTAGCTAACGTTATAGTCCAGAAAACTGTCCGTAAAGGCGATGTTACTTTTCGACTGGTTGCCTCCGTACTTTTGATCAACTATGTTCTCTATCCCCCATCCCCTTGCTATTATTAAATGACATTGTCGTCTGCAAATGTTTTCAAAATGGATTAGTCCAAAATTTGTCGTTAATAGCAAGTAAAAATTCAGATGTAGACAGACCTACAGCCTAGTCTCAATAACAAGACGATCCGGTGATCTTTTTCATACTTGGACATTTACTGTACACCGTACAGAGGCGACCAGTCGAAAAGTAACATCGCTTTTGGGGACAGTTATCTGTACTAACCTACAGCCATATTTGTACATCACTTTGACAACCAACATCAGGTTTCGCCATATTGAAAGAACTTCGACTGTTCCTAACCAATAATACGATGTTTTAACGAGGCCTTCTGTAAACCTGGCTGAAAACAATGATTACATGCTAATATTCAGCATTGTCTCCTTTTTCCCATTAAATTCCTTCTTTCCCTTTCCCCTACAAGTTTTCCGTTGGTTAAAAAAAAATGCGCATGTTTACTTTGCGGGCCCCTATTGCAATATTAGCTCGCACATTTATGTAACTACTATTTACATGCGTTGCAACCTTTAATCGAAACCCTAGGGCATTGATTCATACCACAGCAAATTAATGACCATTTTCTAGTCTAGTTCTATTTCATAATTTGGAAATTGAATGTTTTCATAAGCGTCAACCAGTAAGCCAATACTAACTTTTCAACAAAATAAAATGAAATACAATGGGGAAAAAGAGGCTATGACTTGTGAGTCTACATTTCATTATTTCATATTAAAGGTGGCCCTTCAGATTTTGGGACGAAATTTTACAAAAATGCAAAAAGATCATCCTTATAGTCACATAGCCTTTTAATTTGCGTTCATAAAACCCCAGTAGTCGAAAACCATCCAATAACATGAGAAATTAGAGATTCATTACGGACTAGGTTGACACCAACGGGAGACACGTTCTATTTTTAGATTATCAATTCTCTCATTTAAATACAGGAAAACACAGACAAAGTTTCAAACATCCGTCCGAAGAAGACATTATGGAAAATAATTATTACATGTTTATTATGTTATGGAATTTAAGTGTCATTAGTCATGTGCCAGTCATTTGACATTCCCACAATGCTCTATTGATTTTTGGCGCAAAATCTAAAAATAGCTTAAGAGGGTATGTAGTCTTTTAAGGGAATACCACCAAAAAAATTTATTTTGTAATTCTATGATTCTTTATTATTGATGCTTTGTATTGCTTTTTTCATATAAATTTCAGTGATATATATTTTTTTCAATTTGGTGTGATGAGAAAATTCTAAATACCCACCTTTAAGGTAAGACTGTAACAGCATTTTCCACTAAAATATCATCCTGCAAAATAAGCTATAATCAAAAATGAGTATTATTTAAGTACTTTCACCAATTCATTTTTATCATTTTTTCCTTCTTTGAATTATCATTTATAAATCTAAAACCACTATATTCTCAATTCAAAAAGAGATATTAATTACCTCCCTTTTATGAAAACCAACAAAAGTATCAAAAATAATTTCAAGATGGACATAAACTGAATTTCTGATCCGTTAGAAATGTGCAAAAATACTGTTTCTGCATAAATCCTTATTTATCAACCAATTAGAATTTTCACCAGAAGTGCATAACACAGGTCTTACCCTAATGCATTTATAAAAAATTTCGACCCATGTCAGTCAGCCTGCGCAGGCTAACATGAGTTGAAGCTTTTTGCTTTTGATAAATTTCCTGCATGTCAAAGGGCCACTCTGTATCATGATTTACAATAATGTGACGGATTGCTATGTATAATGCTTCAGCGAGGTGCATAAACCCATTCCCATACAATTCCTACTTTTAACGACCCTGAGAAAGAAGCCTTTTATAAAACATTGTAGGAAAAGGGGAAAATGCTTGTAACCAGCATTTTCTCCTTTTCCCACAATGTTTTTTACCCTTCACAAAACAAATTTGAAATTTTCAGTCACTTTTATTTTGTCGTCTGCGATTGCTTTCCATCTGAAGAAGTCTAAAATATTGTTGTTTGGCTATGAGTTAGAGCCCCTTCTGTCAATGCAAGACTAATTTAGATTTGTATGCGCGGTGTTTAACCCATTACCACACAATCCCTACTTTTGATGCCCCTGAGAAAGAAGCCTTTTGAAAACACTGTGGGAAAAGGAGAAAATGCTGGTAACCAGCATTTTCTCCTTTTCCCACACTGTTTTCTACCCTCACCAGAACAAATTTCTGTTTTTGAATCACCTTTATTTTGTCGTCTGCAAATGCTTTCAATTTGGACCAGTCTAAAATTTTCTTGCGTGGTAATGAGTTAACACCATTTTCAACATTAACACACTTATATCGCTCATAGGCGGATCCAGAGGGGGGACCGGGGGTCCGGACCCCCCTGGATTTTTGGCAAAAATGTGGTAATTGGATTCGCGAAATGGTACTGGTTTGATATTGCACAGCATTTATGTAAAGTACAGTCATAAATTTGAAAAAGAAAGGTTCTAAATGTGGAGACCTCCTCATGTTTAGAACTGGAAACATTGAGTTTTCTTGTAAACAGCTTACATCCACTGAAATCCGGAAATCAAAGTATCATTTAATAAGACAAGTGCGTTTTCAGTGGGACCCCCCGTGAGAAAGATATCTGGATCCGCACATGTCACTGCAGCCAGTTCACCTAACTATATCATTGACTTTCATATGCCACCATTACCTACATTCTTTCCAAGCCAGTGACTGCTTTCCCACATAATCATTATCGAAACAGTGCGCGAGCAAATAGGCCAGCAGGGGGCAGGGACCCATTGAATAAACATGTCAATAATCTTAGGTTTAAAACTAGCCTTAGGTAAAAGCCATTTGGAAAACAATGTGTAAACAGGGGGGAATGCTGGTTAATAACATTTTATTTCATGCCTTCCGGTGGGATATCGAGAAATAGCAGTGAAAATATTTTTCGATCTTACACCAGTGAAAATACCGATTTTCACGTTCTTGTTGCCTAGGTAAATTGCGCGTGCCTGACAACCAGATGGGAAATGTGACGTCATATACCTTACATTTCTCGCGCTTGACGTCACGTTGCTATGCGGGAGGGGTACGCCACGGGGAAAGAGGGAAAAGAATTGTACTGAATTTTGATAAAGTTCCTCCCAGAAAGGGTTAAAAGCATAAAATAAATAGAATATTTGTTTTTTTCGGTGAAAGATCGAAATTTATTTCATCTCGTGAACACCATCGGTAATATTTTCACTCGTGGCTGCGCCACTCGTGAAAATATTACCGATGGTGTCCACTCGATGAAATAAATTTCGATCTTACACCGAAAAAAACAAATATCCTCTATTTCTCCGTTTCCAACAATTTTTTTCCACACTACCATAGACTAGTTTGATGTTTTAACTCTTTACCACACAGTCCCGACTTTTAACGACCCTGAGAAAGAACCCTTTTGAAAACACTGTGGGAAAAGGAGAAGATGCTGGTAACCAGCATTTTCTCCTTTTCCCAGTGTTTTCTACCCTTCTCAAGCCAGATTTTAATTTTTCATTCACCTTTGTCTTCTGCAAATGCTTTGAATTTGGACAAGTCCAAAATTTTCTTTTGTGGTAAAGAGTTAAGCCACATTTAACCCTTTACCAAACAATCCCTGTTTTTAATGTCCAAGAGGCAGAAGCCTTCAGAAAACATCATGTGAAAAGGAGAAAATGCTGTCAACTAGCATTTTCTTCTTTTCCCACAAAGTTTACTCTACTCTTCAAAAGTCAAGTCTCAATTTTTGAGCCATGTTAGTTTTGTTGTGTGCAAATGCTTTCATATTTGGACAAGTCTATATTTTTGTTGTGTTGAACAGAGTCGAGATGTTTGGCACTGCTAGCCAATGTAATGTTCCAGACACTTGAAGGTGTAGGTCAAAATCAGACCCCGCAGAATGTACAGTTTCTACTTTTCGTAAATGTTTTCAAAGGGCTTCCGTCTCAGGGTTGTTAAAAACCAGAAATGACAAAGGGTTAAATACAATTTGAAATCAAAGTGGCTAGGGGAAAATCCACTCATGATGAAAAATTTCTCATTTTGCTTCAATGTTTTCAACAGTATATAGTCCATGTTTAGGTCCACATTCATCAACCATTCTTGAAAACATTCTTAATCATAATTTCCATGAATTTGTAAAAGTGAGAGCAAGAGAAATCCTGATTGGCTAAACCATTTGTTTAACCCATTACCACACAATCCCTGCTTTTGAGAATGAAGCCCTTAGAAACATTGTGGGAAAAGGAGAAAATGCTGGTAACCAACATTTTCTCCTTTCCCCACAATGTTTTCTACTCTTCACAAAACAAATTTCAAATTTTCTGTCACTTTTATTTTGCAGTCTGCAAATGTCTCAGGAATTGTGTTCCTTTCAAAATTGGAAAATCTTGAAAAATAACAATGAGAATATTTTAAAGAATGATTGATGAATGTACACCCTCCAGGCCGAAAAGCAAGGCATGGGAGGGCAGTCATCAGTTTTTGGGCAATATTAGATGTACGGTCAGGTGGCAAGGGACTTGGAAACTTGTTCACGGCTGTGTCGAATCATATCGCCACCTTGCCTTCGGCTGGGGGTGACATGATTCACCACAGCTGTGAACAAGTTTCCAAGTCCCCTGCCACCTGAACGTACAAGGAATTTATTATACTGCAAAATTTTACCCTTTCAAAGTGCTTTACGTGAAATTTTCCTGTATTATTATCTCGCGAATCGAGTATGCCAATGAAATAGAAATACCCTTCTGAGTGCCCAAATTCAATGAAAACTGACAACACTCGAAACTGGAGTCACTAAAATGTGCAGTTTGGTGATCGATCAACACCCCCATTTTGGATGTTGTGTTGCATGTGTAGTGATGTTAAGGGGAACTCAAAAGGACAACTGGCTTTACGTGGTTTCTGCCAGGGTACATGATATATATTATGCTTCCGGCATGTTAACCAATCAGATCACGAAAAATTTCTTTGCAGTATAATAAAAATATTTATATAGCGACGGCTTCAAGTGACATATTGCTGCTTTGAATGATGATAAAGAATTAATAACCATGTATTAAAATGCATCATTTTTTAATTCTTTTTTCATCCATGTTTTTACCTTTTTTATATTTAAAATAATTTATTTGCACCTGTAAAGAGGATTTTAAAAGTGTCCTCAAAACTTTGGTCAAATATACATGACACTGCAAATTTGTTAAAAGTTTGTATATACACATACAACATATACTGTGTTTAAAAAACATCAGAGATCAGGAGGCTCATAAAAATCTTTGAAAGACTTCAATGACACGAACGGTGTCGAATGATTACATTCTAATATGTAGCTACCCAATCGGCCTGAGCTATCTACAGAATATTCCGTTACACTGGGAATTAGATTCCAACTATAAAAGGTAAAAACAACCTCACTCATACATGTATGCCTACAAAATATGGTTACAAAATAACCAGACATAAATCTCAGGTAAGTTTATGTCCGTGATTTCACACATCCTGCCAGATTTTATCACATAAAAACTCAGAGCTACAGACAGAGGAAGTGATGGTGATTTTCAAAATTGAAAATATCAATTATTCTCCACTAAACCCCTTGTTATGGGCACTCGTTAGAATCGTCTCCATGAGACGATTCTAATGAGTACCCACAACATAGGGTTTGGAACAGAAATAATGGATTTAGAATACCATCACTCCCCCTTAATGTCTGGAACTCTGTAAAATGGTACAGCACTACATTTATTACACCACATTTACAACTCCAATCACATTTTCAATTTAGGAAATGAAAAAAAAAATATACAAGAAAAAAAAAATTGACTGGCAAATTCATAAATCCATAGATCCTATGTTGTGTAGTAATGAACACTGGGTGAGTCATAAGTTCCAGATGAGGAATGGAAATGATATGGTCTAACAGATCGAAGATGACCTAAGGATGCTTGGAAAAAAACAAACTTTCACTCAAGACCAAATTTCATTACATGTACATCGTATTCTATTGCATATCACTGTAATCCTTACAAAGCAAAGTTTAACTCGATACCAAAAGACAAAATTTTAAGTTTGTCCAAATCAAAAGTTTTTGGGGACCACAACATAAAAGTGACTGAAAATTTGAAAATTGTTTTGTGAAGGGTAGAAAACATAGTGGTAAAAGGAGAAAATGCTGGTTACCAGCATTCTCTCCTTTTCCCACAATGTTTTCTGAAGGCTTTTTTCTCAAAGTCATCAAAAGCAGGGTTTGTGTGGTAATGGGTAAACTCTTTATGGTTTTACCCTATGTCAGACTAGTCAAAATTGAAAGTATAGTAATTTGTTTGGGGTAAGGCAGAAAACATTGAGTAAAAAGGAGAAAATGCTGATTACCAGCCACCAGCATTTTCTCCTTTTCCACAAAGTTTTTAAAAAGCTTCTTTCACGGGTCAGTTAAATTCTGGATTGCGTGGTAAAGAGTTACAAATGAGGACATTTTCAGCTGTTGAATAAAAAGATCCATTCAATGCACAATAAGGCAACCTAACTTAACTGATTAACCCTTTACCTCACAATCCCTACTTTTGATGCCACTGAGAAAGAAGCCTTTAGAAACATTGTGGGAAAAGGAAAAAAATACGGGCAACAGCATTTTCTCCTTTTCCCCACAATGTTTTCTACTCTTTACAAAACAAATTTCAAATTTTCAGTCGCTTTTATTTCGTCGTCTGCAAATGCTTTCGATTTGGACAAGCCTGAAATATTGTTGTTTGGTAATGAGTTAAAATACTGCAGATAATGTAAATTTCGAGACCATACTGCATAGAATGTGCTGCTTGATCTTGATCTACATCACTGCCATAATACCTGACTGTAATCTTCATTATTGATTTTATCCATATACCACATAATCTTCGGTTTCACTAGGAAGACCTTAGAAAACAGTGGTGAAATGAGAAAATGCTGTTTACTAGCATTTTCTCAGTTTCCTACAAGATTCTTCTCTCCTTGAAAGTTTGTTCCTTTATGTAAACAATAAGATAAGCATATCAAATTTTTCTATCCAGTACAGGGTTAACTTTTCATCCCAGGAGAACAAACTTGTCCAAAGTGCATGCATTTACCTATCATGATCCAAATTTGGCTTAAAATATGGAATTTGTGCCTTATATAGTAGGAAACATTGTGGGAAAAGGAGAAAATGCTAGTTTTCAGCATTTTCTCCTTTACCACAATGTTACCAAAAGCTTTTTTCACAGTAACCTAAAACTCAGAATTGTATGGTATAGAGTTACTACTAAACCAAACAACAAAACTCTAGACTGGTTCAAATTTATAACATTTGCAGACAAAGAATTAGAACGACTCAAATGGAAGTATTTGCCCCGATAGAGTCGAAAACCTTGTGAGGAGGGGAAAATGCTGGTTACTAGCGTTTTCTCCTTTTCCCACAATGTTTTCAAAAGTCATCTCTACAACTATTACAAGGGTCATAAGAGAGATGATATTTTGCAAAGAGCTCTTCCAGTTTGATATTCAATGTTTTGTCACAAAATTCTTTTCTAGAAAAATTTGGTTTTGAGTGAAATTTCATATTTTCCATTCACATATGACCTCAATGTCCATTAGCTTGTGATAAATCCCGCAAGTTGTTGGTAGTTAACTTGGTGATCCCTGGAAATGGCCGGAAATGCATTCATATACTGTTCCTTACATGTCATATAATCCCTGTTGAAATGGCTTGAGTTGTTGTTACTAGAGTGTTGAACATTGTCAATCACTTGCGGAGAGGGTGTTCGTTGTTTTTGTTTGCTATCCTGATTTTTCCTTGCTGTTTTGTCCGATTCTGACGGGAATAAAACCCCTACACTGCCATTTTCCCCAATTCTAAATGAAACGTCATTAGGATCCACCCAGATGGTAAGCTCTGGTGGAAAAGTAGCCATTAAAAACGTCGAGTTCAGTCCACACATTTGTCCAGCTTGTTGAATTACTGGGTCTATTTTGTGGTTAAGCCTAATGCACCGATATCCGCTTCCTTTCATGGGTTTTTCTGGAAACCAATGTTCATTGTATCGCAAACATAATAGATTGATCAGTGATTTACTAAACAGCTTAGATTGAGCTTCATTAACTTCGCCGCTACGAAGAATATTTGTAAGAAAATCAACAGCACTTTCAACTTCTTCCTTCATAGTTTACTTGTCCAAACACAGTCGAGTTGTTTTCTTTGTTCAGTTTCTTCTTGCCTCGATTTCGTAGAAAACACAAAAATAAATTCGCAGCGATTCAGTGGGTAAAATTTAACTCACGTCCTCTTTTTACAATAATTTTGTACTTGTGATCACTATTACTCTGTCTAAAACTTGAGTTTCCTTTTCCTTTCGGCCAACGCCCGATCTTTTCCCAATCTCTTTTAGCGTCTACCCTGTCTTGTAACTTGGTCAACAATGGCGTTAGTGTTAGTTCTCTATCCCAAATCTATACGTCATATGCACTGACGTTTTCGTCTCGACCAATCAAAAAGTGCGATACTTAACACGTCACGCATATATCAGCCCAAATATGGTGAAGCTAAATATAGACAATGACTTGTAAACAAAAATACGTAAAGTAGTAGGTCAACTTGTGTATCCAGTGCGTCACCGCTACTGTAAACCTTCTAAAAACTCTCAACGGTATTTGTCAATATAGAAATATCTGGCATAATCTCGAGTGTAACATTTCACAATAACTTAAATTTATTTCAGTATTTCTTAATGATTGTGTAGAGTTAATCATGATTATTTTGTGCTCTTTGGAAAGAAACATTAATCATATTTTGTATAAAATTCAGGTTTTGTCTTTGATGTTGGGATATTGATCGGGTTATGAGGTTTACAGGGAATGTAGAGTAGCCTAAGTGACAATCGCACCGTTGTAATTTTGAAATAGAACTAGATGAATTGAATCCTTTTTGCATACAAATCTATTTTTTCTATCTTTATCGGACGGGCTTCATAACACTGAGCAAGCCACATTGCTGATCAGTATTTATGGATTCATCCATATCATCCAATTGGTTCAAAATCTAACATTACCCTGAGATACATGTATTTCGGTCCTTAACTCTTTACCAAAGGACAAAATTCAGGCCTAGACCAAATTTAAAGCATTTGCAGGCAACATATTGAATGTACCTAAACAGACGATTTCTTTATATGATATGGTAGATAACATTGAGGGAAAAGGAGAAAATGGTGGTTACCTGCATCCCTAGGGTCGTTAAAAGTCGGGATTGTGTGGTAGAGAGTTAAACATGCAGAGTAAATAAAAAGGCAAAAGAAATAGGCAAAAAGTTGGATTGCTCAGGCTGACATTGACCAATACTGCTTGCAAATGCACTTAGCCCCATTTTCTCATTGTATTGCCTACATATAAAAATGTCATTTTCTATCAAAAGACTAACACACCATTCGCTTTGGCCAATCAGAAGTTGTGTTACTTTAAAATTTGGAAGAAAATTTTCAAGAATGGCTGGTGAATACGGGTGCAGATTTACAGGTCGCTACGGTCTCATGTCTCAGCAAGATTCATATGACTTTCTGTCGTTTCTGTAAATCCAAAATTAACCCTTTCCCAAACGACAAAATTTTTTGACTGGTCCAAATTGAAAGCACTCGCAGACGGCAAAATAAACGTAACTGAAAAATTTGAACTTAACTTGAGAAGAGTAGAAAACATTGTGGAAAAAGGAGAAAATGCTGATTACCAGCATTTTCTCCTTTTCCGACAATGTTTTCAGAGGGCTAGCTTCTTCCTGTGGGTCGTGAAAACCAGGGATTGTTTGGTAAAGGGTTTATTAAATTGAAGTGCACATTCTATCAATCCAGTAACAAAGTCTAGTTGCAGCACTTGCATTATTAAAATAAGGCCGCCCCAAACCCCTCGGACACGGACTTCCCGGTATCGATTCTCTCTGGTATTTTTTTTTTTTTCAGATTCTTCCTGCCAAATGACCAATATCGAATACTAATATGCCCACAACACGGAAAGAGCCTACATCCTACAAATTCGTCCAATATGGGATGAGAGTTGAGGTTTTTCCAATTTAAACTTTGAGTATGCAGGGATTGCGAAGCTGCTAAAAAGTGTCTTTCACGTTTATAATCAATATTACACATATTTTTTTCATCATTTAACAATTTTACAATCGTCCTTTTGTTCAAATCTTTAAGACCGTAAAAAATTTCTTTTAAACAATTACCACAGAGTCCCTATACTTTTGACGATCCTGAGAAAGAAGCCTTTAGTAACCAGCATTTTCTACTTCACACACAATGTTTTCTACCCTTCCCAACACAAATTTCAAATTTTGAATCAGTTTTATTTTGTGTTCTGTAAGTTCTTTCGATTTGGACAAGCCTAAAAAATTGTCGTTTTGTAATGAGTTAATGCAGACATGAGCAATAACCAGAAAAGAACTTTCGATTCTTCAAAAGACATCCACCGAGGTGCAGTGATTTAAATACTAAGAAAGAAAAATTCAAAGGACAAATGGTATTGGGTTTTAAATTCCTGGTTTCAATTTTGAAAGAGAACCCTTCAAAGAACAAAGGATTTGAAATTCCTGCACTCAGTGAGTAAAGGGTTAATTTTCCGATAACCCTTTACCACACAAACCCGTTGTTCAACCCTTTACCACACAGACCCGTTGTTCAACCCTTTACCACACACACCCGTTGTTCAACCCTTTACTACACAGTCTCGCACTTTAACGACCCTGAGGTGGATAGCCTTACAAAACATAAAGGGAAAAGGAGAAAATGCTGGTTACCAGCATTTCCCTCTGTTCTTACAATGTTTTTCTACCCATTTTAAGACGAAGCGGTCGGTATCGTATACTGATATTTTTTTTTATCCCTCGAGAACGGAAGGACTTGCCATCCTATAAAATCCATCATTTTCAAATCGTGTAATGTCAATTGTCAGCTTTTTTTAATTTTACTTCTGAGAAAAAAAAGCTCCGTGCTTAAACGATCTTCAAGAACAATGCTTTTAACATTGTGGAAAAAGGGGAATTTTAAATGTTTTCTATTATTCGATAGATAAAACTCCATGAATTTAGTTCGTTTAACTCTTTACCTCACAATCCCAACTTTTAACAACCCTGAGATGGGACCCTTTTGAAATCAATGTGGGAGAAGGAGAAAATGCTGGTAACAACATTGTGGGAAAAGGAGGAAATGCTGGTTACCAGCATTTTCTCCTTTTCCCACAATGTTTTCTATCCTTCACAAAACAAATTTCAAATTTTTAGTCAGATTTATTTTGTCGTCTGCAAATTCTTTCAATTTGGACAAACCTACAATTTTGTCGTTTGGAAGTGATTTAATTTTTCATCTGCAAGTCCTTTGAATTTGGTCAAAGATAAAATTTTGTCGTCTGGTAAAGAAATAATATCAAAATTGTCTACACCAGGCAATCTGATAAGAATAAACGAGTTTTTAATATCCAGTTACTCCCGGGGCCGACAATGGATTTACCGCTAGGGGCTACCCTTTGTCACGATAAATAGCCTTTGTTCAGACCCCTTTGATAAGGGAGGGGATTTTGGCCCCTTTTGACAAGCCGACATCTGTCGGGGTTTGTTTACATTATTGCACACAAAAGAGGTGCCGAAGGGTTTATTTATAGATCAAGGAAAATGACCTGTCACAACGAGTGCTTTTCAAGCAATGTTTACCTTTATTCTTTTACAAAGCAATTCCGAGTTTTAAACTTCAAAAGGGAGCAGGCTTTTGAAAACATTGTGGAGAAAAAGACTAGTCAACAATGAATACTACTTTAAATCTTTCCCACACGAGAAAATTTTAGACTGGTCCAAATTCAAAGCCTTTGCAGACGACAAAATAAAGGTGACTAAAAAATAGAAACTAGTTCTGGGAAGGGTAGAAAACACTTTGGGAAAAGGAGAAAATGCTGGTTACCAGCATTTTCTCCTTTTCCCATAGTGTTTTCAAAAGGCTTCTTTCTCAGAGGCATCAAAAGTAGGGATTGTGTGGTAATGGGTTAAGCAATATTTCTCCTGCAAACAGTATCTCAAACAAACACAAATACAAATCAACCACGAGTTTTTAGAGACCATAAGGAATATGACTTCTGAAAACACAGTGGAAAAAATGACAAAGTTTGACTATTTACAAACAAATCCTTGTTTTTACGATCTTGCTGGGGCAGGTTTTTGAAAACATTGTGGGAAAAGGAGTAATTGCTCGGAACGAGCAATTTCCTCTTTTTCCACAATGTTTTTACCCTATCAGACAACTGCAAATTATAAGGAAAAGATATTGATTGTATAATAATGCTTTTTAAAACACCGTGGAAAAAGTAGAAAATGCAGGTAACCGGCAGTTTCTCCTGTTCCCGCAATGCACTCTAATTTCCTATGGATAAATCTTACCATTTGAGATACACGAACTTTCAATTTCGCGCCTACGAATGATTTCAATCAGGGCATGTCCAAAATTTTGACATTTGGTAAAGAGTTAACCCAAAAATTAAAGTGTGCTTTGGGTGCGGAAGAAAACATTGTGGGAAAAGGAGAAAATGCTGGTAACCATCGTTACCATCGTTTTCTCCTTTTTCCCACGGTGTTTTCAAAAGGCTTCTTCATCAGGGTCGTGAAAAACCAGGGATTGTTTAGTATAGGGTCAAAACTCAAATTGCTATTTCTGTGAGAGAAGAGGGGGAGATACCTACGTATAGGACAGTGTAAATCCAAGATCAGACAGCACGTTCTGTGTAGTCTGATCTTGATCTACACGGTCAGCAAATGGTCAGCGAGTCGCAATTAGCAACTGAAGGGTTAGCCCTTTACCACATGACAAAATTTTAGACCTGTGCCAATTGAAAGCATTTGCTGATGACAATTTCAATGTGGCTCATATGAAATGACTTTTCTTTTATAAGATAGAAAACATTGTGGGAAAAGGAGAAAATGCTGGGAACCAGCATTTTCTCATTTTCCCACAATGTTTTCAAAAGCCTTCTTTTTTTCAGGGGCGTTAAAAGTCGTCATTGTTTGGCAAAGGGTTAATTAAATTTTGCCGTATAAATACGTCCGTTTGTTTATTGATAAGATTACGACATTTTGTCATAGACATATCATCGCTATAAACATGGCATTTTCGACCTTTTGACGGTCTGTGTAATGTCGAATTTAGATATGTTGACATTTCTTTGTTTTGTCATATTCGATTTTGTGTACTTGACAGAGGTGCCTTTCGATATTTCGATAAAATATTGTAGCTTCTACTAGACTGTGTCACCGCTTGACTTATCATGGTACCTCATTTCACCAATTTGACTTTTCTATCTATAATAATGCTATACATGTACACGATTTTTTGTCAGGTATTCATTATTTTCGCTTCATTGATTGTATTCAGCATACCAATTTTCGGTCACTATTTGCAATTATATTTGTATGTTAGCTGTGCTTGCTTGTTCGTATATCATGTATATGCGATTTGAATAATAATTTGATTGATTAATTGATTGATTGATTGAATGGATGAATGGATTGATGGATGGATCGATCGAGTGCATTCTCTTTTCGTCCATGCTCATGCATTTACATTTAGAAAATGCAAAAGATTTTGTTCGACAACAATACATATATACATTTTTTATAGCTTAAAAACGTAATGTGTTTAAAGCAAGTACAAATACAAATGTATCATAGCAGAAAAATGAATGCATTCGATAACTGAAGAGCACATGATGATATAGTGCACAAATTACGAACAGGTTTTATTTGAAAGAAATATAAACTTTGCTAATATTATGATAGTATTTTTAGAAGAAGAAGTTAAGAGATTTTCTAACTTTCGAATCGTTGGCCAGTTATAAAAGTGATTCTTGATGTATTTAGATCTATATCGGAAAATTTTGGACAGACTAGCAAGAAATGGTGTACGAGCTCGTACATTTTCTCTTATCAATCTCCGGGAAGAAATTTAGACGAACTTGGGATCGAACCAATGAAAACCCTATTCCAAAGTTCTGTCCACCACTGGCGGCCCTACCGGGTCTCAGTCCTGTGAATGGGAAGAACTAGCATTTTCTCCATTTCCAGCTCGGGAAAAGGAGTTACAAGCATTTCCTTCATTTCCAGGTCAAAATTTTGTTTTAGAAGTATTACAGCTAAGCTCTAAATGACATCATGTATATTTCGACCAAGATTTGCCCTACATGTATATATCCCCATCGGAGTGACACACATATATCTGTCTAGTCCTTAATATGGATGAAAATAGAGCACACGTCAAGACGCGTGCATATATTTTTTCCCTTTGACCAAAAGAAATAATTCCCATTATTTTACAAGCATATAAAACATTGTGGAAAAACTGATTTTTCCCACAATGATTCCTATCTTTTCATGGACAATCAACACAACTTTAGGAAGAAGACTATTTTTGTTGTTAGCGAGTGCTTAGAAATGCACAAGTTTACAATTTTTGTTGTGGTTGGTAAAGGGTAAAATCTTTACCAACTTGCAAAATTTGAAACCATTTGCAGAATACAATAAAAATGTGGCTAAAAAACCGGAATTTCTTACTTTTTATGTTAGAAAATATTGTGGGAAAAAGGAGAAAATACTGGTAACCAGCATTTTCTCCCTTTTCACACAATATTTTCAAAAGGCTTTTATTTAAGGGTAGATAGTCACGGGATTGTACTGTTAAGGGTCCACAGCTGTATTTCCGTGTCATTTGCGTGCCACGAGTAATCTAAATGCGACCTGTTAATTAATTGCCTTGTTTATTTCAGCTGTTTATTACACGATGGTATAATCTTTATTATTACGCAATCAACCGAGTTAAAAAAGGTGACCTGCTTTTTTTTTCTTTTTATCTTGACGAAATTGACGTTCATGACGATGATGATAATCGTCATTATCGTCATCATTATCATCGTCGTCGTCATCATCATCATCGGCAGCATTGTCGTCGTCATCATCATCATTGTCGTTGTCGTCATCATCATCAGCGTCGTCGTCATCATCATCATCAGCATTGTCGTCGTCGTCATCATTAAAATCATCATCAGCAGCATCATCACTATCATGAATCCTGTTGCAATGACTCATTTATCCTCGGAAAGAAATTGGTCGAGCCAGAGATCGAACCAGTGACCCCCTGTCCACAAGTCCTGTACGCTAACCTACCGACTGACCTACCGGGGCTCGACTTAACTTTAGACAGTCGGTACAGAGTTAAACTGAACTAACTTTGACAAGTCTGAAATTTTGTCGTTCGGTAAAGAATTAAAATCTTGTTGTCCTAACAGCATACGTCTGTTTTGTGTCACACAATTCAGTCAATATGATAAGCCTGTAAGGCATGTCATGCACAGCATGACTGCGTGTCACCTAACTTTCTAAACTCTTTACCACACAATCCTAACTTTTGATGACCTGAGAAAGAGGCCTTTTGAAAACATCGTCATAAAAGGAGAAAATGCTGGTAACCAGCATTTTCTCCTTTTACCACAATGTTTTCTATACCCTTCCCAAACCAAATTTCGATTTTTCAGTCCAAATTATTTTGTCGTCTGCAAATGCTTTCAATTTGAACCTGTCTATAATTTTGTCGTCTGGTAAAGAGTTAAGCAACGGGATCTTCACAAATAAGTGTCATAACACAAGAAACAGGCACTAAATCTTCATTGCACGACAGAATTTTTGAAAGCATGTGCGGACGACTAAAAAAATGTGACTCAAACATCGGAAATTTGTGTTAGATAAGATGGGAAAAAAGAAAAAGTTAAAAATCAGAATTGTTTGTTTAAAAGTTAAATGTTCACAGACAGCAGAAATCTAGACACGTCCAATATTAAAGCTTTTGTGGAGGAAACAATTCAAGCATAGCTCAAATGAATGTATTCTGTTTAACCCTTTCCCAAACAAGCCCTTTTTTTTACGTGTCTGCAGTAAAGTCTTTTGAAAACACTGTGGGAAAAGGAGAGATTGGTGAGATTGCTCGTAACGAGCAATTTCTCCTTTTCCCACAGTGTTTTCTACCCATTTTGAGAACTTTCTACCATTCTTATCAAATTTGAAATTGTCGTTTGCAAAAGTCTAAAGTTTGTCCTTTGGGAAAGGGTTAATCGTGTAGAAAACATTGTTGGACATAGAAGAAATTGCTGGTAACCAAAAACAAAACATTTCGGCCCAGGTCAGGTTTAGGGTTAGGAAACGTTTTGCAAATGCATCAAGACCCCTTTTCATAGAGAATGTTGATTATACTCACGTTCCTCCGAAAAACGTACAAATATATATTTCCAAATAAGGCGTGATTGTTATTCATGAATGCATTAAAAATTCTTCACGATTTAACTCTTAACGGCATAAAACAAATTTCTCCCAGTTTTAACTTCTTTCTTTTGTATTTATGCGTTCTTTCACTTTATTCATTGTACCAACCAAAAGGTGGGTATTTAGGGTTTTCACGTCTCGCCAAATTAAAGAAAATATATATCACTGAAATATGTATGAAAAACAATACAAATCATCAATAATTAAGAATCATAAAATTACACAATTCTTTTTTTTTTATGGTATTCCCTTAAAAGGCTACGTAGCCTCTTAAGCTATTTTTAGATTTCGCGCCAAAAATAAAAAGAAGCATTATGGGAATGTTAAGTGACTGGCACGTGACTAATGACGCTTAAATTTCATAACATAATAAACATGTAATTATTTTCCATAATGTCTTCTTCGGTCGCTATGTTTGAAGCTTCGTCTGTGTATTTCCGGTATGTAAATGAGGGAGTGTCAACCTGGGCTGTAGTAATTCTCTACTTTCTCATGCCGTCGGATGGTTTTCGACTACTGGGGTTTTATGTATGAAAATTATAAGGCTTTAGGAGTATAAGGATGATTTTTTTTTTTGTAAAATTTTTGTCCCAAATTCTGAAGGGCCACCTTTAACCCTTATTCTGCTGAACGAATAAAATGAAACTTCCAAGCGGATAATAAACACCTGATTGGTGATATTTCAAATTTATTTTGGATGGAAATATTTTCGTATCGGACAGTCTAGATTTAAGATCAGACAGCACGTTCTGTGCAGTCTGATCTTGATCAACACTGTCTGCAAAAGGCCGGTGTATTGCGCTTTGCTTCTTTCTCAGGGTCGTCAAAAGTAGGGATAGTGTGGTATGGGTTAAATATGACTATGTTCTTTGTACACGTCAATTAAAATATTATTCTGTTCTGTTCTGTTAAAAATTTGAAACGGAGGAAAAAAAAAACATATCACCTTATATTGCTCGGTTAATGTTCCTACGTACCCACTGCTAGTTAGTAATATTTTTCTGCCATAATTTATTGCGTTAATTAAATTAAAATAAAAGGTCACATCTAAAATGTACAACAAAGATGTGCCCTTGGGGATAAAAACATACCCTGTCAAAATAAACTTTCAAAAAAAAAAAAACGTTGTGGGAAAAAGGAGAAAATACTGGTGATCAGCATTTTCTCCTTTTTCCCCACAATATTTTCAAAAATTTAAAAATAAAAATCGTAACATTTGAGCCTCTTTTGTTAATCATCTGTAAATTCTTTCAATTTGGACAAATCTAATTTTTTTTTCTTGTGGTAAAGAGGTAAATTTCAAAGGGGTCACATCTAAAATTTTAGATATGTTTTAAAAAGGTGCCCTAAGCAATAAGTGCATAATTCAAATCGCAGCTGTGGACAGTTTCGATGAAATCTTAACTATATGACAGATTTTAATCTTTACCATTTTTGCAGATGAAACGAGCTCCTTTTTCACAGCGAAACATTCATATATCACAAAAAAAACATCCTATGTAAAAACGGTTTTAATTTTAATTCCCGTATCATGCTTTCCCGTTGAGGGTGGGGGTGGATGCTGGGGGGGGGGGGGGGGGGGTCTCGTTGTCTGCGCATGTCATATGCTGACCCCTGAGAAAGAGGCCTTTTGGAAACATTGTGGGAAAAGGAGAAAATGCTGGTAACCAGCATTTTCTTCTTTTCCCACAACGTTTTCTACACTTCTTATAACATGTTTTAATTTTTTCAGTCACATATATTTTGGCCTTAGGAAATGCTTTATATTTGGGTTAGCTTAAAACTTTGTTGTTTGGTAAAGGGTTACACCCTTAACTCTTTACCACACGACAAAATTTTAAACTGGTCTAAATTGAAAGTATTTGCAGACGACAAAATAAAGGTGACTGAAAAATTGAAATTTGTTCTGATAAGGGTAGAAAACTTGTGGGAAAAGGAAAAAATGCTGGTTACCAGCATTTTCTCCTTTTCCCACAATGTTTTCAAAAGTCTTCTTTCTCAGGGGTGTCAAAAGTAGGGATTGTGTGGTAATGGGTTAAACTGTTAAATAGATGAAATAGAAATTTACAATCAAAAGGAAAAACCCCAATGCATATACTTTGCTTTCAAAGTTGCTTTCAACGAAGAAAAATAGTCTATCGGACAATGTCGATACATGTAATATCCGGCTACACGTTTTGTGCCGCTCCAAGTCGCACTTACCGGCTATTGGTTAACAATATTACAGTTATATCGTGGCGGCCTGTGCACCTATCAATGCTTTCATGAAGTTTCTCTCTACCATTACCTCATACAATTTTCTTTCTCAGCCATTGGCTGCCCACTCTACAATCTACAATCACCTCCCACTCTACAATCATCGAAACAACAATCAGTACAAGGGGGGAGGCAAGGGGTGGGGGAGCATAATTGTACAATTGATCATGACAAATTTAACCAATGACATCGTTATGCTCGCTGTTTCACCGAGATGACATTTTGATAGCCTGATTGATGTCTTTAATTAGCAATACATTTATTTATCAAAGTACTGCATACTCATGGACCAGTGTGCGCATGCGCGAAAATGGGAATGCTCATCGACTAATATAATGTTGAAAACAGCTTTAACACTTTACCGTACGACAAAACTTTATCTTTGTTAGAATTGAAAACTTTTTTATGCCACAAATTTGATTGTGAATCAAAAATTGAAATTTGTTTAAGGTATGGCAGGAAAAAATATGGGAAAAGGAGAAAATGCTGGTCACTGGTACCAGCATGCTTTCTCACGGAATACCTGGACCAGTAGTCATATTCTGCCAGCGTCTTGATTTTTAAAATCCAGGGCTCTGATCGTATGCATGGGAAGGTAATAATCGCAGATCTTGGGCTGCATAGAAAAAGCAATCTGATCTTGCACTAAAAATGCTCTACAAACGTCCACAAATGTGCACCGAGTCGTGTGTGGCAGCATACAGCTTTAATACAGGCGATATCGACGTGTGTTATGTTTGGGAGGAGCGAAGATCAGCTTGCACACGAGTAGCTGTCAGACCATGATTCTCAGGGGCATAGCTTAGCTTTTTGTTCAATTATGTGGATTATCTCCATACATTTCAAGCACGAAACAAAAAATATATTTAAAAAAAATAAACGGCGTAAGTTTGCCCGCAAGTGGGCAGATAGACTGGTTACCGCCCCTGTACCACTACGTGTATTGAACTGGCCACCGTTGTATACCGTGTATTACACGTAGTAGTATCAGGGGCGGTAACCAGTCTATACGTGTATATAATAAGTAATACGGGCGGAAAGGCCGCGAAGCGGTCTTGGAGCCCGTCTATAGGTAACACGTATGTGTACCAGTCTACAAAATCCCAATAGGCTAGGGAAAAAAAAAAAATTCCGAGAAGTTGCAAAGACGTACAGGGAAGATCTCGGATTTCTAGGTTCGGTTACGATGGTAGAGTCACGCGCAAATTTCTTTCGAAAAGGTGGGGGGGACCGTAAACATCACTCGGGAAATATCGGCGATTTGGTTTACACATATTGGACGTGTCTGGGATCTCTTGCATATTCGAATATCTGTCCCCAAATCAATGTAAATTTGCGTCACAGCAGTCATTTTTCATTAACAATAGATCTATAGAGAAATTTCTTTTGCCGAATTCAATGAAGTTTTGAGTAAAGTCAATTTACGGAATACGTGTTCGAGACATTCCGGTTCATGTTACGGAATTGGCCGAGTGACGAGAGTGTTTCCCAATAGATACGTGATTTCCCAGAGCTTTCCTTACCGGCATTGCACTTCAGTAGCCCTTGGCCTTACCCAGGTAAGATAAGAATGTTTTATCTTTTAACTTTCTAAATGTTTATTTTGCCATCATCACTTTCATGAACATACGCGCCTGCAAACTTGCAAATAAATTTATAAAGAAGGGAAGCGACTCTACGCAAATTATCTAATGACCACCATTTTCTTACACCGTATGCGTGTATGTATTTTCCTATGTTGTTGCAACTACATGCTAGATTTGTGTAATTTCTGTACGTAGAAAAATTGTAACACGATTATTGCAGTTATTGCACTGTTTTCATAGGTACTGGTACCGAAGAAAACCTAGAGTTGATGACGGTATGAAATTGGTTTTCGTGCACCATGAAACACTGCTCAGGTCACCAGTTTTTTCTCCTTTACCCACAATGTTTTCATAAGGCTTCTCTCATAGGGTTATTTAAAGTCGGGGTTGTGTGGGGAAGGGGTTAAGAGTTTACATCTGCACCAATCTGAATGTCTACAATTAAAAACATTGTGACAAGTACAGATAGGCCTACTATTTTCTCCTTTTGTCACAATGTTTTCTATAAGGATGCAGAGGCAGGGGAAAAAAGCCATGGCTTGACTTTTGTTTATCACCTAATAATTTTATAACTAGCCCAGGTTGATAAAATGATATTTTTTGATTTTCAAAGCCACCCCAAACTTCAATATCTCATGACTGAATATATATCTAGATCTGGTATGACTTTTTTTAACTCTTTACCACACAATCCGGACTTTTCACGTCCCCAAGAAAAAAGCCTTTTGAAAACATTGGGGGAGAAGGAGAAAATGCTGGTAACCAGCATTTTCTTCTTTTCTCACAATATTTTGTACTCTTCCCAGAACAAATTTCAATTTTTGAGCAATTCTTCTTTTCTCACAATATTTTGTACTCTTCCCAAAACAAATTTCAATTTTTGAGCAACATTTGTTTTGTTGTCTGCAAATGCATTCAGTTTTGGCTGTCTACAACTTTGTTATTTGGTAAAGAGTTAACAGTGTTTTATGCCATTTTCAACATTATTGAATATAGATCTAGTATGACATTTCTTTAAAAGTGTTTTATGCCATTTTCAACATTATTTCAGACATATAATGGTAACAGCTAACACATATGAAAGAGAAGTATGACAGAATTTATAGAATTGTATTTCCATAAAGTGACAAAAATGCTGTTGAAAGTTGACAGAGGTAAGAATGGTTCAGAAGTAAGTCATGTAAACAGCATCCTCGGATACCCCGGGGTCTCCCTATTTGCTACGCTACATCGACCCCTGGGACAATTAGTTGAATTTCCTTCGCTTTACCGCTGGCCGAATGCTGGCTTTTCATTGGTTCCATCATCATTTTGTGATGGGCGAGTGTACTGTACGCTATGACGTTTCGTATCGATTTTCGGCGGCTGATTCAAAGTTTTATTAGTCAATTGTCCCAGGGTCGATGTAGCGTAGCAAATAGGGAGACCCTGGGATATCCGAGGATGTGTAAACAGATAAAACACCAATATATATTGTTGTAACTTGTAAGGGATGAGGGATTTATTTTTGATTTAGAACCAGAGATGACAGCAGTCATTTCTTTGATGACCGCAAGAAAAAAAAATGCATTTTCTCTCCGACGTAATCTGTGCAATCTTCAAACAGTTTGGGACAATATTTAGTATGAAAATACAAGTATAAAATAAATATGAAATGGATTTAAAATGGCTGAAAAATTAGTGCATGTTTACTCCTTTTTTAGAATCAGATTGGTTCAACTTGAAAGCATTTACAGGTGACAAATGTGCCTCAAACAATTAGTTTTGTCATTGAAAGGATAGAAAGAAATTTATTTTTAGCAAATTAATTCAATTTTGACAAATCTCAAATTTTGTCATAAATTATAGTGAAGAATTTACCATAGAAATGATTTGCAAAGGCCTGTTTGGGGATGTCACATGATCCGTTTTACATGTGGATTATGTGGGATCACATTCAAATAGTTACAGTGAAGTTATTTTCTATCTCATGAAGGTAGACAGATTTCACGACTGAAAAATGACTGTCGCCTTATTCAACCTTTGAAGGGCTACACTCAGATTGCATTGCTAATGCAGAAAATTCAAAATAAGCAGTTTTATCTTGAATCCACAATTTGATTCTTTGCTAAATACTATGGAAAAACAGCTTTGAAATCACAGTATATGCAGCTTTAGTTGAGATGTAGAATATCCATTTTATTTGTTTAGCATGATCAGTATTTCACAAGTAATTCCAACTTGCAGTAGAAAAGTTAAACTTATACTAGTATGCATTGAGCTGCTAGGTTTTGGCAGTACATGTATTTCTTATACTTAACCATGGTATTTTAACCATGCTGTCTGAAAAGGGGGATTAACCCTTTACCAAACTGCAAAATTTTGTATTGGTCCAAATTGAAAGCATTTGCAGACAACAAAATAAATGTGAATCAAACATTGAAAACTGATTCGGGTAGTGTATAAAACATTGTGGGAAAGAAGAAAATCCTGGCTACCAACATTTTCTCCTTTTCCCACAATGTTTTCAAAGGTTTTCTTTCTCGGGGTCATTAAAAGTTGAGATTGTGTGATAAAGAGTTAATGCATGTGCTAAAAGTATCGACCAAGGTCAGCCTACACAGTCTGTGCAGTCCTCGCAGGCTGACCTGGGTTGAAACGTTTTTCTAGTAGTCAATTTTCAGCCTATCAATGGACCATTCTGCAATCTGATTTATTCAGTTGGTAGACAAAATTGGTTTTATGGATCCATAATCATGACATGACTTGTTTAGTAAAAAGGATCACAGAGAAGCATTAAAATCCTTCATCAAACAATCCCTGGTTTCATTGAAACTGGGGAAGAAAGTCTTTGAAGACATTGTAGGTAAAGGAGAATGGCTTATTACACTTAATTTCTCCATTACCACAACATCTTTTTAAACTAAGGAACTTTAGCTCATTGGTATCATTTTTGAATTTGTTGCCTAAAGATGCTCTCAACTTGGATATGTGCAAATCTTGTCACTTGGGACAGTGTTTCTTTTGCCCGAACGATACATTTATTACAAACTATGCCATGAAAAAATGTGCCTCAGACATTTTTATTTAGAAAATCCAGTCTAACTGGAATTTTCTTTGACCAAAGTAAAAAGAAAAATAAAGGTCAAGAAATCTTAATCTCTAAAAATATATGTATAATATCGCTCACTTGTGTGAAATATGTAGTTAGATATATCTATACCAGAAAAAAAAATGTTTTTTTTTCTGTAAGCAGGTAAACATAAGGAGAAGCTCACAGACAACCATGGGCTTTACACAATTACATGCTGCTTCTCTAATATTTCAAAATTGTTATTTCTTTCAGGTGCTTGCATAGAATTACAAGTTTGAACATTCTGGAGGCTAGATAAAGAAACAGTCAACTACCAGAGAGTTTGTGAAGTGAAAGTGATCATTGACTTATTAGCCACTAACTATACCATTAGTCGAATTGGACCTTCTTTTAGAACCCTAATCAAAACTGTATGATAAAAAGAGCATTTGCTTGAATATACATTAAAAAGAACACACTGTAGTCCCTTTTCTCACAAATTCTTTTGTTAGCTGTGTTGCAAATCACTCTTTACACAATTACAGCTTAACTCTTTACCATATGGAAAATTATAGTCTTGTTCAAACTGAAACCAATTGCAAACATCAAAATAAATTAAACTCGACAACTGAAATTTGTTTGGGGAAGGGCAGAGAACAGTGTAAGAAAAGGAGAAAATGCTGATTACCAGCAATTTCTTCTTTTCACACAATGTTTTCAAGAGCCATCTTCCTTAGGGTCTGGGATTTTGCTGAACCCATTACCACACAACCCCTACTTTTGACAACCCTGAGAAAGAAACCTTTAGAAAACATTGTGGGAAAAGGAGAAAATGCTGGTAACCAGCATTTTCTCCTTTTCCCACAATGTTTTCTACCCTTCACAAAACAGATTTGAAATTTTCATTCACTTTTATTTTGTTGTCTGCAAATGCTTTTGATTTGGACAAGTCTAAAGTATTATTGTTTGGTAATGGGTTAAAGGGTTAATAGACTTCAACCGCAGAATATTGTAAAAATGCTGCCAAAGGAGGTACATGTAATGTAATTATCAAAAGCAACTGCTCCTTTTCCAATGTTTATGCAAATAGAATCATTGCAGATTATTTCTCACATGTGATAAAAGATCTAGTTTGTGAGGCATAGTAGCCCATTGTGAGTAGTAGCTCTGTATTTTACCTGTACAGTGTGTACAGTAATGAGTTAAACTGTAAGCACTGGAAACGAATTGGTCTGCATAATTCTATGTATTATTTAAGAACAAAAAATGCAATCTAGGAAAGAAAAAGAAAGTTGGCTAATAGATTTTTATCTTAAACATGTCCTATTACTTTTTCAACCTTGCCCTTGCCTGTTTAACTCAAAGTCCCATGTTGGCACAACCCTGAAGGTATCTGAAAATATTATGTCCTGGTTCAAAAGAAAAATAGAAGGTACATAGACATGTATGGTCAAAAAGACAAATTTACAATATTGCTATCATGTGATCTAAAACAAAAGGATTTGTCATAACCCAAATACAGTTTTACATGATCACAGAGCTCTACTCATGTATCAAAAACAGAAAATAATCATGTGTAGTGCATTTAATTTCTGATCTGCAGACTTTCTCAATTTGGTTTAGTCCAAAATTTTGTTCTTTGGGAAAGGGTTAAACAGTGCTTTTCCTTGTCAAACAATTTTTTCTACTGCAAGTTAATGGAGCCACATAATATCCCTTTACCACACTATGATACTTTTAATGCCCCTGAAAGAGAATGCTAGTGACCAGTATTGTTTCCTTTTTCCACCATGTTTTGTACCCAATCAAAGAAAAATATTTTTTTATGAGCCAAACTGAAACTGTCACCTGCAATGCTTTCAATTCAGACAAGTCTGAAATTTTGTAGAGTGGTAAAGGATTAGCTGTTAATGCTTTCGGTTTTGACCAGTCTAACATTTAGTTATTTTGTAAAAGGTTAGTGCGGATTTGGGTTTTTTTTTCATCAGTAAATGAATTGTAAAGCAGCAGCTGTTTGAAGTACTATAAGATATCATACTGAACTATACAAAATAATTCTTTTTAAATAATGAAAATATAAATCCCATGCAAATTGATTTCATTTTGCAAAATGGAAGTTGTTTTCAGTTTTCAACATGGACATTTTTTGGCAGTATCATAATTTGTAGCATTTTAGTGTTAGATCTACTAGATTCTAGTTCCAAGTCATTATAACATATGTATTTTTGTGATAGAGTAATTGAATTTTAAAAATTGCTGATAAAGTGTAGAATCTAAAAAGGTAATTTTGTTTTGCCTTTCCGCCCGTGTTTAGGCTTTGCCTATTTTCATATTACACGGTATACAACGGTGGCCAGTTCAGTGGGCAATACGGGCGGAAAGGCCGCAAAGCGGCCTTGGAGCCCGTCTATAGGTAACACGTATGTGTACCAGTCTACAAAATCCCACTAGGCTAGGGGAAAAAAAAAATCCGAGAAGTTGCAAAGACGTACAGGGAATATCTCGGTTTTCTAGGTGCGGTTACAATGGTAATGTCACGCGCAAATTTCTTTCGAAAAGGTGGGGGGGGGGGGGACCGTAAACATCACTCGGGAAATATCAGCGATTTGGTTTACACATATTGGACGTGTCTGGGATCTCTTGCATATTCGAATATCTGTCCCCAAATCAATGTAAATTTGCGTCACAGCAGTCATTTGTTATTGACAATGGATAGAGATATTTCTTTTGCCGAATTTAATGAAGTTTTGAGTAAAGTCAATTTACAGAATACGTGTTCGAGAGATTCCGGTTCATGTTACGGAAATGGCCGAGTGATGAGAGTGTTTACCAATGGATACGAGATTTCCCAGAGCTTTCCATACCGGCATTGCACTTCAGTAGCCCTTGACCTTACCCAGGCAAGATAAGAATGTCGGTGTGTTATCTTTTAACTTTCTAAATGTTTATTTTGCCATCATCACTTTCATGAACATACGCGCCTGCAAACTTGCAAATAAATATGTAAAGAAGGGAAGCGACTCTACGCAAATTATCTAATGACCACCATTTTCTTACACGGTAGCCTATGTATTTTCCTATGTTGTTGCAACTACACGCTAGACTTGTGTAATTTCTGTAAGTAGAAAAATTGTAACACGATTATTGCAATTATTGCACTGTTTGCATAGGTACTGGTACTGAAGAAAGCCTAGAGTTGATGACGATATTGAAATTGGTTTTCGTGCACCATGAAACATTGCTCAGGTCACCAGTATTTTCTCCTTTACCCACAATGTTTTCATAAGCCTTCTCTCATAGGGTTATTTAAAGTCAAGGTTGTGTGGGGAAGGGGTTAAGAGTTTACATCTGCACCAATCTGAATGTCTACAAATAAAAACATTGTGACAAGTACAGATAGGCCTACTATTTTCTCCTTTGTCACAATGTTTTCAATAAGGATGCAGAGGCAGGGGAAAAAAAGCCATGTCTTGAATTTTATTGATCTCCAAATAATTTTATAACTTGCCCAGGTTGATAAAATCATATTTTTTGATTATCAAAGCCACCCCAAACTTCAATATCTCATGACTGAATATATATCTAGATCTGGTATGACTTTTTTTTAACTCTTTACCACACATCTCGACTTTTCACATCCCCTAGAAAAAAGCCTTTTGAAAACATTGTGGGAAAAGGAGACAATGCTGGTAACCAGCATTTTCTTCTTTTCTCACAATATTTTGTACTCTTCCGGAAACAAATTTCAATTTTTGAGCAACATTTATTTTGTTGTCTGCAAATGCATTCAGTTTTGGCTGTCTACAACTTTGTTATTTGGTAAAGAGTTAACAGTGCTTTATGCCATTTTCAACATCATTGAATATAGATCTAGTATGACATTTCTTTAAAAGTGTTTTATGCCATTATCAACATTATTTCAGACATATAATGGTAACAGCTAACACATATGAAAGAGAAATATGACACAATTTATAGAATTGTATTTCCATAAAGTGACAAAAATGCTGTTGAAAGTTGACAGAAGTAAGAATGGTTCAGAAGTAAGTCATGTAAACAGATAAAACACCAATATATATTGTTGTAACTTGTAAGGGATGAGGGATTTATCTTTGATTTAAAACCAGAGATGACCGCAAGAAAATGAAATGCATTTTCTCTCCGACGTAATCTGTGCAACCTTCAAACAGTTTGGGACAATACATGTATTTAGTATGAAAATACAAGTATAAAATAAATATGAAATGGATTTAAAATGGCTGAAAAATTAGTGCATGTTTACTCCTTTTCTAGAATCAGATTGGTTCAACTTGAAAGCATTTGCAGGTGACAAATGTGCCTCAAACAATTGGTTTTGTCGTTGAAAGGATAGAAAGAAATTAATTTTATTTTCAGCAAATTAATTCAATTTTGACAAATCTCAAATTTTGTCATAAATTATAGTGAAGAATTTACCATAGAAATGATTTGCAAAGGCCTGTTTGGGGATGTCACATGATCAGTTTTACATGTGGATTATGTGGGATCACATTCAAATAATTACAGTGAAGTTATTTTCTATCTCATGAAGGTAGACAGATTTCACGACTGAAAAATGACTGTTGCCTTATGCAACCTTTGAAGGGCTACACTCAGATTGCATTGCTAATGCAGAAAGTTCAAAATGAGCAGTTTTATCTTGAATCCACAATTTGCTTCTTTGCTAAATATTATGGAAAAACAGCTTTGAAATCACAGTATATGCAGCTTTAGTTGAGATGTAGAATATCCATTTTATTTGTTTAGCACGATCAGTATTTCACAAGTAATTCCAACTTGCAGTAGAAAAGTTAAATTTATACTAGTATGCATTGAGCTGCTAGGTTTTGGCAGTACATGTATTTCTTTTACTTAACCATGGCATTTTAACCATGCTGTCTGAAAAGGGGGATTAACCCTTTACCAAACTGCAAAATTTTGTATTGGTCCAAATTGAAAGCATTTGCAGACAACAAAATAAATGTGAATCAAACAATGAAAACTGATTCGGGTAGTGTATAAAACATTGTGGGAAAGGAGGAAATCCTGGCTACCACATTTTCTCCTTTTCCCACAATGTTTTCAAAGGTTTTCTTTCTCGGGGGCCATTAAAAGTCGAGATTGTGTGATAAAGAGTTAATGCATGTGCTAAAAGTATCGACCAAGGTCAGCCTACATAGTCTTTGCAGTCCTCGCAGGCTGACCTGGGTTGAAACGTTTTGCTATCAGTCAATTTTCAGCATATCAACGAATCATTCTGCTATCTGATTTATTCAGTTGGTAGACAAAATTGGTTTTATGGATCCATAATCATGATATGACTTGTTTGGTAAAAAGGATCACAGAGAAGCATTAATCCTTCATCAAACAATCCCTGGTTTTATTGACACTGGGGAAGAAAGTCTTTGAAGACATTGTAGGTTAAGGAGAATCACTTATTACTGTTAATTTCTCCATTACCACAACATTTTTTTTAAACTAAGGAACTTTAGCTCATTGGCATCATTTTTGAATTTGTTGCCTAAAGATGCTTTCAACTTGGATATGTGCAAATCTTGTCACTTGGGACAGTGTTTCTTTTGCCCGAATGATACATTTATTACAAACTATGCCTTGAAAAAATGTGCCTCAGACATTTTTATTTAGAAAATCCAGTCTAACTGGAATTTTCTTTGACCAAAGTGAAAAGAAAAATAAAGGTCAAGAAATCTTAATCTCTGAAAATATATGTAGAATATTGCTCACTTGTGTGAAATATGTAATGAGATATATCTATACCAGAAAAAACTTTGTTTTTTTTTCTTTAAGCAGGTAAACATAAGGAGAAGCTCACAGACAGCCATGAGCTTTACACAATTACATGCTGCTTCTCTAATATTTCAAAATTTTTATTTCTTTCAGGGTCTTGCATAAAATTACAAGTTTGAACATTCTGGAGGCTAGATAAAGAAACAGTCAACTACCAGAGAGTTTGTGAAGTGAAAGTGATTATTGACTAAATAGCCACTAACTGTACCATTAATCGAATTGGACCTTCTTTTAGAATCCTAATCAAAACTTTATGATAAAAGGAGCATTTGCTTGAATATACATAAAGAACAGACTGTAGTCCCTTTTCTCACAAATAATTTTGTTGGCTGTGTTGCAAGTCACTCTTTACACAATTATGGCTTAACTCTTTACCATATGGAAAATTATAGTCTTGTTCAAACTGAAACCAATTGCAAACATCAAAATAGATTAAACTCGACAACTGAAATTTGTTTTGGGAAGGGCAGAGAACAGTGTAAGAAAAGGAGAAAATGCTGATTACCAGCAATTTCTTCTTTTCACACAATGTTTTCAAGAGCCATCTTCCTTAGGGCCTGGGATTTTGCAGAACCCATTACCACACAATCCCTACTTTTGACAACCCTGAGAAAGAAACCTTTAGAAAACATTGTGGGAAAAGGAGAAAATGCTGGTAACCAGCATTTTCTTCTTTTCCTACAATGTTTTCTACCCTTCACAAAACAAATTTCAAATTTTCATTCATTTTTATTTTGTTGTCTGCAAATGCTTTTGATTTGGACAAGTCTAAAATATTATTGTTTGGTAATGGGTTAAAGGGTTAATAGACTTCAACCGCAGAATATTGTAAAAATGCTGCCAAAGGAGGTACATGTAATGTAATTGTCAAAAGCAACTGCTCCTTTTCCAATGTTTATGCAAATAGAATCATTGCAGATTATTTCTCACTTGTGCTAAAAGATCTAGTTTGTGAGGCATAGTAGCTCATTGTGAGTAGTAGCTCTGTATTTTACCTGTACAGTGTGTACAGTAATGAGTTAAACTGTAAGCACTGGAAACGAATTGGTCTGCATAATTCTATGTATTATTTAAGAACAAAAAATGCAATCTAGGAAAGAAAAAGAAAGTTGGCTAATAGATTTTTATCTTAAACATGTCCTATTACTTTTTCAACCTTGCCCTTGCCTATTTAACTCAAAGTCCCATGTTGGCACAACCCTGAAGGTATCTGAAAATATTATGTCCTGGTTCAAAAGAAAAATAGAAGGTACATAGACATGTATGGTCAAAAAGACAAATTTACAATATTGCTATCATGTGATCTAAAACAAAAGGATTTGTCATAACCCAAATACAGTTTTACATGATCACAGCTACTCATGTATCAAAAACAGAAAATAATCATGTGTGGTGCATTTAATTTCTGATCTGCAGACTTTCTCAATTAGGTTTAGTCCAAAATTTTGTTGTTGGGAAAGGGTTAAACAGTGCTTTTCCTTGTCAAACAATTTTTTCTACTGCAAGTTAATGGAGCCACATAATATCCCTTTACCACACTATGATACTTTAAATGCCCCTGAAAGAGAATGCTAGTTACCAGTATTGTCTCCTTTTTCCACAATGTTTTGTACCCAATCAAAGAAAAATATTTTTTATGAGCCAAACTGAAACTGTCATCTGCAAATTCTTTCAATTCAGACAAGTTTGAAATTTTGTAGAGTGGTAAAGGATTAGCTGTTAATGCTTTCGGTTTTGACCAGTCTAACATTTAATTACTTTGTAAAAGGTTAGTGCGGAGTTGGGTTTTTTTTTTCATTAGTAAATGAATTGTAAAGCAGCAGCTGTTTGAAGTACTATAAGATATCATACTGAACTATACAAAATAATTGTTTTTAAATAATGAAAATATAAATCCCATGCAAATTGATTTCATTTTGCAAAATGGAAGTTGTTTTCAGTTTGCAACATGGACATTTTTTGGCAGTATCATGATTTGTAGCATTTTTTTAGTGTTAGATCTACTAGATTCTAGTTCCAAGTCATTATAACATAATGTATTTTTGTGATAGAGTAATTGAATTTTAAAAATTGCTGATAAAGTGTAGAATCTAAAAAGGTAATTTTGTTTTGCCTTTCCGCCCGTGTTTAGGCTTTGCCTATTTTCATATTAAACATGTGTAAATTTTTGGCCAGTCACTATTGATTCATTTTTTTTTTTCCGAAAAAAAAAGATCAAAGTCAGCGCATTCAGCTAAATCGAAAAAGTTTAGCCTTGTTCAAACAAGGGACCTTATATACGTGTATGTGTAAATATGGTAATCAGTTTAAATACATGTATCTTTTTTCTAAAAAAAAAAAATTCGATAGTAAGCCGATTTCCACTAAAATCAAGTAGTTTTTAGCCCGTACCGCAGACCAAACAACTGCGATTTTTGTACATTAACAGAGGTTGTCTCTCATTGGTCAAAGGGAGTGAATCTAGTGAATCTAACCAATGAAATCAAATTATTCATTATAGTCAAACAAAGCAATATGGAATGGAGAGAGGAACCGACTGAAAGTTTTTGCTGAATATTCATCGCTTACAACCTTCTTGCCAAAATTTTTTAAAAGCTTTCGGCAAAGGGACCACTTCTTAATTGTTGTGGAAGGTAACTTGATTCCCACTGGTATGATAGATCGCACAGGCCAAAATGAACTTTTTGGGTCGCCGCGTTCTATCCGAATAAGCAGCTACATGTTTCAAGTCGAGGCTCTTTGTAGCAACAACCACTGATTTTAAAAAAAGTTAAAAAGCATGCAAATTCTTTTATTTTCTGGTAGATATGACCTAACCATTCACAAAAATGTATACTTTTGATATACTATATCAGTAACTTAAAAAATTAACAGCCGAAAAACACTGAAAAATGCAGTCGCAAAAAAGGCCTATTTTAAATTTTTGAGAAAAAAGTGACCTCACTTTATTACACCATGTTATACTTTTTTTTCAGCATATTGGCTAGTTCACACTAGTTCTATAGACATCACTGACCTGTTATAAGTCTTCATCTTGAGTTTCCAATCCAATCATAGCACTACTATGATGGTTTAAAATAGGCAGTGGCTAGAGATACGGTACCGTACCTCTAGCCTATATCAAAGAAATTGCTAGAGATACGGTACCGTACCTCTAGCCCCGGAGACTAAAGATACGGTACCGTACCTTTAGTCATTCTTATGATATAGGCTAGAGGTACGGTATTTTGTAGATACATGTAAGAAATTATAAATTTACTTCAGTTTTGATTATTATCGTTATTAGTATGTATTTGTAGTAATTGATCGGCATCAAAGGACAGAAACTCATCAAGTTGTGCACAGTGTGCGAATGTGCACTGAAGAGCGAAAATAATAATTGCGTTGATTATTAGGTGAACTTGATTACTTAACCCAGGGATTCTATATAACATATGTATTATCCCTGCTTAACCCTTTCTCAAAAGACAAATTTTACACTCGAAGAATTTGTAAACAATTTAAATTTTGATGAAAAATGGTGGAAAATGGTCATCCAAAAGGGTAGAAAACACTGTTGGAAAATGAGAAATTAGCATTTTCTCTTTTTCCTACAGTGTTTTCAAACGACTTGTACTGCATGTAAGAAAGCAGTCAGTGGCTTAGAAAGAATATTGTGCCGAGTACTGGTTATAAAAACTCGAGGAAAGCATGAATAGGTGCACTGGCCGATGCAGAAGTACTGAAATACTGTTGAAAACGGCGTTAAACACCATTCATTCAATCAAAATTCCTAAATTTATTTACAACAATGTGCAGGCATAGCCCCATAGCTCAGTCAGTATAGCGTTCCGGAACTGAGAACAGGAGATCGCCGTTCGATCCACGGCTCGGCCAATTAACTCTCCGAGGATTGATGACAGTCATTGCAACAGGATTCATTTCTCTCTCTCTGCTGTCCAATGTTTCGACGATAGTTATGTGGGAAAGCAGCCAGTGGCTTAGAAAGAATATTGTGCGGAGAACTGGTTAAAAGAACCCATTGTTCACATTATTTTGTGGCCTTAATGTTTGCCCTAAATATAGTTATGTATAATTTATGCCGTAAAATTCTGCTTCTACTATACATAAGCAAAGCCCACATCAAATTTCAGTTCGAATCGTGCTTACCAGACCCGAACCTAAACGCTCAACTCTATCCACCGCTCCCAACCCAAGATAAAATAACTTAATAAGTATAAATGGATGGTAGACAGACAGACAGACAGACAGATAGATAACCTTTGTTCTCTCACTCCTGTCCCTCTGGCTTTGAAATTCTTGCCACCATGAATACAGTACAGCGATATCCAGTAATACTTTATCCTTTCTTTTATTTTTGTTTGTACGCGCGGCTGGGCTTTTTGTATAGTCCTAGAATCCCTCTTGTAAAACTGCACACTTTCTGCACTTTGATAGCACTCTGTTGCGCTTTTAAATGTTCGAAAATCTTCAAATTTCTTCCCGACGTGAATACTATGAGCCATTTTGACTGTATGATACAAAATTGGCTTGAAAGTGCTTTCAGAAAAATTTCCGTGATTGAGTAATAGATTAATTATCAATTTCCGTGATTGATTAATTATGTCGCTTTCCATAATCAATTAAAGAACAACAAAAGTTAAAATAATGTAAGATCCGCTTATATCTTAAGCAATTAAATTCACCTAACTAAACAGCGCAATTATTATTTTCGCGCATCGATGCAAACTCGCACACAGCAACGAGTTTAATTCTGTCCTTTGATGCCGATCAATTACTACAAATACATACTAATAACGATAATAATCAAAACTGAAATAAATTTATAATTTCTTACATGTATCTACAAATACCGTACCTCTAGCCTATATCATAAGAATGACTAAAGATACGGTACCGTATCTTTAGACTCCGGGGCTAGAGGTACGGTACCGTATCTCTAGCCATTTCTTTGATATAGGCTAGAGGTACGGTACCGTATCTCTAGCCACTGCCTTTAAAATATGCCACCTCACAACAAAAAAATCCGAAAATAGACAAGAAAAGCATTTTTAGGATTGTTTCAGTACTTACAAGTAAATTAAAAGATGTTTCGTGTCACTTATGTGTAGAAGCACTAAAAAATTTGAATTTCTGATATGGTTACATGATATTTAGTTAAATTTTCAAAATTTTTAGTTTGTGTAGTATCAAATTACCCCACCCAACCCTTTTACAACGTTACCAACCTAGTACCAAATACATGTAAAAAAAAAAGTTTTTATCATGATAACTTTCTACTAGATGATTCAGTTTTGGTCTTGATTTAAACTGAAAACATTTGTGGACAACAAATCAACTCAAATCAGATCTCCAGATAGAGGGAGTGGTTTCTATTTCACAATTCAAAATATTAATTATTCTCCACTGAATCCTAAGTTTGGGGTGCTCATAAGAATCGTCTCATCAAGACAATTCTAATGAATACCCACAACATAGGGTTTGGAAGAGAAATATTGGATGTCACTCCCTCTTATCTGGAGCTCTGTATTTAAATGATGCTATTTTAGTCTGGAAGGGTAAAAAACATTGTAAGGAAAGAAGAAAAGCTTCTAAGAACTTTCTCATTTTTCCACAATATTTTGAAAAGCCTCCTGTCATAGGGATATTAAGAACATGGATGATGAAGGGTTAAATCATACAGTATTTAACAATGTTAGTGGTTCTTACAGTTTTGTTAACTTTTTACAAACCATATACTTTCAATAAAATTTGTTTAGTTCAGTCAAACTATGATGATCACCGGTGCCAGTCAGAAAGGACCATTCTGGCAGAGATAATAAAAAAAGGCTAAATTATGATTATGTGATTATGCAGCAAATTTTTTTCTGCACAGTAGATCTAATTTGTATTATTTCTTAGAGTCATTATACACAAACTACCGTCTGAAATTTATTTATGAATTTTGCTTGTAAAAGTAGAAATAGCAATCTCATAGCAATAAATACTACTTATCATCACTGAAATCCATAACAAGACTTTAGCAGAAATGTAACTTATAACACATTAAACATTTCCCTCATCAAAGCTCATCAATGCTCATTTTTACACATTGGAGGAGTGAAGCCTTAGAAATCATTCATTGTTAAAACTGGATGGTGTTTTAAATGTGCAATTACCATGTTTTTTACGTAAGCGATATCGATAGTTTAAACCCATGAAATTTCTGCCTAAAACCATTTTCTTTCATTTAGTCCTTTCACAAAGAAGCTCTTGTTTTCAAGTGTCTGCAGTACAAGTCTTTTGAAAACAGTGTGGGAAAAGGGAAAACTGCTCATAACAGGCAATTTTGCCTTGTCCCACAGTGTTTTCTTTCCATATGGAGAACTTTCTACCATTTTAATCAAATTTGTAGTTCTCGTCTGCAAGCTCTTTCAGTTTGGAAGAGTCTGAAATTTGTTGCTTGAGAAAGGGTTAACACGAGCTTTTCTAAATGTACAACCACAATCATCTTATAATACAGTGGTACACACTATGGGCGATAGTAAATAAGTATTGACTGTAATTAGTACGAAGAAGATGGGGTACGAAGCGTATCAATACTTTTTGGTTTAATATTCCTTAAGATCGTATGCATTTTACAACTGCATGCATCCAATCATTTAGTAAAACCATTATCTGAATTTAAATACCAATGTCAGATGCATTAAAGTTTGCAATATCCGTCAGGCTGCCCCTACTTTCGGTTTCATCGCTAGCCCACGACAAAATCAAAATGGCTGACCATGTCAAATTATCTCCCCTGGAGGACAACCCTGTTAGAATACGAGCTAAATTTTGATATATGACGTGAAAAAACGGAGGCTAAGTGCTTGAATTTTGGTAAAACAAAGACCAAACTTCCATATAAACACAAATTTTTCTGCGTATATTGTCTTTTTTGACAAAAACGAGAAATGTCTATTTTTGTTCTGCAATTTTTCCAACGATAAATACCATACGACAGCTGCAAACGGTCAGATACGCAAATTTCAGGATTAACTCTGCTCATTTATGCAATTTTTCTATTTGAAAAGGCTCTATCGTCGTCCTATAATCGCGTAAGAAATGGGCTATATTTTCGGGTCAGCTTTTTCGAGCAACTCCGATTGCGCAATAATTTAGTCTGCACATGCGCGGTTGTTGCTACTCTTTGAATATTTTTTTGACTAATCTATACCTCCTTATCAATCGAGTATATTCATAATACTGTCTAATTTAGAAAAAAGGGCATAATACCGTAAAACGCCCCTCTGCTATACAGTCAATGCTTACATGTGGCATTGTTTTTTGAGTTAAAAGAAGAAATTTAATGAAATTTTCTGCTTCATTCCGTTGAAAAATGTTGTGTTTTATGTATACGAAATGAATCCATAAACCAGTTGTAATTTTTTGACACATAATTTTGATTTTCATGTGTTTTCGCGATTTATAGCAGGGCGTTTTACGGTATTATGCCGAAAAAAGATAAGCAATCGGAAATTCTCTGAAAATAGGATTAAGGGCAGATATCTCCGAATTTCGTGTATGGATAATCGTCCCCTGGAGAAATCGTCCTCACATGGATGTGTCTGTAAGGCATTCACAAGCGCCCATAAGTCCTTAAAGATGAGAATACTCATTAGTGACAAATTTTTGACCATGTTGCCTTTATTTTCTGCACAATATATGTTATTACATATTTGATTTGACTTGGGTACTTTAACCGGAAAATTACCTTCAGTCTGAAGGTGTCTGCTCCGATGCTATTTTTGTGACTGGTCTTCGCTAACACCTTCAGGCCAGCCATTCATTAAACCCTTCTGGAAAAAATATGATGTTACCCGCATCTTCTCGAACGGCTCAATGCAACAAAATTTCCAATGACAGCTAATAAAATAGGTATGGACCGTTAGATAAATGATTAATCTTTAAGAGCACACAAAATATACTGTAAAATACCAATTAAATCAATGGGAATTTACCTTTTTTCCCAACGTAAATAAATCCAGCATAATTTGTAAACAACTAACACGGCGACTTCCGTTAGTCAGGCATGCGCAATCAACGGAATTTGAAATTTGTACAGTCTGGTTCCCTAACCCTATACAGCCAAGTTCGATCAAGGTGCGTTTGTTTACAGCAAAATTCGCAACTAAACCATCCTGTAGCGTGTCAGAGATACTGCGATTTCTGCCGAGACATGCGCATTGAAAAGATCACCATGTTTTGATTTCTGGTGAAGTAGGTCAACGATTATTTACTTTGAAAAGTACAGATTTGCACAAAGGTAAGAGTTGGATATTAACTAACATCAGTTTTTTTGTAAAGATTAACCATTTATCTAACAATCCATGCCCATTTTATTAGTTGTCATTTCAATTTTTGTCGCATAGAGCCGTTCGAAAAGATGCGGGTAAAATCATATTTTTTCCAGAAGGGTTTAATGAATGGCTGGCTTGAAGGTGATAGCGAAGACCAGTCACAAAAATAGCATCGGAGCAGACACCTTCAGACTGAAGGTACTGGAAAATAAGCAGGGGTGTGATCGTTGTCTGTGCATGTCATATTCTTCTAAGATTCGATCCATCTACTATGATGCATCGCCCATCCCCTGTATACCAAGGTCCAAGAATCTAGGTGATTCGAGCGAAGTTGTCGCCAAAACACGCTTGACTTTACCTTTTTTTGTCAGGTGGGCGAAAAAAACTTCGCCCAAAAATTTTGGACTAAAAGAAAAACAATGCAAGTTCTGTGTATGAAAGGGATTAAAAAAGGGTGCCTGCCTGACCTGTTGAAACTTTACAATCACTTTTCATTCATTATCAATTAACTATTGTTATGTAATCCATTGCCATGTGTGAAAATCGATAATTAGAGCAAGTTCACTCCAGGTGGTCATCGCCATATACACACCGTGTAAAGGTAGTTGAAGATTGTGACATAATAAGAAACAAGGCGTGGCTTTACAAATTATGGGTGGCGACTAAATTTCGTTCTTGATACCCAGGGTTTTCCATGACGCACAAATCCTGCGTCATTGATGCAATTTTAATTCAAATGACTCCCAAAATAAGTGACAGTGCGTCACCGCTGAAGCAACTTTCCAAGATCTAAATAGTGTATGAAATTGAATAAAGCGTCATAATTCAAAGTCTGTTCCCACCTCAATGTCAGACGAACACCGTTCTTTTTTTAACTACAGGGTTTATTTTAGATGAAAGTGGTTTTCCAGTAATTTATTTATAGAATAAGACTGGTTTTGCGCATTATTGGTCTAAAGTATGTTGAACACGTGTCATAAATATGGGCACAGTTGAAGTTGTGGTTTGGTTCTCTGTATTTCATAGCATATTTTACACGACTTCCGGTATACAAAAGTACACAGTTAATTAACGGTCTGTGTTGTTAGCGGAAAATTCACGTCATGACAAAGAAAAATGTAGCATTCTTCTGTCGTCTGCTTCCTACTATTGCCAATCAAGCCATGAAACGAAATTCTTTGGTCTGTCAAAAAGTGACAGCGACCTTTCCGTCAGAAATGATCGACCAGCTTTTCAATTTTGGAAGTTGGCGTGTAAAGATAAAATGCATTGTAAATCGTGCTTGAAGTTGATGAGGAGATCCATTTTTTTGACCCCCTAAATTAACGAAATGACCCTCAACTAATGAGGAAGGGGGTCACAATGACCCCCAATTTTCAAAGCCGGGGGAAAACCCTGGATACCTGATTGGTCGGTAAATATTGCGTGAAAATTATGTCAAACTGATGGAGATGGCGGCATGGCGTTCTCTACATTTGATTCATTAGCATATTTCAACATGTATGCATGCATGCAACGCATGCAATGTAAAAGCTCGGCAAAACACAGTCACGCTTACTGAACCTGTTAGCCAACAGGTCAGTTTATTTTTGGACACTGCAAAGATTTAGACTAGTACCCCTGTTACTGTCGGGAAGCAGCTAAATTTATGAATCTTGTCAAAGGAAAATGTCGGCGTTTTTGAGTATCGTCGCTGCATAGGTGTAAGAGTATGTGTTGGTTAAAGTGCTTGGTAACTTTGATCAACGAAACTTTAGGTATTAATAGACGACTAGTAATGTTTTTCTCGTCATTTGTTTGTTAACCGATGATTACAACGAAACCGAGACTAATCTAGCATAACAAGAACCAAGCTCAAGACGATTATATCCTCGAGTGCCCTTGTTCCGTAAGTGTCCTTAAACCAATGACAAATACAAGACAAATACGCCAGAAAATAAACTAATTATCACATGTTAAAGGAATCTACATATTTTTTCTTGATTTTAAGTCGTGTTCCTTCTCAAAAAATACAAAGATCACCGATTTTCTGCTGTAAATACTAGGCCTACCGAGCTACCGGAACTAGGTCATACCATGTTTGCAATAGACGGCCTACTGCATGTTCTTTATTTTTGCACATTGAACATGAAAATAGTGATCGAAGTTGTTCTTTTGATATGAAAGTGACCAGAAATGGTTGATTTTTGAAGGCAAGTAATTTCTAGCTTATATTCTGGTCTCAATTCGTAATTTCATCAAGTTGTTTCCTTATCATGGAATACGTACACTAGAGGCCACTGTGTGTTGGAAAATAGAATAATAAATCATCCTTTGTCTTTCTTTATAATAAAAGGAGTGATAGAACGGTAGAAAATCAACTGGGTAAAACATTGTGAAAGATAAGAATCCTCTTTAAAAAAAAGAAAACTTTGCAGATTTTTTTTTGTTATTTTTCCACAGAAGTTGATGTTTTGGGCACTTACTGTAACAGCCTTAGGCAGTTTAAATGGGTACTGCAGCATGTTTTTTAAGAAAAATAAAGCAAGTTATCTTTAAAGTATCTCAAGATACACATAGATTTCCTTTCCCCATTAACACACAGTCACAACTTTTAACCTATTACCACACAATCCCTACTTTTGACGCCCCTGAAAAAGAAGTCTTTTGAAAACACTGTGGGAAAAAGAGAAAATGCTGGTAACCAGCATTTTCTCCTTTTCCCAGTGTTTTCTACCCTTCCCAGAACAAATTTCTATTTTTCCATCACCTTTATTTTATCGTCTGCAAATGCTTTCAATTTGGACCAGTCTAAAACTTTCTCGTGTGGTAAAGAGTTAAGCATTTGAGGAAGAAGGTCATTGAAAACATTGTGGAAAAATGAGAAAACGATAGTAATTAGCATTTTCTTATCTTACAATTTGTTTTCTATTCCATGACAGACAAACCACGTTCAATTTGAGCCAGGCTAAAATTTTGTTGTCGGACGAAGAATTTCGGTTAGCGAAAAAACTTCTCCCTTGGTCCACAAAACTTCTCCCTAAATTCTCAGGAGAGTGAAGTCACTTCTCCCTAAATTTCTGGGCTAGCTTGATCCCTGGTATACCTGGGAAAAGTAGGGTTTATATTGAAACTTAAAGCCTTTTACTTTTTCTAGAATGTCTTGATTCAAACAGGTGTAGATAAAAGGTCATATTGCATATTTTTAGCAGCTGATCTTGATTTACACTGGCTTTAGATACATGTATAACTGTACTTGTACAAGGGGCTTTCTAGTTAAATTAATAGCCTTAGGAACATGATAGTATGCAACAAACTCACAGTTGAAATAATTGCACAGATAACAGGCTTTTTCGTTCCTTGGCTTTTTCACCGGGCTCATTCGTCTGGGTTTTTTCGTCCCACCTGATTTCTAGTTGATCCGGGCTTGTTTGTCCCAACTTATGTATCTGCCAAACAAAGGCGATCATAGTAGATTCTACACTGATATTTATTTAGAAAAGATGTTAACTGCGCTTTATTGCCTTCCATTCTACACAACAGAAGATTATATAACTGTTCAAAAACGATCCTCATCACATTTATTGAAGAAACCAAAGTAAAAGGAAAAATATCAATGGCATCCTTCCCATCATTACGTTTAGAGAAGAAACTATTAAAGTAAACAAAAATGTCAATGAAGTCATACCAATCATGGCATTTAGAAAGAAATTAAACAAAAAAAACATTAACATACATGTATACAGATTTTCAATTTAAATTGTGTCATAAGGCTGCTTGCCTAGGGAAGGGGCGGTGCAGAGACATTATTATGTTCAAGTCTTGAATCATCAATAAAGTTTCTGTCCTTTTAAGATACGACATAAGCTTTCTTCAAAGTACTTTTATGCATAAAATAACAATACATCAGAGGGCATATAGCGATTTTTTTTTCCAATAAGATCGAAAAGGTGATGTTGGACGAACAAGCCCGGGCAAATAAGCCCAGGGACGAACTGGTTTTGGGACGAACAGGCCCGAAACCATTGCACATGGCAGCATGGGAACCAGTGCAGAAAAGATCCTTTGTTCTTTTTTTCTAGGTTTAACCCATTACCACACAATTCCTACTTTTGACGCCCCTGAGAAAGAAGCCTTTTGAAAACACTGTGGGAAAAGGAGAAAATGCTGGTAACCAGCATTTTCTCCTTTTCCCACAGTGTTTTCTATCCTTCCAAGAACAAATTTCAATTTTTCAGTCACTTTTATTTTGTTGTCTGCAAACGCTTTCAATTTGGACCAGTCTTAATTTTTCTCGTGTGGTAATGGGTTCAAAGACAAAAACCTCAACCACTGAGCTAAAGATAATTCTCCCTAATGTGATAGTCTTGTATTTATTCTACAGGAACAGCCCGCCCGAGTGGCTCAGTGGTGAGCGTGTTGGACTCATGACCTGGTGGTTGCGAGTTCAATACCTGGTTGAGGCGAACTTTCTTACGGCGTATTTTCGCCTCTCACCTCTGCTGAAGCATGTGAGAAAAGTAGTCGGTGGCTTTGGAAAGAAAGTAGAGTAAGTACAGGTGTGAGAAAGCCAGGAAACACATGTGCGTCACCGACCGCCATGATACGACGTTAGCTGTTAAAGTGGCGTTAAACCCCAGTACAACCAATCTACGGGAACAGTAAGGAAGGAGTGATCTCCCATTCAGTAATCATATCTAATAATGATAAATTTATTGTAGAGACACCAAGCAATTATGATTGATCCAGCGCACATTAAAGAAGAAGTTATGGATCCTGACAGGTAAGTGGTCAGGTTATTGTAAATATGTTTGAGTCATGCTTTGTGACAAAGGGGATTGAACTCTTTACCAAACATCAAATTTTTGAACTGGACCAAATTCAAAGCATCTGCAGACTACAAATTAAATCTTATTTTTTTTATCTTGTTAATATGATGATTTCCGACTTTGATAGGGTAGAAAATATTGTAAGGAGAAAATGCTGGTTACCACAATGTTTTATCCTTTTCCCACAATGTTTTCTCTAGGCTTCTTTTTCAGGGTCGTTAAAAGTCTGGGTTGTATGGTAAAGAGTCAACTCTTTTATACACACAGACTCGACTTTTGATGACCCTGAAAGAGAAGGCTTTTGAAAACATTGTGGGAAAAGAAGAAAATGCTGGTAACCAGCATTTTCTCCTTTTCCCGCAATGATTTCTTACTTTTCAGCAATTAATCATTTAAGCCATAATTCATTTGTGGTCTGCAAATGCCTTGAATTTGGACCAGTCCAAGATATTGTCATGTGGTAAAAAGGTAACTCTTCAACACACAACAAATAATTATGAAGACTGGTCAAATTGAAAGCATTTGCAGACGGCAATTGGAATGTGACTGAAGAGTAACAGAATTTGTTTTTGAAAGGGTTGAAAACACTGCGGAGAAAATGCTGGTAAACAGAATTTTCTCCTTTTCCCACCATGTTTTTCAAAAAGCTTCTTTCACAGGGTCGTTAAAAGGTCGGCATTGTATGGTAAAGAGTTAATGCATCTTCAAATTTTGCTATGGTAAATTTTCTGCTTGTTCAAAGACCATTCTACCTCAGAATTCCGTTGGTTTGAGAGAGAATGGGTTTTACAGATACACAACTATGTGATGGCTTTCATAGTAAAATACATCGCAGACAGATATTAAATTCCTTTTTGTCAGAGTATAGTTTATATATAACTACATCTATGTATACAAATGAAATTTCATGATTTCAAATATTAACTATTTCAACAAATAATAAAATTTTGGACTCGACCAAGATGAAAGCAGCTGCAGAAAACTGATGAAAAGTTGTTCAAATGGTGATTCCTGTCTTTAATAGGGCTGGAAACATAGCGAGAAAAGGAGAAAATGCTGATTATCAGCAGTTTCTCCATTTCCCACAGTGTTTTCTGGGGGGTATTTAAACTCGCAATTGTGTGATAAAGATCATTCAGATAGAGGTTCACGTTCAATTTTATAGTCTTGCATTGTTATCAAAATTATTTTGAAGATATTTAGTACGGCAGACAGTACCCATATAGTACTGATGTTTCTCATTTCAAGTCTTTGTGCAATACTCTTTAAAAGCCAAGTCTGATGGCGCAGTGGGTCGGTTGCGTTCATGACTTAAAACTAGGGTAAGCTGGTTCTCCCGGCCAGTAGGATTCAGGACTTGAAACTAAACTTTAAAAGTCTCGTTGGTTGAAATTCCCAGATTGACAAATATCTTTTTGAAGATAGACAGTATACTGGAATTGCCATAGCTGTCTGTCCATCGGTCCATCTGTCTGTCCGCAGACACAGATTTGTCCGGAGGAATACTCCCCCAGTTTTATCACATACTGAAGCCGAATTTACACACAGGGTTCCTATATATATATATGAGTGCGGATCTGGGAAAAGGTGCCTTAAGGCGTCGAGTTGTGACGTAGAGATATTGCGGTTCAAAGTTACGTCATCAATTTTGTGATCGTCACATGTTTATCTAAAAATAGTCGATAAGAGTGTACGCGAAAAATCTTGAATTTTGATGTAAAAAGACATCTGTTTCCACTGAAAATTTATTTATTATAAGAAGTTATCGTTTGTTTGAATGACCAATGTTATAAAATTTCTTTTTGATACGAGTCATTTGCATGTGAAGCCATAAATCTGGAGAGGAAATGTATGTAAACCCCCACCTTCCGAGAAAGACATCGTTATGGAGGTAAGTTTACTCTTATCGATATAAAGCCTAAGTTGCATTTCTGATTTCAAAGATGTTTTCAAAACACAATGTTGCAAACCTAGCTTTGTTTCCATATCAGTTTATTTTTTATTCTCAACCTTAAATGCAGCCTCGTAGGTCTATGGCCGCATCAACAAGTGATCACTACGAAATGGAAAAAAAAAAGGTAGAACTTTACTCGAAAACAAATCCCGCAAATGTTAATGTTAGGTAGTTTAAACCCTAATATATGGAAGATATACCTGCTATTTATGTTTTTCTTGGGAGTCTAATATAACGAGGGCGATGTTAAGAACTGAATCATCAAAATAAACTACATGTACCTTAAACTCTACGTCATTAGATGAAGCGTGGGTAGCGCAGTCGGTTACGCTGCCTACTCAAATTCATTTTTTTAACGTAATGAGATTGGACTGTAAGATCGAGGCGCATCCATAACTGGTTACATTTTCTTCTTCTGGTCTTCTTTTTTTTTTCCATGTAAAAATGTTATTTACTTTTTTCCCTCGACAATATTTTGTTTGTGGTATTCTGATCCAACCCATTATTTCAACCCTGATGTTTATTTCTTCCTTCAGGACATAGAGAGGTACTTTGGATGGACACCAATCAACACACCGTTTGGTTCCTAAGATGGCTCATTATCGTGTGCTATTGATATTTCAGATGGGGAAGATGACGAAGATCCCTACATCAAGATCAATGGACGGGTTCTACACTTTATCCAAGAACTAGGTCAATGTCATTGTACTGAGGCTAATATTGAGGACCTGAGTGACCAGGAGCCGAGCAGCGGTAACCCAGTCAGTACAGGACCTGAGGACAGGGAGTCGTGAGTTCGACTAACGGCATGGCCAATTTCTTTCTGTCTCAAATAATTTTGGAAACGACGTTAAATACACTACAATCAATCAATGAGTGACCAGGAAGATGGGAGAAATGGAGATTCAGAGAAAGGTGATCCGACTGCCAGTAACAACAGTCAAAAGATCTTAAATCTGGGTCACGATGGAGATTTTTAAATGAAGATGAGGAGTTTGAAGAGAGATGGTCTAAATGCACTTGAACTGTCCGTCAAAATTGACAAAGACAGGCATGATCGACCACATATAAAATATGCGCGAAATGGAGAAAAATGATAAAGACGTGTATGTAATGCCAACTTTGATGGATTTTGTTATAGAAAAACCAACAAAAGGAGAGAAAAGGAAGAGAAATAGAAAGAAGTTTATGTTTGGGGGAAATGCTTGTGTAGGACATTTTTTATGGTTGTGTTTGCCATTGGACGAAGGCAACTCAAAAATTTAATGCAGCTGAGCACATGGACAAAAATGGACCAGGTGTGCAAACACACGGAAACACTGGAAAAAGAGTCCACATCCCCATAGTGTTTGAAGACATTAGAGCATCTATTCAGTTCACTGTGAACTATGCGAACGTGCATGGTCTTCCTCAGCCAACTGCACCTCAGGGTACTGATAATACTCCTCTCATGTAATTATCTTCACTGTTAGAAAACCAGAAAGTCAGTACATAAGGAGTATATAGATTCCCTCTCTAAAAATGTACGCTGTATTCAGTACTCCACTTTTACAAAAATATGGAGGAGCTGCGTGCCACACATTCGTGTAGCAACACCAAAAGACTTAAACACATTTTTTTCCTGTTCTCTTTGTAACTGATGCGTCCAGTTCCGTTTACATTGTGTACTCCAGAAACAAAGGGGCGCATTAGACTAGTTTAGATAATTTATATGGCACACATAGTTAACAAAATATTTAACCCTACTTCGTTTCTCGAGTTTTTCTATGCAAAATTTTGAAGACCATGGGTTAGACTGTTTAAAAAAAATGTAGGCAAAGGAGAAAATACTTATGACCAGTATTTTCTTCTTTTCCAACAACCTTGTATGTCCTTTTAATGACAAATCTCATCATTCGGGATATATTCAGTTTGTCGTCTGAAAACTCTTTCAATTTGGTACAGTCTAAATTATTGTCACCTGATATATACATGCACTTTACAGATAAATATTTAGCAAGCTCTTTGGCCTGAATCTTCTCTGAAGACTTTTTAAAAGTTCTTATTACATGTATTTGTGTTTATTTTGATAGTTTTGACAACCCATCTGTAGATGTTCATGTTATGTAGCAGATGCTAGCCTTGAATGACCAAAAGATAGGACATCAATATTTTAGGGATGCTGATATGTTTTCTTTTTTGTGTATTTAATACATCCAGACTTTGATATACATATATCAGTCTTTATACATTTTTACGGAACACACAATAGAAGGGTTTGTTAGAGACATTTTAACATTCTTTGATGTGCTTGAACAAAAGATGGATTTGCGTTTTGGTTCCCATTTGTAGACCAAGATCAGGCTGCAATTATATGCATGCTATTTTCTCTACATTCTCCATGACATAATTTCATGCAAATGTGCGGCAGCAAAGGAATGACACTGTTTCACTATCTCTTTGCGCCTTCATTTCAAAAATGAGCACGGCATTCCAACAATTTTTTTTTTTGCCGAAATACAAAATTTCAGACTGGTTCAAAATGAATTCATTTGCTGAGGACCAATAAATAAAGAATGTCTTTGCAAGGGTAGAAAATATTGTGAGAAAAGGAAAACACGCCGGTTACTAGCATTTTCTCATTTTTTTCCAGTTTCAGAAGTCTGTTTCTTTGGGGGTCGTTAAAACTAGGGGTTGTGTGGTAGAGTTTTAACAGCATTATAAATGGATCGATAAATATATACATGTATTTTACGTGATTCAGTCTACTATAAACCTAATAGTTTTTGCTAACATTAAAGATCAAGATCAGACTTCAAAGAATGTGTAGATACATACTGTGCAATACTTTGCAAACTGTTTTAGAAAGAGAGGAATAGTTTGATCCTGTTTTCTAGTATACCTACTATACGCTAAGAGTTCTTGCCGAAACTGATCTTTAGAATTTGAAACTGCACCATGCTCTGGCAAAAGCGGGTCTGATGCATCTACGCCATGCATATCACGCGAATCAACACAAAATTAGGGATCTATACAGCCCATATCGTCATAGAAGTGGCTCAATAATCCTGAGGTAGAATAGTCATTGAACATGCTAAAAATTCACAAAAAAAAAAACCCCGAAAGGTCGACGCAGTTTATTTTCCACACTTCGTGCAGGTTGGTCTTCGTCGATTCTCCTTGTAGATGCATAAAACAACCTTTTACCAGAGAGCAACTTCGGTTTTTAAGTATATCTACGTTTATTATATACCAGTAATTTTTTATGGATCCAATACAAGCGTTGAATCGAATTGAATAACACACACGACAGAAAAAAAATCTACACGCAGTGAAATACGGTCCCAAATATGGTATGAGGACGTAATATTAATCCGCCATTCACGAAGACAAGAGTTACTACCATCCGCGCTGATTGAATTTATCTGCCGTTTTCAAATAAAATGTCAATAACTGCAAATCTTGTTGAAAGTTGTAGGTATATAATAAAAGAAATATTGTGTTGTAGTAACATTCATGGTGCTTGTGTTTACTTCTCTCAGCGTAAGAAAATTTTGACATCGCGCGACATCAAATTTTCTTATGCTCCACGAATTAATTACAAACACAAAGAAAGTCACTACAACGTTATATTCCGTATGTATTCCTTTATATCACGTAAATAGTAATTGCTGTTTGGTAGTTTCTTTATTGAATATGATTTAAATCATTCCGAATGACGAATATGTCGTATGAATATGTTCATTGTTTTTAACATTAGTAACAAGGAATAATTTATGTTGTTTGTTTGTTACTTTTCTGTCCCGTTTTTTTTTCCTAGTGCTTGGCAAACTGCCTAAGTAATCAGGTAGCTAAACAGCGTGTCGTTGTCGTTTAATCCTTCGATTAAATCAAGGAACAAACTCAAGAAAAACATGTAGAGATGTGTTTTTACATTGACGTTTCACACCCTCTGACAAAATGTACGCATTTTACTGCGTTTTAGAATTGACGTCGCTGACGTGACGTTCGTTTACAAAACGCATTGTGGAGGGTGCCTGTATTTAAACGTGCATATCTCCGAAACTATACATCATATCGATGAAAAATGACAAACACATCAGACAGAAATGAATCCCCTTTAATAAAATGCAAAAAAACAAAAATCGAAAATTTTGGCCATAAGGCACCTTTTCCCAGATCCGCGCTCATATATATATATTAAGTTGTGCATGTGCAAGTTTCATGACCCTGCTGCAATTTATGGAATGATCTCCCCTTGAACTGTTTTCAACTCTTACTTTTGTATTTAACCATTCTGCAATATGTGACATAGACCTATTTCTGTGACAAGGAACTGCTGGGGGTTATAATCATGTTTAGTGATAGCTCTAGTTGTCACAGCACTAAAATGTCTGCATACCTACTTTCACAGCACAACAGGAAATACTCCAAAGAAAAAACCTGGTCGCCCAAAAAAGTTGAAACAAGAGAAGATTACAGAACATGTGACAGTTACAAAGAAACGGAAAATTGACAGATTTAAGGGCATGAGTGAGGAAGAAGTTCTAACAAGACTCCTGCCGGACCATCTAGCTCCGAATTTGGACATTGTCATCGTAAGGATCTGAGTTTTGTCTTTTTCTAACTCATAACATTAATGAACAATAAGTTTTGTTTTTCCAAGGCCCTTTTGGCAGAATATCACTGTTTTAGGAGACCACTCCTTCATGCATGACATCATCTGGATTTAAATACAATACCTGACCACTGCGTCGGGGAGATATCTCTTTGGCTCAGTTGTTATAGTATTGATCTTTTAAGCCTGGAAAAAATGAGGATATATTTGTGGGTTTGAATCCAGTCAGGGGCAGTTTGTATTTCAACTATACACTTGTTCACTTTTGTTTCTTTTTTAAGGACTATGTGCGTAACCCTGTACTCCATGGATACTCATTTTGACACATCATCAAAAGACAGCTTTTGAAAACATTGTGGGAAAAGTAGAAATTGCTTGCAACAAGCAATTTCTCCTTTTCCCACAATGTTTTTCACTCAATCAGATAATTGTTTCCCCATTTGTCCATGTTTTTGACATCATATGTTTATTTGCTGCTGAATTGAAGGAGCCTAAAATTGCCATATGAGGTCAAGGGTTAAGAATCTCTGACACAAAATTTCCTACTGCATCAATCCAATTGACAGGTAGAATTTAACTGAAATATCATTGAAAACAGTTTTACCCATGACCACACGGCAATATTTTACACTTGTCTAAGTCGAAAGCATTTGCAGACGACAAAAGAATAGTGACTGAAATCTTGACATTTGTTTTGTGAAGGGTAGAAAACATTGTGAGAAAAGGAGAAAATGCTGGTTACCAGGATTTTCTCCTTTTCCAACAATGTTTTCCAATGGCTTCTTTCTCAGGGTTGCTAAAGTAGGGATCGTGTGATAAAACGGAATTCAGATTTAAATCATACTGTTTTCACCGAATTTTCACAAAAAATCTAGCCACCATAGCCAAACTTTTATACCAGCATGCGGTGCTGTTTTTTCTGAAATTCAAATTGATGTTTGTTTATCTTTGACAGGTTGGTATCAATCCTGGTCTGTATGCTGCATTTGTTGGTCATCACTACGCTGGGCCTGGAAACCATTTCTGTGAGTTTTCTGTTTTCTTATAAGACACCTGTTTCCTATGTAATTTAGGTTTCCTGTATACCTCCTTCCAACATTTAGCTTTGCTTGTCTGTTCTTATTCTATAAGCATAATTGCTGTACAAAAACTGCAGAATTTTAACTCTTTACAAAGCTACAAAACTTTTAACTGGTCCAAATTGAAAGCACTTGCAGACGACAAATTACACATAACTCAGAAATTGAAATTTGTTTCCAGCAAGGTAGAAAAATTGTTGGAAAAGGTGAAAATGCTGGTTACCATCGTTTTCTCCTTTTCCCACAATGTTTTCAAAAAGGCTTCTATCTCCGGGTCGTAAAAACCAGAGATTGTTAGATAAAGAGATAAAATCAAACTAAGAATTATGTTGTAAAGGTTGAATGGAATGTCTAAAATAATTTGTACAGCAGTTTGTTTAACCCTTTACCACACAATTCCAACTTTTGAGAAAGAAACCTTGTGAAAACATTGTAGAAAAAGCAGAAAATGCTGGTTACCAGCATTTTCTCCTTTTCCTGCAATGTTTTCTACTCTTCCCAAAACAACTTTTAATTTTTCAATCACATTTATTTTGTCGTTCACAAATGGGTTTGATGTGGAATAATCTAGAAGTTTGTTGTTTGGTAGAGAGTTAAACGAATTGTATAGTTATGTATAAAAAAAGTGATATTATTTGGTTACCTGAAGATCTGTTAACTATTTTTTTTCCCAAAGGGAAATGTCTGTATCTATCTGGGCTCATACCTGAACCAATGAATGCCATGCAAGACTTCAAACTGCTGGATTATGGGATTGGTTTTACAAATATTGTTGCCAGGACAACAAGAGGAAGTGCTGATCTGTCAAGGTAATTTCTGGCACCCTTATAATTATATTGTACATCATGATTATCCTTAGATTAGATTGTGAATCAGGATTACTTTTATTTGATTTTTTTTAGGGATGGCAACGGTTAGTAAATTTGCTAACCGGTTAACCGTTCAATCTTTCGATCGGTTAACCGGTTAACCGAACAACCATGTAAAAACATTTAAGATGAAGGTACCTGCTTGATATGTCAACATTGACAACCGGTGCGTGAGTAATGCATTCGCGTGATGATTGCTATTTCTGTACTTTAGCGCAAAAGACGGCCAATCTATCGACGATCTCTCACCCTCTCGGCAATAAAATAATTTTTCCACAATGTTTTCTATAGAGGATTAGAAATTATCAGGCCATTTCAGTGTTTCCACTACGCAAATTATTGCGTAAATCACATAATAGAACTGAAGTTCACATAGAAAAAAGTTTGGTTTCACGTGAGACCTTGTAATGGATCATATTTTTTATAAGCTTATTCTTTCCAATAGCTTTCCATTGTTAGTTGTTATTTGTCAGATTTGGAACTGGCATAAGGTGTCAAGGGACGTAACTCTCTTTAGCTGATCAGTTTGATAGAGTTACTTCTCTTAGACTGGATTTGCATTTCAGTATTGCGAGAGTTATTCGCCTTTACTGAAGCTCTCCTTTTGCACGTGAAGTCCAATATGGATGCAGCAGGGAAGAGAAAATTCCTGTTTAGTGGTCGAGAATGTGTAAACTATAGTGGTGCACAGGGTAATTATTGTCATTTTTGTGTGTTAAACACTTCTATATTTCAATCGCTTTGTAATATTTTGCTGTTGGACATGAATAGGTGCATTTTGGAGTATTTAAGTTTATGATGACGTCATTTTGTTCAAACTGCTTGGAGGGAATTGATGTAGAAATCCCACTGTTTTCTATCGAAGCTTGAGTTTATAAGTCGTAAATAGAGTTTTAACCCTTATTCTGTCAAATAACTTCTGTTTAACATTTCAAGTATTCAGCAGAGACCTAGTTTTGCAATTTCCAAAACTTTTTTGGGAAAAGATAGGTCCTGAACAAAGACTGTGAATCTAGGATCAGAATGCATGTTCTGTGCAGTCTGATCTTGATCTAGTGTTTGCAAAGGGCAGTGAGTCATGTTTAGCGACTTAATATATGAGTTAATATTGTGGAGCAAGTGCCTTTTGTGCATTAGTCACTTTATTTCTATTGGTTCATGTGCATCAAGTTGTTGTATGCTTCTTGCTGCACATACAGATTAGTCTCAGGATTAGTGTAATCTTAGGCTTAGCTCTGCTATAGCCTGAGGAGTTTCATACTTTGTTGCAATATTTAACCTTTTTATTAGAATTTTAGACTGTCACAATTAATTGCACTTTTAACTGGAAGTACATGTATGATGTTGAAAACATTTGAATATTTATTGTATAAAATTAGAAATACATTGTGGCAAATGAGACGGTTGCTTATTCAGAGCAATTGGTGCATTTGCCAAAATGCTTTTCCATAGATTTGGAGAAAACATTATCTTTGGGAAAGAATAAGAGATGAAAACACATTGTACATTGAATTTATTTGTATATTTCAGTTTTTTAAGGAATATTTAACCATTAACTTTGCAAATAAAGTTATCCGGGAAAACATTGGTGTTATTAATAACAGAAGACCAAGAAGAGTCCCGGGGTTAGCTGTGTGTGATACAGTACAATAAAAAACCTTGCTAATAATAAGATTTACACATCATGGAAAGTACCAAAACAAGATTATCTGCAAGAACAGAAAAAGGGGAAGGGTTATTTCAAGAGAACCTGAAAAAACAAAGAGAAAAATTGTTAAAAATTCAGAAAGAAATTGACAGTACTTTGTCAAAGTATATTTCACCAGATGTTGAAGAAAATAGACAGACTTATAAAATTCAAATAGAGAAACTGAAAATTGATCTGCATAAAGTTTATACAGAATTAGTTGATTTTTTAGTTAGAAACAAAGAAGAACAGTTAATGATTGAAGAAAAGTTCAATTATAGTAGATATTTGGAACAGATTGAATCTACATTAGGTAGAGCAGTTGCAGATACGGTTTCGCATAAATCAGAAAGTTCATCAAGATCCTCTAAATACAGAGCTAAAGCTGAAGCAGCTAAAGTAAAATTACAGTACATTCAGCAAGAAGTTGAATTAAAGAAGCAACAAGCAGTTTTATCTGCAGAATTAGAGTTACTAAATTCTCGCAAGGAAGTAGCAGCATTAGAAGCTGAAGCTGGTCTGTATGAAGCTTTGTCTGATAAATGTTCAGTTGTGTCTCAGCCACCTGTAAATTCACGACAAAAAACTGAAGAATATGTTAATTCATTGTTTGTTAATAAACAACAAAATGAGAATCAGAATATTTCATCAGAAGTGGTTCAGTGCCTCTACAGAAAAGATGTTTTACTTAGTCGGTTAAGCAAGTTTAGTGACAATCCGGCATATTTCTCTGTTTGGAAAGCAACTTTCAAAAGTGTTGTCAATGAACTTAGACTATCAGCAAGAGAAGAGATAGACTTATTGTTAAAGTGGCTTGGACCAAGTTCAACAAATCAAGCATGGAGCATTCATGCTAGTAATGCTAATGCGCCAGAAAAAAGTTTAGAAAGAATATGGCAGAGATTGGAAGAAAGGTTCGCTGCACCTGAAATAGTGCATTCGACAATAACTAGAAAAATTAGCTCTTTTCCTCGAATATCTACCGACTTGACTAAATTGTATGACTTAGCTGACGTTACAACAGAAATAGAATACTTAAAAGAAGATCCAAAGCTTGCTTTAGCATTTTCCCTTTATGACTCTTCCATTGGTGTTAACCAGTTAGTTACTAAGTTACCAAATTATATCCAAGACAAGTGGACAAATAAAGCTGTAGAATATAAAAGAAAGTATGATGCATCTTATCCTCCATTTTCTGTATTTGCACAGTTTATCAGAGATCAGGCAAGAGATAGGAATGACCCAAGCTTTGGATATGAAACAGAAAGGTTAAGACACAGAGGAAAAAGAACAGAATTTAGTGTTAAGAAAACTGATACAAAGCAGAGCAAGGACAATTTATCCAACACTACTAGTAATAAGAAAGTAGATTCAGATTCATTAGAATCTAACTGTTTATTTCATGACCTACCTCATTCTCTAAACAAGTGTACAAAGTTTAGAAAGCTTCCCTTAAGTGACAGAAAACATCAGTTATTTGTAAACAGAGTCTGTTTCAAGTGTTGTGAGTCGAAACAACATTTAGCAGGGGAATGTAAAGCGTCAATTAAATGTGACATTTGTGCGTCGAACACACACTCAACCGCTCTACATGATTTTGGGAGAAAGCCAAAGAGTGTGAGTGACAACAGCGGGGAGAATAGTGGTTCAAAGAGAGATGTCACAGATACGAGAAATTCTATTGTAACTAAACATACAAATCTAAACAAAGGTGACAAGTTTAAGTCTTGTGCAAAGGCTCTTCTTGTAAAAGTCTACAAGAAAGATAGACCAAATCATTATATGTTGACATACGCATTAATAGATGATCAGAGCAATAGATCGTTAGCCAAAACTGAGTTACTTGACTATTTCAGTGAATATAGTTCCAATATTGAGTATACTTTGTCATCTTGTGGTGGTCAAGTGTTGAAGAGTGGCCGAGTGTCAGAAGGGTTTGTTGTTGAAAGTATGTGTGGCAATGAAAAAATAGAGTTGTCTCCCCTCATTGAATGTAATGATATTCCAAACAATAAAGATGAAATCCCAACACCAGAAGTATGTGAACAGTTTTCCCATTTGAAAGAGTTAAAGGCTGATATTCCAAAATTACAGCATCAAGCTAATATGCTATTATTGATAGGAAGGGACAATCCTATGGCACATCATGTGCTTGAACAAATAGTGGGAGAGGATAATGAACCATTTGCACAGAAGTTGAGACTTGGATGGGTCATTGTAGGTGAAGTTTGTTATGGTTCCTTTCATTCATCAAGAACTGTAAATGTAAGCAAAACATATATACTCAACAATCAGAGACCGTCACTTTTTAAATCATGTGATATGACATTTAAATGTGACATTCAGAGTAGTGATGTTAAAACTAGCAGAGATTTTGATAGTGTAGGTAGCACAGTCTTTGAAAGAACAATTCATGACAATAGAATTGGCCCATCTATAGAAGATAAACAGTTTATTAAAGTCATGGAGGACAACTGGGAGAAAACAGCAAATGGAAATTGGATATTTCCATTGCCTTTCAAAGAAAAATCTCTTAACAGACCATTACCGTCAAATTTTCAGTCAGCCAAAAAGAGAACTGACATACTATGCCAGAGTCTGAAGAAAAACTCAGAAAAATGTGAAGATTTTTGTCATTTTATGGGAGAAATGTTGAAAAATGGCCATGCTGAAATAGCACCGTCTTTACAGAAGGGGGAAGAACATTGGTACCTCCCAATATTTGGTGTCTACCACCCACGAAAGCCTAGAAAAATACGTGTAGTATTCGATTCATCTGCCAAATACAATGGAGTCTGCTTAAATGATGTGCTTATGACTGGACCTGATTTGACTAACAGTTTGATTGGTGTTCTCTTACGATTTAGGAAACACAAAATTGCAGTAATAGCAGATATTCAGCAGATGTTTTTCTGTTTTTACGTGAAACCAGAACACAGGAATTTCCTACGCTTTTTATGGTTCAGAGATAATGATCAAAACAAGAACATTATTGAGTATCGTATGTGTGTACACGTATTTGGAAATTCGCCGTCGCCGGCCATAGCTACATATGGACTACATAGAACCATTACTTCTCAAAGAAATGACTTTGGTGAAGATACTGTGAACTATGTAATAGATAACTTTTATGTTGATGATGGGTTATTATCAGTTAACACTCCAGAAATAGCTATTGATGTGCTAAAAAGAACTCAAGCTGCATTGAAGAAAGGAGGTAATTTGAGACTTCACAAAATTGCATCAAATAGTAAAAAGGTCTTACAAGCATTTGATCAAGAAGATATAGCTACTGATCTTAGGAATATTCAAATCAATGAACATGAATTACAGTTACAGAAGAGCCTTGGTATTTCATGGGATTTGGTAACAGATTGCTTTACATTTACTGTGCCTATTGAGAATAGACCATTTACCAGAAGAGGCATGTTATCAGTGGTGAACAGTCTGTATGACCCGCTAGGATTTGCCGCACCAATTACAGTTCAAGGAAAGTTGTTTTTACGGAATTGGATTTCTGGTAATGACTGGGATGAACCACTGCCCAGTAGCTTGAAGCCTGAGTGGGATATGTGGCTTTCATCTCTCACACATTTGAAAGATGTAAACGTGAAGCGTGCATATGGTCCAGAAAATTATGACAGTCAGTGTGAACTTTTCATATTTTGTGATGCATCAAAAGAAGCCATAGCGGCAGTAGGATTTTTAAGATCAGTTAATTCTTCAAAGCAACATGAAGTTTCATTTGTAATGGGAAAGGTAAAAGTGGCACTGAAACATGGTCATACTATCCCAAGACTTGAGTTGTGTTCAGCAGTGTTAGGGTTAGAACTAGCTGAGTTTATTTGTGACCAGTTGAACTTAGACATTTCTACCGTTAAATTCTTCTCTGATAGCCAAGTGGTGTTAGGTTACATTCATAACGAGACTCGCAGATTCTATGTGTATGTTACAAACAGAGTTGACCGAATTAGAAAATCTGCAAAACCATCTCAGTGGAGTTATGTAACTTCAGAAGAAAACCCCGCTGATCAAGGTACAAGGAAAATCAATGTAACTCAGCTTCAAGATAGCATGTGGTTAAATGGTCCACCTTTCATGTATTGTGAAAAATCAGGAAAAGTGAATTTAAAGGGTTTTACATTGGTTAATCCAGAAAACGACTGTGAAGTCAGACCAGAGGCAAACATTAAGGTATTTAAAAGTGACATTGACACTAAATTAGAAAGATTAGGGCCAGAAAGATTTCTCAGATTTTCTAAGTGGCAAACTTTAGTTAATGCAGTTGTGACTTTGAAAACACTTGCAAACAAAAAAGGTTCTCATAATTTCTCCAAAACATATTTGGAGCTGAAAAAAGAATCTGAGCTGTTGATAATAAAAGAAGTACAAAAAACATATTTTCAAAGAGAAATAGAGTGCTTGATAAGTGAAAAACTCTTGCCAAGAGACAGTAAAATTCTGTCTTTAAATCCTTACATGGACAAAGATACTATTTTGAGAGTAGGAGGACGGTTGAAATTTGCAAAAATAGATGACTTTCAAAAACACCCAATTATCATTCCGAAGTCGGACCACATTGCTAAGCTTTTGGTTGAATTTTGCCATGCAGAAGTAAAGCATCAGGGGAGGTTATTCACTGAAGGTACTTTGAGGAGTAAAGGTTACTGGATCATTGGTGCCAAAAGACTTATATCTAGTGTGTTACACGCATGTGTTATATGTAGAAAACTTCGTGGGAAGATGGAATATCAAAAAATGGGTGATCTTCCGGAAGATCGTGTAACTCCGTCTCCTCCATTTAGTTGTGTAGGTGTTGATGTCTTTGGACCATGGGAAATAATCACCAGGAAAACCCATGGAGGAGTGGCTAATAGTAAAAGGTGGGCTGTGTTGTTCACTTGCCTGTCAATAAGAGCAGTGCATATCGAACTTATCGAAGAAATGTCTTCTTCCTCATTCATAAATGCACTTCGCAGATTTATATCCATTAGAGGTACATTAATTTTACTTCGTTCCGACAGAGGTTCAAATTTTGTATGTGGAGCTAAGAACTAGGATTGAATACTATAAATGTAGAAGATTCTCAGATTCAAAGGTTTCTCCAAAACAAAGGTATTGTGTGGAGATTTAATTCTCCTCATTCCTCTCATAAAGGGGGAGTATGGGAACGAATAATTGGAATGAGTAGAAAGATTCTAGACTCTATGTTCCTTAACAGTTCACAGAAACTTTTGACACATGAAGTTTTATCCACTCTAATGTATGAAGTTTGTGCAATCATAAACTCTCGTCCGTTGGCGACTATATCATATGATGCTGAAGATCCAACTATTCTAACACCTTCCATTCTTCTCACTCAAAAGTATCCGGATATGGATATTAGTTTTAAGGACTTACCTGTAAGCTTGAAGGATGCATACAAATCACAGTGGAAATATGTTCAATACCTTGCAGACATTTTTTGGAGCAAATGGAAAAACGAGTACCTACAAACGCTTCAGTTGCGTCAAAAATGGGTTAATTCACGTCGCAATATTCAAAAAGGTGATGTAGTGTTGTTGAAGGACAGTAGTGTTCATAGAAACCAGTGGCCAATGGGACTTGTCACCGAGACATTCAAAGGAGAAGATGATTTGGTTCGTCAAGTGTGTGTTAAAACTGTTCGCAATGGAAAAACATCATTTTTACAACGACCTGTGACTGAACTGATAGTTTTATTAGAGTCAGAGGTTTAAGTAGCAGAGCTTGACTTTAACATGCTGATATATGTACAAGATTCAGGGGTCAATGACAAACTGTGTTGACCAATATTGGCTTGCTTATAGAAGCAGTCTAATTATGGTTTACACACCTTGTCAACCAATTTTATTGTTCAGAATAATGTAGACGTTTGGTCAAACAACTGACTTTGTGAAATACATGTATTAAAAAAGGTTTCAAGTTGACCCAACTTTTATTACATGGGCTTATATGTTTATAAAGAAGGGGTTGTTAAACACTATAGCTTATTGTAATCCGTGTATAGTAAAAAAGTTGTCTTACTCTACTGTAAATTGTGCATTTGTATTTGTATGATATGTAATTCACAAATTTTAGTGTCAATGTTTGAATTTCGATATTTGAAAACAGTGATTTGGGAAATCAAGCGGGGAGTGTAATGGATCATATTTTTTATAAGCTTATTCTTTCCAATAGCTTTCCATTGTTAGTTGTTATTTGTCAGATTTGGAACTGGCATAAGGTGTCAAGGGACGTAACTCTCTTTAGCTGATCAGTTTGATAGAGTTACTTCTCTTAGACTGGATTTGCATTTCAGTATTGCGAGAGTTATTCGCCTTTACTGAAGCTCTCCTTTTGCACGTGAAGTCCAATATGGATGCAGCAGGGAAGAGAAAATTCCTGTTTAGTGGTCGAGAATGTGTAAACTATAGTGGTGCACAGGGTAATTATTGTCATTTTTGTGTGTTAAACACTTCTATATTTCAATCGCTTTGTAATATTTTGCTGTTGGACATGAATAGGTGCATTTTGGAGTATTTAAGTTTATGATGACGTCATTTTGTTCAAACTGCTTGGAGGGAATTGATGTAGAAATCCCACTGTTTTCTATCGAAGCTTGAGTTTATAAGTCGTAAATAGAGTTTTAACCCTTATTCTGTCAAATAACTTCTGTTTAACATTTCAAGTATTCAGCAGAGACCTAGTTTTGCAATTTCCAAAACTTTTTTGGGAAAAGATAGGTCCTGAACAAAGACTGTGAATCTAGGATCAGAATGCATGTTCTGTGCAGTCTGATCTTGATCTAGTGTTTGCAAAGGGCAGTGAGTCATGTTTAGCGACTTAATATATGAGTTAATATTGTGGAGCAAGTGCCTTTTGTGCATTAGTCACTTTATTTCTATTGGTTCATGTGCATCAAGTTGTTGTATGCTTCTTGCTGCACATACAGATTAGTCTCAGGATTAGTGTAATCTTAGGCTTAGCTCTGCTATAGCCTGAGGAGTTTCATACTTTGTTGCAATATTTAACCTTTTTATTAGAATTTTAGACTGTCACAATTAATTGCACTTTTAACTGGAAGTACATGTATGATGTTGAAAACATTTGAATATTTATTGTATAAAATTAGAAATACATTGTGGCAAATGAGACGGTTGCTTATTCAGAGCAATTGGTGCATTTGCCAAAATGCTTTTCCATAGATTTGGAGAAAACATTATCTTTGGGAAAGAATAAGAGATGAAAACACATTGTACATTGAATTTATTTGTATATTTCAGTTTTTTAAGGAATATTTAACCATTAACTTTGCAAATAAAGTTATCCGGGAAAACATTGGTGTTATTAATAACAGAAGACCAAGAAGAGTCCCGGGGTTAGCTGTGTGTGATACAGTACAGACCTCACGTGTGAAAGAAAGAGAAAAAAACATTATCTGCTTAACTTGTGTAAAATACCAGGATTTGAAGTTACTTGCTACCTATTTTGATAAATTATTGTCAAATCAGGCGGAAATGCCTATCCATGAATTAAAACACATGAAAAAGTGCTCGATGCAAGAAACACGGAAACCCATGACAGAACAAAATGTTCCTTTCGACATTGTCCGATCAGAGTCACTTCAGATCGTCTTTTCAGCTTTTTAATGATTTTAAGCAGTAAATTTCCTTAGATATATTAATAACAGACTTTAGTGCTGCATCGAAAGAAAAAACTAGTGGGATCACTGCTATTTACAACTTCAAAAAATCTACGAACAGAATCATACAGGTTATTGATCGTCAAACGAAGCGGCTATTGCTAAGTGATTGGGTGTTAGCCTAAATGACAGGTTTAAATTTTAGACTCTCCCAAATTCAAAGCCTCTGCACTACACAATGATTTTCGAAGATACTTATCGAAGTGATAATGGACGAAAGAAGAGAAACCTCTATGCCTGCTTGAACACAGATTGATTGACTTTATAAATTTCAATCCCTCTTACACTTATTGCATATATTTGATAAGGGGCGGGTACTTAATGAAATAATCCAAGCAAATCAATTAGGATAAGCCAGTGCCTTTGATCCAAATTGGACACGTATTTGATTGTTTATTATCGGAGACTGGGGACTAATTAGCGAATTAACAATGTTTAATATTGCACAGACATGTCGAACTGTATATCACACCTTCGCCACGTCTTGGCGACATAGGATGTGCGTATGATGCAGTTTTGGTTGTCAGAACCGGCAAAGTGAACCTAGTATTTTTTTTTTTTTATAATGATTATTTTGGTAAACTTTTGATGATATATATAGGCCTATATTTGTTTCTGGTTAACCGGTTACCAATTCCCTAACTGGTTAATCGGTCATTCGATCGGTTAACCGGTTAACCATTGCCATCCCTAATTTTTTTCTGTACCCCCGACAATGAAATGGAGGGGGATGCACTAGAGTTGCCATGGCTGTCTGTCCATCTGACCATCTGTCTGTCTGTGGACACAAAGTTGTTCGGCGAATTACTCACACAGTTTTTCAGGTACTGAACCCAAATTTACACATAGTGTTTATGTATACATGTATATGAAGTTGTGCATATACAATTTCCATGCCCCAGCTGTGATATTTTTCAGAATTATCTCCCTTGAACTTTTTTCAACTCATGCTTTGCTTTAAACCATTCTACGGCGTTTTTTTTGACAAGGAGCTGGTGGGATGTATGAATCACGTTTAGTGGTAGCTCTAGTTTTTTTTAACGGTTTGCAAACATTTGAAGGTGACAAAAATTCTTCACTGTCATTGACAATATCATTATTACAACTAATTCATATCCATATCACCTGCAATTATTCCAAATCTCATTGGTAGAAATAGAAACACTAACAAATAGATGTTAAAATATAATAATACATACATGTATTAGTATTTTATTAAAAATATTACCCAAGTTGTTACAATTTATCAATTCTCCCAACCTCATCAGAGAATTTTGATGTATCTAAACTCTATGTATTTATTGTATATTTCTTAACTCTTTTCCACAAAATCCTGACTTTAACGACCCTGAGAAAGAAGTCTTTTGAAAACATTGTAGGAAAAGGAGAAAATGCTGGTAACCAGCATTTTCTCCTTTTCCAACAATGTTTTCTAACCTTCCCAAAACAAATTTTAATTTTTGAGCCACATTTATTTTGTTGTCTGCAAATGCTTTCAATTTGGACAAGTCTACATTTTTGTCATTTAGTAAAGAGTTGAGCCTTCTTTCAAATCATTAGAAATACAGAATATATTGGTAAAGTGTTGTGTAATGTCAACTTTTTTGTCTGTTTCAACAGAAAAGAAATAAAGCAAGGAGCAGAAATACTCACAGAGAAACTGTTGAAGTACAAACCTAAGATTGCTGTCTTTAATGGTAAAGGTATGTAACAGTACTTACCTCATACCTGCAATATAAAGCCCCTTTAAAATCAATTAAATACGACCCTGTGAGTAGAAAATATTTCAATCCATATTGGACTTCGTAGAGTTCAAATATGGATTTTCAGGGAGAGGCAAAAGCCCTTGAATATGGATTTTTCAAAACAAGGCTAGAGTCTATATAATCATTATTTGCCCGTGAGGGTACATGTGTAGTCTATTGAAATCCTTTTTCATAAGCAGGAGCGTTTGCAAAAAACTTTTATCATCTTTTAGTCAACTATTTTTCACAATTTGTACATTTCCTATTGCCTCATTGTTTTTATGTGTATTCATAAAAAGACATGTATTAGCACTGCTTGTTCAGATTTTACCACAATGTTTTCAAAAGCCATTTTTCTAGGGTCGTAGTTGTTGACCTTTGAAGAAAGAACCCATACAAGAAAGCAAGGTAACCTTGCATAATTTTTTACACAGTTATTCCCCTTGGAAAAAGCAACTGAACAGTTCTTGGTACCTGCATTGGGTGCTTTTCTTTTTATACACCAGAAGGGTGATATCATGTTATAGCCCTGGCCCTCGTCTGTCTACCATGTCTTTCTGTCTGTCCGCTAGCAATTTGTGTGCGCAACTCCTCCTGCATTTATATCTAGTTTTGCATGTGATTCTTAACATTTGGATATCTTTAGGCATTCTAGAGATATCTACACTTGATTTCTGAAAATGGCTACTCAACAACAAGTTCCCTTCAAGTGTATATGCGCTGCTCTGCGAAGCCTTTGTTCTAATTCTTGTACCAATTCTTTTCACATTTTGCATGAAGGTACAAGAAGGATTAAAGTTTCATAAATAAAGATGTAATGGGTTAAAAACTGACTAAAAACAAGCATGGATTTATCTTTAACTGTTTACCAAACATCAAAATTTTATTCTGGTCCAAAGTGAAAGCACTTGCAGATGACAAAATAAACGTAACTCAAAGATTGGAATTTGTTTCCAGCAGGGTAGAAAACATTGTGGAAAAAGGAGAAAATGCTGGTTACCAGCATTTTCTCCTATTCCCACTATGTTTTCAAAAGGCTTCTTTCTCAGGGTTGTAAGAAGTCCGGGTTGTGTACATGTCCAAAATTGAAAGCATTTGCAGACGACAATTTAATCGGGGCTCAAATGATAGAATTTGTCTTTGATAGCGTAAAAACATCATGGGGAATGGAGAAAATGCTGGTTAGCAGCATTTTCTCATTTTCCCACAATGTTTTCAAACAACTTCCTACTCAAGGTCAGTAAAGCTTGCATTTCTGAGGTTGGGTTATTCTTGTACTCATTGTTTTTCCCCAGGTATCTATGAGGTGTTTGTAGGACACAAGAATTTTTATTTTGGCAAACAGCCAGAACCTTTACCTGGCACAGAGACAGTAAGTTAACTTTTGTTTGTTAATTCTTTAGCAGACATGACAAAATTTAGCCCAAGTTGGAAACTTTTGTAGATGCACAAATTAAATCATATATTGATTGGTGTTTAATGCCATTTTCAACATTATTGCAGTTATATTGTATTCCTTCCAAGCTAGTGGCTGCTTTCCCTCATAACCAACTTTGAAACAACGGCCAGCATAGAGAGGAATGAATTTTCCAAGCCACTGGCTGCTTTCCCACATAACCAACTTTGAAACAACGGTCAGCATAGAGAGGAATGAATTATGTCACAATGACTTTCATCAATCCTTGGAAAGGAATTGGCCGAGCTAGGGATCCAATCAGCGACCCCCTATTCCCAAGGCTTGCACGCCACTGAGCTATTGAGGCTTGGCGTGTAATTGTGAAATTGTCGTTTTCATGGGGTTGACAGACTACTGAATACCTGAACAGGTCTTTTTCCTCTTACTTTTAAGAAAATTTGTCCAAATTGAAAGCATTTGCAGACAATGGAGATGTGGTTCAAATGGTGTCTTTGATATCTTTAGAAGAAAACATTGTAGGAAAAGATGAAAATGCTGGTTACCAGCATTTTCACCTTTTTCCACATTGTTTTCAAAAGGCACATTTCTTGGGGTGGTTAAAATTTGGAATTGTGTGGTAAAAGGTTGTAAGCAAAAAAGTAATCTACAGGAACTTATATATTTGTATGTACTTTCAGGCTGTATTTGTGATGCCATCATCGAGTGCAAGATGCAGTCAGTTACCCAGAGCCGTCGACAAAGTTCCATTTTACGAAGCACTGAAGAAATTCAGAGATCATATAAATGGAAAACTGCCCGAGTTGAAGGAATCAGAAATAACATTTCCTGACCTAGAGCTCAAAACTGCCAAAAAGGAGCCAAAAACGGAACCTGGGGCGTACCCAGGGGAATTTGACCCAAATATGCAAATGACTATGTTAGGAGAAAATGGTTTAAATCAGTTTAATGCTGGTAACTTCAACTACTTTCCACACCAAGACTGTACACAAAACACCTCACTTCCGAGTCATTCTAGTCAAATATCACTACCTCAGGATGAGCAAGTACTAGGTGCCACATCCAAGCCAACTCAGGAAAAGATCTCTGTTACACAGGAACCAAATTCTTCGTCTGCTGAGGAGTACCAGTCAGTACAGATAAAACAGGAACCAGGTACAGAGGAGAGTTCTCTTTCAGACTGTAAACAAGATGGTTTTGTACAAATAAAACAGGAACCAGGCATAGAGCAGGTTCCTGTATCAAACTGTAAACAAGATGGTAGGTTGCAAATAAAACAGGAACCAGGGATAACAGGAAGTTACAATTCTAGTGGAGGGAACCAGTCACATAACTATTTAAAGTACACGGATTCACAGCCAATGCCAACAAGTAGTACAAGTTCTTGTGGTCAGTCTGACTTCCTAAGTGGACTGTATGGTCTGGTAAATCAAGTGGCCAGTCATGGATCATCAGGGTCCGCATTTGGAATTGTCAACTCCAGGTCAAGGCCATTACAGTTTAACGATGCACTGTGTGGTATCGTCAGAGATGACAGTATGTTGGACCTAGACTTGGTTTCCACAGAATCTCGTAGAAGTTCTGTGGAGTCATCTGATTCTCAGCCTGTTGGTAAAAATGGTAAAAAGACGAAATTGAAAAACAGGAAATCAAAGTCTGCAACTGCTTTACTTCAGAGTAGCTCCTCCCCTAACCCCGCCTCCCCAATGCACTTAGACACGTCCCATTCCATGTCCCCAACTACCCAAGTCAACCAAATACCTACATGCCAACCTGTTCAGCCATTTACTCAGTTCCTACCCAATCATCAGAACAATGCATTTTCTGGTCACCCTCTCACGACATATGGCAATATGCCTTATTTCCCCCACCCACCTATCACCTCCTACAACCAGAGTTACCCAATTTCTGATTATCAACAACAAAGTTTTACGCAAATGATGAATGATGACCTTGGTCCATACGCGGCTGTCAGTCAAAGTTTTAACGGGTTTCATCCCACACCCCCTCAGTCGGACATATCACAAAATGCATATCACAATGGTCATGGTCAGCCATCAAGTATATATAACCCAAATATACAGATTAAACAAGAAAAACCTGATTCTTAGTCACTCAGAAGGCTCTTTCTCTTTTAACTCTTTACCAAATGACAAAGTCATAGACTGGTCGAAATTAGAAGCAGTTGCAGACAACAAAACTATTGTGACTCAAAAATTGAAACTTGTTCTGGGAATGGTTGAAAACACTGGAAAAAGGAGAAAATGCCGGCAAACAGCATTTTCTCCTATTCCCTCAATGTTTTCAGAAGGGTTCTTTCACAGTGGTAAAAACCAGGGATTGTTTGGTAAAGAGTTAAATTTTTTTTTTGTCAAAGGGTAAAATTTGGAGCAAGTCTGATTTGAAATGATTTGCAGACAACAAGGGTGGTTCAAATGATGGGATTTGTCTATGATGGGATGGAAAGCATTGTGGGAAATGGAGAAAATGCTGGTTACCGCAATGTTTTTAAAAGCTGTCTTTTTCAGAGTTGTCAAAAGTCAGGATTGCGTCGTAAAGAGTTAAATACAGATGCTTCCTGTCATTTTATTTTCTGATGAAGTGTTGACTTACGGGTCTCTTTTTCAACATATCAAAAAAGTTGACTTCTAGTCTTTATACTTCCCACCTACAAAGTAGGGAGGGACTGGTTTTACCATTCTGTCTGTCTGACCATTCGTCAATCTGTCCTTTTTGTTTCTGTTTCTATTATCTAACACAAAAGGTTTTTTTTTTACTTGGGATGCTGAAACTTGATTCAAGTATTGCACATGACCGAAGGGAGAAACCTATTGGTTTTTGGTCACAAAATGTCAAGGTGACAGATGAACTTTGTTTCAAAGTCATTTCAGTGCTCTAACTGGATAGCTAGTTGATCCTGAAACTTCATACAAGTGTTGCTCATGACCCAAGCAGGTGCACTAATTTTTCTTGTCATATAGGTCAAAGTTCAAGGTCACAAGTGAACTTAGGCTGAAAATCATTTCCATGCTGTAACTCAATAGCTGTTTGACCTAGGACTCTGAAACTTTTTACAAGCATTGCTCATGATATAAGGAGATGCCATATTGGTTTTAGGTCACATAGGACAAAGGTCAAGGTCACTGATGCTTGTTTTGAAAATCATTTCCATTTTCTGATTGATTCTTCAGTGACAAGGTGCTGTTGGATGGTGGTAGAGTTTGCAACAGTTCTAGTTTGGTTTCAGTTGTCAAAGTTTTTTTAGTCGAGGTCAAGGTCTCTGGTGATCTTAGTTTTAAAAACATTTCTGTTGTCTGATTGTGCTGCTTTAGTGACAATGTGGTGGTGTTGGGGTATTTGTGCACTTCGCAACAGTTCTAGTTTAGTTTCCATTGTCAAAGTTTTTATGGAATTTTAAGATGATTGTACTGCAGTCCTAATGTTGGAATCTGGGTTTGTATTCACCTACAATTTTCAAGAATATTCTTAGCCTATTCTCCAAGATTTTCTAACATTGAAAGTAAGACAGTCTCTGATTGGCTAAACCATTAGAAATTTTTGGAGAATAAGGCTAGGAGTTTTAAGAATGTCCTGAAGAATTGTTGGTTAATACAAGCACAGGTTGTCTGTCTGTCTCTCAGACATGCAAAAAAAAAAAAAATAATAATATTCAAATAATTTTATCAGGGATGTATGTTCAGTATCATTCCAAATAGTTTAAATAAAACAGAGCTTCAGACAAATGGGAATGATGGTATTATAAAATCCTTTATTTCTCTTTCAAACCATATGTTATGATGCTCATTAAAACTGTCCCAATGAGATGATTCTAATGAGTACCCATAACATAGGGTTTTGTGCAGAATAATTAATATTTTTGATTTAAAGTCAAAATCACTTCCTCTATCTGTAGCTCTGAATAAAACCTTTACATGAATGGGAGATTTTAGACATATTCGTATTAAGAGCATTTTGTTGGTTTACTTCAAAACCCTTGTAACTATAGCTTGATTCAAGCTGTAGTTACAAGGTTATTGAAGTAAACAAACGATTTGCAGATGACAGCTGTGACTCAAATATTTGAATTTTGCTAAAAGAGGAGAAAACATTGTGGGAAAAAGAGAAAATGGTGGTAATCAGATGTTTGAAAACCCATCTTCTTGAAAATGGAAGGATTGCTTGGTAAAGGTTTCACGACGAAAAAGTATTAAATTCAGAAAAGTTTTGTAAAGTTTATATAGGTGAATGTTTAGATATTTTTAGTTGATTTTGTTTGTTAAAGCATTTGGTTGTGTTCTATGTATGTATGTGTCTTCAAATTTGTGGAAAACATTGTGGAGAAAAGAGCAGTTGCTTATCTTACAAGCTATTGCAAAGTTTCCCACTTCTATAATCCTTTAACTCTTTACCTAACAATCCCTGATTTTTATGACCTTGAGATAGAGGCCATTTGACACCATTGTGGGAAAAGGGGAAAATGCTTGCAACCAGCATTTTTTCCTTTTCCCACAATGTTTTCTACCCTTCTAAAAACAAATTTCAAATTTTCAATCACTTTTATTTTGTCATCTGCAAATGCCTTCCATTTGGACAAACCTAAAGTTTTGTTGTTTGGTAATGAGTGAAGCAAATAACAGTATTTTAGACAGGACTCAATTGAAAGCATTTTCAGACGACATCTGACTCGGGTGATTTATTTTCTTTCAAGGTAGGAAAATATTGTTGAAAAAGGAGAGAATACTGGTTTCCAGCATTTTCTCATATTTCCCACAATGTTTTCAAAGGCTCCTTCCTCTGGGTTGTTGAAAAGTCAGCATTATGTGGTAAATGGTTAATAAACACCCTACTGCAGAAATGGGAAAAGCTTTATCTTTGTGATGATATTTATGCTGGTCAAAATATCACACACAAATGATGTTATAGATTCGGGATCAAATGTTTGTTTTTCAATGCTGATCTCAATCTACATCACCAGATGTTGAGATGATTTTATTGTATACAAGCCATGTTTCATGGAACAGCTTTGATAAATCTCGCCCAATCCATTGTACTAGGCAAGTCAACGCATGATTTTGGCTCCATAAAATTCATTTAGTCTGTCAAATGACTGGTTCTTGAGGTATTACAGCCCTTAAACATACAGAAAATTTATAAATAGCAAAGAGTATCGATCTATGTCAGTCTGTTCCCACTGATACTGTTAGCAGATGCATTAACTCTTTACCACATGAGAAAATTTTAGACTGGTCCAAATTGAAAGCACTTGCAAACCTCAAAATAAATGTGACTGAAAAATTAAAATTTGGTTTGGAAAGGGAAGAAAACATTCCCACAGTGTTTTCAAAAGTCTTCTTTCTCTGGGTCGTTAAAACTCGGGATTGTGTGGTAATGGATTAACCCTTTCCCAAACAAGCCCTTGGTTTTATGTGTCTGCAGTACAGGTCTTTCGATAACACTGTGGGAAAAGGAGACATTTCTCATAACGAGCAATTTCTCCTTTTCCCACAGTGTTTTCTACCCATTTGGAGAACTTACTGCTATTTTTATCAAATTTGAAATTGTCGTCTGCAAAGTTTTGAGTTTGGAAGGGTCTAAAATTTGTCATTTGGGAAAGGCTTAAACAAGGTTCGCACAGGCTTGAAAAGTGCTTGAAAATGAGGGGTAGTCTTGAAAAGTCCTTGAAACAGAGTTTTGTCTTGAAAAGTACTTGAAAATTCATATCTAGCCTTGAAAAGTACTTGAATTTCAGGCTTTTTGCATAACGATTAGTAAATTCTACTAAAATTTGCTTTAGCAATGACAAAACAAAAAAATTGCATAAAAAAATGGAGTTCAATACATCTATGTCGCTTACGAGTACGAAAATGCGTAAGACAGTTTCATCAGGTACGAAAGTATTATGGTACGAAACCACTGTATTTACACCGGTTCCCTGCTTTAAGGTGCTATCCCTACTTTATATGCTAATCGACCGGGGTCTAGTAGTATTGTAAGCATTATCTCCCTTTGCGCGATTTATCTTTTCGTAAAGTTATTGTCTGCAAGTTTTAGTGATTTACTTACGTTTCAATTCTGGATTTCTAGAAATTAGAATAAGGAAATGTGTTTTCTGTAGTGATTAGTCCAGAAAATACCCTTAGGTCAAGGAAACAAACGATATTTATAAAGCCCTTTGTCGCAGAACTTTGCAGAAAAGAAATCGATATTGCTTGCAAGTGTGAAAGCGCGCTCCGGTCTCATTCATAAAGCGAGTTACATTAAGAAAGTGGAAAGTCCATGACTGGAATGTTTTCAGACTATTTTGTAAATGTTCAGTCATAAAAACGAGTCTGAGTGTAAAAAAGAAAATAAAAGTACAACTACGGCGTCGCCGTCAGGGGCAGAACTGACCATTCCTAATCTTATTGTGTTTAAGAAAATTAAAGAAAACCTGTCTTTGGCTTAAAAAAAGGTAGGTATTATGTTTAAAAAAAGGTCCTTGAAAATGAGTTTTACGTACTTGAAAAGTCCTTGAATTTAGTCAGCACTTGCCTGTATGAACCCTGTTAAAGCCTGTTTCATAGAGTAAAGCTTATATGGCTTGCAAAATGCCAAAAGGGCATTCGGACATTTGTGTAAAATGCCGTCTCCTATCAGCCTGCGCAGTCCGAGCACTCTAACCCGTGAGGTCACATAATGACCACATTAAATGTGCTACAGTACACTTGCCCTAAACAGAAAATTACATTAACCCTGTACCCCATAAGGTATTTCTTTGGTATATCTAACTGGCCCCAAATAAATGTGTATATGACACCTTTTGATAGTGTAGAAAACAGTGTGGCAGAAGGTGAAATTGCCTGTCACGAGCAATTTCACCTTTTGCCACAATGTTTTTCCAAAGGCTCCTACAAGCAATGCATGGAAATGAGTATCTATGGAGTAAAGGGTTAAAAATGGTAAGTGTCGTTTTAGATCAGCCTGTGTGGCGTGCACAGGCTGATCTGAGACGACACTTTACGCAAATGTCTGAATCCTCCTTTTCATGTCTTATATAGGCAGTATGTTTTGATGTGTTGTAGACAGTATGTTTTATGAATTTTTATGTTACAGAAAATTTTGGTTAAGATACAAGACATGCTATACAAAATAGTTTTATCAACATTTAATGTTATTTTTTCTCAGTATTGAAATCTGAAAGTTTTAGGTTTTTAAAATATAGATTTTTTAATCGGTAGGTATCTTGTACACCATTTTTTGTAATCAGCTTTTAATTTCCAAGAGTTGGTTTGTAGGTTTTTCAAGACACTTAATTATGTACTTTTAATGTATTTTTTTCTGTTTTGCTCACAATATGGATAGAGCTTTTGATCACATTAAAGGAAAAGGTAAAATTACTGGTAACCAGATTTTTCCTCTTGATTAAAACCATTTTTAAAAAGCCTTTTCTTCAGGCGTGTTAAAATGTTAGATTGTTTGCTAGAAGGTTGAAGGATTTACTGTTGAAACGATAGAAACCATTTTTGGAAAAGAAGGACATGCAGTCGGCAGCATTATTCTTTGCCTGTTATGAGTTGCCAAATGCCAAAATTTGAGACTCGTCCAAGTTAAAAGCATTTGCTGATTACAAAATAGAACTGACTAAAAATCTGAAATTTGTATTGGGGTGGGTGGAAAACACTGTGGGAAAAGGAGAAAATGCTGGTGACTAGCATTTTTCCTTTTCCAACAATGTTTTCAAAAGACATCTACCTCGGGGTCCTTAAAAGTCTGGATTGTGTGGTAAGAGTTAGAATTTGTTTCTCTACAGGATTGTGTTAGTGAGAATTTTCTGATAGATGGAATGAAATATTGAAATGGAGCTTGCTTATAAGTATGTCAGAGATATTATATTTGTTATAATGATGTTAAATGCTAGCAAATTACTCGTGTTACTGTGTTGTTGAATGGCAGGCACTGTTTAACTGGGTAACAAGTGTGCAGAAACGACCACAATCCACCTACAATCAGAGTTGTGGAAAGTTTTACTGTAAATTTCACTGGTCATAACCATGAGTTTTCAAACTGTAGAAGCCATCAATATTTCCAAAATAACCACTAAAAAGCATGATTTAACCCTTGAGCTCACAATGATGACTTTTTTTTTACGACTTCTGATGACCCTGAGGTAGAAGAAGCCTTTTGAAAACATTGTGGGAAAAGCAGAAAATGCTGGTAACCGGCATTTTCTACTTTTTAGCTCACCTGAGCACGAAGTGCTCATGATGAGCTTTTGTGATTGCCCAATGTCCGTCGTCCACAGTTTCTTTAAACATCTTCTCCTCCTAAACCACTGGGCCAATCTTGATGAAATTTGGCAGGATGGTGAAGCTCTACCAAAGTTGTTCAAGAGATTGAATTTCAGCCAAAAATAACAAAGTCTTCGAAAATCTTCTTCTCTCGAACTAGAAGGCTTAGAGCTTTGACATTTTGTTTGTAGTATCTACTAGTGGACCTCTACAAAGATTGTTCATATGATGCCCCTGGGGTCAAAACTGGCTCCGCCCTTGGGGTCACAAGTTTGAAACATAGCAATAAAGAGGGAAAACTTTAAAAATCTTCTTCTCTGAAACAAGAAGGTGCAGAGCTTTGATATTTGGTATGTAGCATCTCCTAGTGGACCTCTATCAAGATTGTTCATATGATGCCCCTTGGGTCAAAACTGGCCCAAACCCATGGGATCACAAGTTTGAAACATAGGAACAAAGTAGGAAAACTTTAAAAATCTTCTTCTCTGAAACTAGAAGGTGCAGAGCTTTGATATTTGGTATGTAGCAAAACTTTAAAGGTAGGTACTTAGAATTTTCACATCACACCAAATCAAAAAATATATATATCACTGAAATTTATATGAGAAAACAACACAAATCATCAATAATTAAGAATCATAAGATTACCAAAAAATTTTTTTTTGATTGTATTCCCTTTTAAAGGCTACGTAGCCTCTTAAGCTATTTTTAGATTTCACGCAAAAATTTAAAAAATGCATTTGGGGAATGTTAAGTTACTGACATGACACTAATGACGCTTAAATTCCATTACATAACAAACATGTAGTTATTTTTCATAATATCTTCTTTGGATGCTATATTTGAAGCTTCGTCTGTGTATTTTCGGTATGTAAATGAGCGAGTTGTTCATGTAAAAATAGAATGTGTTTCCCGTTGATGTCGACCTTGGCCGTAGAATATCTCTAATTTCTCGTGTTGTCGGATGGTTTTCGACTACTAGGGTCTTATGGATGACAATTTTAAGGCTTTGGGAGTATAAGGATGATATTTTTGTATTTTTGTAATATTTTCGTCCCAAATTCTGAAGAGCCACCTTTAAAGTTCTTCTTCTCTGAAACTAGAATGTGCACAGTTTTGATATTTGGTATGTAGCATCTCTTAGTGGATCTCTACCAAGATAGTTCATATGATGATCAAAACTGGCCCCGCCCCAGGGGTCACACATTTGAAACATAGGAACAAAGAAGGAAAAGTTTAAAAATCTTCTCTAAAACTAGAAGGTGCAGAGCTTTGATATTTGGTATGTAGCATCTCCTAGTAGACCTCTACCAAAATTGTTGATACGATGACCCTGAGGGCCAAACTGGCCCAGTCCTGGGGGTCACAAGTTTGAAACATAGGAACAAAGAAGGAAAACTTTTAAAATCTTCTTCTCAGAAACAAGAAGGAGTAGAGCTTTGATATTTGGTATGTTGCATCTGCTAGTTTACCTCTACCAAGTTTCTTCAAATGATGTCCCTGGGGTCCTAACTGGCCCAGCCCTGGGGGTCACAAGTTCGAAATGTAGGAACAAAGAAGGAAAACTTTAAAAAAAAAAATTCTCTGAAACTGGAAGTCGTAGAGCTTTGATATTTGATATGTAGCATCTTCTAGTGGACCTCTACCAAATATGATACGATGATCCTGGGTTCCAAACTGGCTCCAACCTTGTGGTCAAAAGTTTGAAAATGGGAACAAAGAAGGAAAACTTGGAAATTCCTCTGTTCTGAAAGAAGGTGGAAACTTCGTACATGTGTTCCTAATGATGGTCTGCCAATAACAAAATGTTACCTTTTTTCATTAAATGTTGTGACATTGAAAAAGGGGGCTTGGTGTAAATTTTCACTGTGGACCAATATCTCTTTAGCTACAGTACAAAATGTAATTAAACTTCATCTTGTTAAGTGACAGACAATAGTTATTTGATTTTATTTCATGAAACAACATGTTATCAAAAAAGGGGACTAAATGTATAGTTTTATTATGGACCAATTACAGCCAATTTGTCCATCCATCCACCTTGACGGATATCTTCTAAAGTCCTTGCCATTTATGAAACTTCAAACATGTTTTCCTTAGGATAGTCTTTTGATACAATTTTCTTCTGTAAGATGTGTCACAGAAAAAGGGGTTATCTTTCACATCCTGGACTTGTTGAGCCCCGATAGATCAGTCTGTAATATTGTGAGCTGTTAGTCTAGGGTTCCCAGTTTGCGCTGGCTTTGTCTCAGCCAGCATCCTTTGACTTTTAATCCAAAGTTACTGAGACAAGTCCCATTTGTGCTTACCAATGAGCGAATGATGTTTTAATCTGTCACTCGACCACTATCTTGACCAGGAAATTAATACCTAGCCTTCCAAGTTAATTCAATCCCTTACCACACAATCCTGACTTTCAATGACCCTGAATAAGAAAGGTTGTGAAAGCTTTTTTGGAAAAGAATATGCTTTTTGCACAGTTACATACCCTGTCAGAATTATTTTACCTTGAACTTTGATATGTGGTATTTATCTTCATTGTAGACCTTTACTGCTTAGAACTCAGGTGAGCAATTTAGGACCATCATGGTCCTCTTGTTCCACAATGTTTTCTTCTCTTTCCAAAAACAAATTTTTATTTTTGAGTCACATGAATTTTGTCGTCTGCAATTGCTTCAATTTGGACAAGTCTGAAATTTTGTAGTTTGGTTAACTCTACCAATCAACAAAATTTTAGACATTTACAAATTAAAAGCATTTGCAGATGACAAAATAAGCATGACTTTAAAATTGAAATTTTTTTTTTTGGAAATGGTAGAAAACATTGTTGGAAAAGGAGAAAATGCTGGCTACCAGTTTTTTCTCCTTTTCCCACAATGTTTCCTACAGGCTTCTTTCTCAGGGTCGTTAAAAGTCGGGATTATATGGTAAAGAGTAAAGTTGCTTTATTGGTAAAGATAGTTTTTGGGAGCAGAAAGGATCATAACGAATCACGTTTATGGTTATGCTGTCAAAAATGATTTTTTTAACTTTATTTATACATGTATATTTGTACAAATATTTTGCTTAGAGCATAGTTGTATATCTTTTACAGATAAATTAAAATGAAAGTTTCTCAATAAAATTTCCTTGATAAAAAGGAAAACAGATAATCTCAGTGAGTGTCTTTTCTTTTCAAGTGATCTGAGTGAAACTTCAGGCTTAACCCTTTCCCAAACAAGCCTTGTCTGCAGTACAAGTCTTTTGAAAACACTGTGAGAAAAGGAGAAATTGCTTGTAACATGTAATTTCTCCTTTTCCCCACAGTGTTTTCTACCCATTTGGAGAAGCCATTTTTATCAAATTTGAAATTGTTGTCTGCAAACTCTGAGTTTAGAAGAGTCTAAAATTTGTCGTTTGGGAAAGGGTTTAGAGTCAGTCATACAGAGGCTTAGCATTCCACCCCTTACTGGACTACACAGATTGTTTTACATATTACCACACAATCCCTACTTTTGACGCCCCTGAGAAAGAAGTCTTTAGAAAATATTGTGGGAAAAGGAGAAAATGCTGGTAACCAGCATTTTCTCCTTTACCCACAGTATTTTCTACCCTTCTCAAGCCAGATTTTAATTTTTCATTCACCTTTATTTTGTCATCTGCAAATGCTTTGAATTTGGACCAGTCCAAAATTTTCTTGTATAGTAAAGAGTTAACTCTTTACCAGATGAGGTAATTTTGGTCTGCTGAAATTGAAAGAATTTGCAGACGACAAATTTAGGGTGGCTAACAAGTGGAATTTTTATCTGAAAGGGAAGAAAACACTGTGGAAAACAGAGAAAATGCTTGTTATGAGCTGGTTACCAGCATTTTCTCCAAAAGGCTTTATGTTCAGGGTCGTTACAAGTCGAGATTGTGTGGTAAAGAGTAGAGGGTATTGTAAGTCTATAGTTTGTACAAATTATAAATGCATTTGAGTTCCTATGTGTCAGATAAATTGTCCAGAGATCTGGCATGCTTCAATCATATACGGAAAGAATTCATCAATAAGAAGGCTATCCAAAGTGGTAGAGCTATCAGTCATGTAACAATAAGTTTTAACCCAAAGCCGTACTGAAGGTGTGAGCTTTGTGAAAGCACTGAAAACAGAATGAAAGAAATTGCTTTGTCAAAAAGATCTTTAACCCTTTACCAAACAACAAAATTTTGTACCTTTTCAAATTGAAAGATTGCAGGCGACAAACTAAATTTGACTCAAAACCAGAAACTTGTTTTGGAAAGGGTAGAAAATATTGAGGGAAAAGGAGAAAATGCTGGTTACAGCATTTTCTCCTTTTCCCACAATGTTTTATTTCTCAGGATCATTAAAAGTTGGGTTCATGTGGTAAAGGGTAAGCGTATCTGCTAGAAGAATCGATTCAGGTCAGTCTGAAAGGTCGACATGGCTTGAAACTTCCTGACATTGGTCAATTTTCAACCATTATCTCCCGCTAGATGGCATTCTACAAGTACTCATCCATCTAATTTGGGCTTCCTGGGTACAGAACCGGGCTTTTTTTCTACACAATAACCATTATTTTCAATTTCAAATTAAAAGAAACGTTTACTCAGTTAAACACTACCTGGTGTGATTCATTCAGCTATGATCAGCAGTTCAGAGAAATCTGGAGCTAAAACAGGCCTGATTTATTTCCTAAAACGTATTGATAAAAGCTTCTCCATTTCTACTTTATAGCGAGTATTACTACAATCTCCCCAATATCAGGAGTGATTCGTCATATAAGACAGGTTAAATCTTCGAAGAATATGACATGTGCAGACAATGATTTTCAGTATTTCAAGGACCAGTGGCAAAAAAGCTAAAACATTTTGAAAATCTTTGAAAATCTTCTTGTCTAAAACCATAAGGCCTACCAAATTTGACATGTAGCTTTATCTAGTGGACCTCTACCAATTTTCTTATCACACAATCTCGACTTTTAAAAATGACCCTGAGAAAGAAGCCAATTAAAAACATTGTGGGAAAAGGAGAAAACGCTGGTAACCAGGATTTTCTCCTTTTCCCACAATGTTTTCTACCTTTTTCTTAACAAGTTTCAATTTTTTTAGTCACATTTATTTTGTTGTCTGCAAATTAATCCATTACCACACAATCCCTACTTCTGATGCCCCTGAGAAAGAAGCCTTTTGAAAACACTGTAGGAAAAGGAGAAAATGCTGGTAACCAGCATTTTCTCCTTTTCCCACAGTGTTTTCTACCCTTCCCAGAACAAATTTCAATTTTTCAGTCACATTTATTTTGTCGTCTGCAAATGCTTTCAATCTGAACCAGTGTAAAATTTTGTCGATTGGTAAAAATTAATGCTTTCAATCTAGACAAGTCTTAAATTTTGTTGTGTGGTAAAGACTTAACCCCTATCCTGCTAAGTACATGTAACTAAAATGAATTTCAATTTTGATGGTAAAAACCCAAATACTGTCATTTGAAGGTTATGTTTTAGGGAATAACAACTCCTTACTGGACAGTGTAGACCCAAGATCATACTGCACGTTCTGTGCAGTCTGATCTTAATCTACACTGTCTGCAAAAGGTCAGTGAGACACGATCAGCAGCAAAAGGGTTAACCCATGACCAAACGACAACATTTTAGGCTTGTCCAAATTGAGAGCATTGGCAGACAACAAAATAAAAGTGACTGAAAATTTGAAATTTGTTTTGCGAAGGGTAGAAAACATTGTGGGAAAAGGAGAAAATGCTGGTTACCAGCATTTTCTCCTTTTCTCACAATCTTTTCTAAAGGCTTCTTTCTCAGGGGCTTCAAAGTAGGGATTGCGTGGTAGTGGGTTAACCGGTTAAGTAACAAAATGTTTTTTATGGATCTATACAACTTTATAACTGTTGTCTGCGCATGTCATATTCTTCGAAGATTTGACCTGTCTTATGATGCATCCACCCCCCACCCACCCACACTCCCCAAATATTGGGGGGGGGGGGGGGGTTGTAGTAATGCACGCTATAAAGTAGCAATGGAGAAAATGACTTTTATCAATACATGTACATTTGAGGAAAAATCAGGCCTGTTTTAGCTCCAAATTTCTCTTAATTGCTGATCATAGCTGAATGAATTGCACCAGGTAGCGTTTTATTGAGTAAACGTTTATTTTAGTTTGAAATTCAAAGTAACGGTTGTCGTGTAGAAAAGTAGTCCGGTTCTGTACCCAGGATGCCCAAATTAGATGCGTATTTGTAGAATGCCATCTAGTGGAAGATAACGACTTTATACCATGACATGCTTGGCGAGATGCATTAACTCTTCACCAAATGACAAATTTATAGACTGGTCAAAATTGAAAGCATTTGCAGATGACAAAATAAATGTGACTGAAAAGTTAAAATTTGCTATGGGAAGGGTAGAAAACATTGTAGGAAACGGAGAAAATGCTGGTAACCAGCATTTTCTCCTTTTCCACAATGTTTTCAAAAGGCTTCTAACCCAGGGTCGTCAAAAGTTGTCATTGTGTGGTAAAGAGTTAAACCACCTGTTTCTTGACCATGGACCGAGTACATTTAACATCAGTTACATACACTTTTCAAAATCAGCTTTAATCCTTCTCCAGATGACAAAATGTTTGCCTCGTTTAAATCGAAAACTTTGGCAGACAACAAAATAAACTTGACTCAAAAAATGAAACTTGACTTTGGAGGAGTAGAAAACATTGTGGGAAAAGGAGAAAATGCTGGTCATCAGCATTCTCTCCTTTTCTCACAATGTTTTCAAAATGCTTCTTTCCCAGGGTCGTCAAAAGTCAGCATTGTGCGGTAGAGGTTAATAGTGAAATGAACAAATGATATAAATGAAGCCTTTAGAAAACAATGTGGGAAAAGGAGAAAATGCTGGTAACCAGCATTTTTCTCATTTTCCCAGAATGTTTTCTACCCTTCCCAAATCAAATTTCAATTTTTCAGGCACATTAAATTTGTCATCTGCAAATGCATACTTTCAATTTGACCCGTCTATATATTGGTCATTGGTAAAAAGTTTCATTTCATTTCTTTGGTGGGTTACAGGTTGATTATTTGATTAAAACTACTCTGGAAGTCTCTTGTGATTTAACTCTTTACCAAATGATAAAGTTTCAGACTGTTCTAAATTGAAAACATTTGCAGATAACATCAAATAATGGCCCTAATGCTGGAATCTGTCCTTCATAGAATAGAAAATATGGTGGGAAAAGGATAAAATGCTGGTAACCAGCATTTCTCCTTTTACCACCAGTATTTTCTTCTTTTCCGGCAATATTTTCAAAAGTCTTCTCCTTCAGGATCTTTACAACTCAGGATTAGATACTCATTTTTACGCATTGCTTGTAGGAACCTTTGGAAAACATTGTGGCAAAAGGTGAAATTGCTCGTTGTGAGCAATTTCATCTTTTGTCACAATGTTTTCTATGCTATCAAAAGGTGTCGTATACACATAAAAAACGGCTTCATCCTTGCTATTATTTAGGTTCAGCTAGAGATACCACAGAAATGCCTTATGAGTTAAAGGGTTAATGATATTTAGGAAAATTTTAAAAGGTGCTGGATTGTACAATCATGATATCAAATATAAATATTAATGTGTGGTTGTACCAACAAGGAAACACTGAGGAAAATAAAGATGGATTATGCAATATAAATATAGTTAACCCTTTACCACCATGTTTTCAAAAGGCTTTTTTGTAAGTGTCACTTAACCCTTTACCAGATGACAAAATTTCAACCTTGTCCTAATTGGAAGCATTTGCAGACGACAATATGAAAATGACTGAAAGTTTGATATTTGTTTTGTGAAGTATAGATAACATTGTTGGAAAAAGAGAAAACGCTGGTTACCAGCATTTTCTCCTTTCCCCACAAGGTTTTCAAAAGGCGTCTTCCTCAGGGTCGTCAAAAGTCGTCATTGTGTGGTAAAGGGTTAAACCAGGGATTGTTTGGTAAAGAGTTAATTCAGTCAAGTTCCATTTAAGTTGACAACGGACATATAGACCGACCCACCCCGACAGACCACTTTTAGGCATGTTATCAGGTGAACTAAAAAGTATAAAAAATACCTGCATTTATCCCGGTGTTCTACATAGATATACGAATAATAAATGACTTCCATCAGCTTGTCAAATGCTCTCCTTCTCCCACATGTTTCTCGAGGATTCATGTCTAAGAAATGATGATACACATTTATCAAAGAAGGATTTAAAATTGTTCTCATAAATCACATCTCCTTTTTCTCTTTACCAGACAATCCCGACTTTTAAAGACCATAGAAAGAAAGCTGTTCAGAACATTGTAAGAAAAGGAAAAATGCTGGTAACCATCATTTTCTTCTTTTCCCACAATGTTTTCTACCCTTCCCACATAAAATTTAAGTTTTTGAGTCACATTTATTTTGTCATCTGCAAATGTTCTCAATTTGGACTACGGTAGTCCAAAAATTTGTCATTTGGTAAAGAGTTAAACTGATGATGAGTATATAGAGATAGTGTATGTTGTCTAGTCACATCATTGTAACTTGTGTAGATGGGTTTTTTATTGCTAAAGCAGTATGATTCTTCTTAACTATTTACCAACTTTTCCTAGATTAATGTATGATATTTATTTCATGCTTTCCGGTAAGATACTCAGAAATAGCAGTGAAAATATTTTTTGATATTACATGGGTATAACCAATGAAAATACCAATTTTCATGTTCTTGTTGCATAGAAAAATTGCGCATGCCTCACAACCAGATGGAAATATGACGTCACCTGCCTTACATTTCTCGCGCTTGACATAATATTCTAATGCCTTGCTATGGGGTACGCTACAGAGAATAACGGAAAAGAACTGTACTGGATTTTGATAAAGCACCTCCCAGAAAGGGCTAAAAGCATGAAATAAATAGAATATTTGGGGTATTTCTAGTGAAAGATTGAAATTCATTTCATCTCGTGAGCACTATCGGTAATATCTTCACTCGTGGCTATACCACTCACGAAAATATGGTGTTCACTTGATGAAATAAATTTCGATCTTTCACCGAAAAAAACAAAATTAATATCCTCTATTTCATTTTTTGTGTGAAAGATCGGAATTTATTTCATTAAGAGAACATTATTGGTAATATGTTCAGAAATGGTGCAAACACGAGTGAAAATATTATCAATGATGTTCACCAGATGAAATGGCATAAAGAACAAATACTCGTATCCCATTTATTTCTTGCTTTTAACCCTTTTCTGGGGGAAACTATAAATCAAAATCCAGTACAGATCCTTTTTTATTATTCCCTGTGCATAACAATATTACGTCAAGCGCAACAAATGTAAGGTACATTATGTCATATTTCCATCTGGTTGTGACACATGCACATTGTCCCAAGGTAACAAGAGCATGAGAACAGCTGTTTATACCATCAACTGAAGAGTTAAAATATGAAAATTGGTACTTTTACTGGCTGTAACCATGTAATATGGAAAAATATTTCACTGATATTTCATGATAAGCAATGAAGCATGAAATAAATATGTCTGTTGAACTAGTTTGTGAATTTTGTTATGAACCAACTTGGAAGTAAAGTATGTCTAACTTTGTTTATGCCAAATGAAATAAACTTGAACCTTGTCATTGACTTGAAATAGAATCCGCTGACACTCAGAGGAATTCATGCCTCATGGGCTTTAGTAAACACATTCTGTGCAGTCTGATCTTGATCTATGCTGTCTGCATAGGTCGCTGTTTTTGCCTATGGTGCTGAAAGGGCCAACTATTCTTTGATTATTAAGTATTTTTTATTAATTAACTATTAGATATATTGAAGTAATACGTGGAAACTGTTTCTCGCGGTACTGGTCACATTTCTTACTTAATATAGTTGACCTCGTATCAATATTGATGACCCGTGACTAAATTAATGACGTCATTATAGTATTGAACGTTTGCAGGTTCAGTAGCTTTATCATTAGAAGTTCAATACGCTTGAACTAAGTTGAAAATAAGATTGTTAGAACCTAGCAGAGTGACAATAGGCTTTCAACTCTCTCGTTGAATTTACTGTTGGATATTTTATCAATATTTGGAGAAAATAAATTCAGCTAGCAAGTTCAACTTCAGACTCGATAATGATCAGAAAGAAGACCAAATGTTATGAAATCTCGTATACATGTCTTTTTACATTACTTTGACTGCAAAAAAAGTCCCGGCACTGCTGATTTTTTTTTTTCATGGAGATATGGATTTTTTTTTTCAGCCAATCAGACCTCGCCAATGTTCATGAAAACAACTAATATTGAATTATTTCTCTTAGGCTGTCATATTGATTCTGGGCCAACAGTTAATTAATAAAAATGTCATTGATCTGGCCAAAGGCCTCGGGCCTATACGGCTGACCGAGGACCTGTAACTGGGCCAATACCAAATCACTTGATTAATAACATTATAGTACAGTTTTGTAACTGTTGTTATAAACCAACATGGCAATAAAAAATGTTTTAACGAACCAACTAGTCTTTGATTAATATGATACTGCATGGTTTGTAAATGTTGTTATACACCCATTTGGTTAAGGAAGATATTGAACTGAACCAACTGTTCTCTGATTAATATTTATTGGAGAGGTCATCAGACCTCTCCAACAATGTTGAGTTTAAAAGGCAGACTGCCACAGAATTTGCTGTCTAAATCCACTTTTTCTTGCGAAATTGTACTGATACACAGTCTGTTTCGACATGGTTTTGTAAATAAAGCGACTGTATTACAAACAGATATCGATAAAATTATACTTGTTGGGCGCAGAAGTGGTTGGTCACGTTCAATCCAACAAAATCTGAATCATTACTTATATCTCGTAAACGTACTACGATTAACAATCCGGGTCTGTTTATGTCAAATACTGAAATTCCTTCTGTCACCAGTCATAAACATTTAGGTATAATTCTTTCTAATGACGGGTCTTGGGACCTTCACATTGGTAAATCTATCGAAAAGGCTTGGAAAAGAATCGGAGTTTTGCGACTTCTTAAAACCCGTCTTGACCGCCTTTCTCTCCAGATAATTTATTTCTCTTTTATCAGACCCATTCTTGAATACGGTTGATATTATATGGGACAATTTTTCTCAAGGGTTGAAAGATCAACTAGATAAAGTTCAAAATGAGGCTGCCCGAATAGTTACCGGTTGTACTAAACTTTTTGCCATCGCTGATCTATATCAAGAGTCAGGGTGGGAAACTTTAAGTCAACGACGGCGCAAGCATAAACCTATTCTTTTCTATAAAATGGTAAACGGAATTGCTCCAAACTATCTTAATATTCTTGTTCCACCTACCATTGGCAATTCTTCCTCTTATAACCTACGCAGGCCAAACAATTTGAGAAACATTGCTTGCAGAACTCGATTGTACAGCTCTTCATTTTTACCAGCTGTGATTAACGATTGGAATTCTCTGCCGGATGAAATAAAGAATGCTGAATCATTGCCAGCCTTTAAATACCGTCTAAACGTACATAAACCTTGTAACCGCGAAAGCTTTATTTTTTTTGGCGACAAAAAAATTCAAATCTTACATACTAGATTACGTAATAGATGCAGCTCTCTCAATGAGCACTTATACTTAAAAAAATTGGTCCAATCGCCACTTTGTAGATGTGGTACAGTTGAATCTACCCTACACTACTTTTTAGAATGTCCTATTTATAGCACCCAGAGAAATAGTCCATGTCAATTTATTAATGGTATAACAAGATTTACACTCCAAACCCTTTTATTTGGAGATGAAAACCTTAATCTTTTTGATAACCAAAGAATATTTGCTGCCGTGCATACATATATCCGTGAGAGTAGAAGATTTTCTTCGTAATATCTTATTCCGACGAATTCTTATTAATGGTTGAATCTGTATCACGTTAATTTAATCAAGTCATTTCTTTTCTAAGTTGACTGATATCTTAATACCACCAAGGTTTTTTTTTTAATTGTAAATGTGATGGTCCAGTTGGAAGGTTCCTTAGTCATTAAAGAGGCGTTTCTTCATTCCTAACATTAACCAGTAACACTCCACACAACTCTGTTTTTTTTTTCTACCATTTTAATCTAAGTTTTCTATAACTTATAATGATATGATCATTTAATAACCTTGTTAACCGTTACCTGAAATTTGGAGAAGAACTTTATAAGCCTATGCTTTCGTTCTAATCCTTTTCTTCAGTTTGCTTGTCATAAGATTGTATTTCATTTTCTCTTGTAAATTTGTACTGTTGAATAAAATATGTTTAAACTAAATAAAGCGAAATCAAAAAACCGAAACAGGGAAATAGGCGTGGTTTATTTTTATATGAAGAGTATCAGAAAAATATTTGTTAAATCAATTTGCCATATCTGTAAATGACCCCTCAAATAATTGTAATTTTGCATTAAGCAAATAAATCTAAGCAGCAGAAAAAAAGAAGAATTTCGTTAAAAAAAAGAGAAAGAAGACTGCTGGACAAGATCATGCGACTTGAAAAAGCGACAAAAAGGCCAAATGACCGTCATGTAGAGCATAATTATGGGGTTTCTACGCGGCGGCTTTTTTACCTTTTTGTTTGTAAACATGTACCAAAATGTATTGAAATCAAAAGCCATTAAACTATTTGAAAACATTGATGCTGACCTCTCCTGGCTTCTTTTTTAAAGAAGCCAACTTGTACTGTGCTGGTTTGTAAATGTTGTCACAATCAGCTTAGTTATAAAACATGTTTAACTGAACATCTAAACATTTTTTTCTAACAAATTTTCATGTACAAAGACAAAATACAGATGAGCAATGCCCTTGTAAAAAGTGGCTTAAAGGTGGCCCTTCAGATCTTGGTACGAAAATTTTACAAAAATAACAAAAAATCATCCTTATACTTCCAAAGCCTTTCAATTTCTATTCATAAAACCCCAGTAGCCGAAGACCATCTGACAACAAGAGAAATTAAAGATTTATCAGGTCTACACCGACGGGAAACACGGTCTATTTCTACATGAGCAACTCGCTCATTTACATACCGGAAATACACAGACGAACCTTCAAACATAGCTTCCGAAGAAGACATTATGGAAAATTACTACAAGCTTGTTATGTTATGGAATTTAAGTGTCATTAGTCACGTGCTAGTCACTTGACATCCCCACAACACTTTTTTAATTTCAATTTCAGAGAGAGAGAGAGAAAGACAACCCCCCCACACACATATATACTGATCATATACTAACCAGTGAAATCCTGGTATTTCCCAGTGAAATTAATTTTGATATCATCACTAGTGACAATCTCAACTTTCACTTTCACTTCCTGCTGTAATTTAGGAACTACTTTTTTCTCATTAAGCATTTATAGATCGTGTTATTTGTAAGTTCTTTATATATTTTCAACCAGTAGTCTCGTTCTGTTCTATTAAATTATGTATTCATCCGCACTATGTCCCTGATTTCTTCTCTCTATCCAAAGTATTGATTTCATTTCAACTTTCAAACGAAAAATTAAAAATGATAATGTTAATTGAAAATAATAATGTTGATAAGGTATATAATAAATAGAATAATCAACTGGTTATTTTTGATATGAAAAATATCTCACTCGGACGTGTCATATGGCGTTAAAAAAAACTCGTGCTGCGCTCTCGTTTTTTCAACGCCTCACAACACATCCTCGTGAGATATTTTTCATATTAAAAATAACCAGTTGATTATCCTCTATATATACCTAGCAGTGAAATCCTGGAATTTACCAGTGTAATAAATTTTGATATCATCACTAATGACGATATCAACTTTTACTTTCACTTCCTGCTGTAATTTAGGAACTACTTTTTTCATTAAGCACTTATAGATGGTGTTAATTGTAAAATGCCAACTTCTTCAGTTTTGTGAAGTCTCGTTTTGTTCTTTTAAATTATGTATTCATCCAAATTTATTTGGAGTAAACATCAATTGTAATATTTTAATGAGACGGGCAGCAATTAGTGAAAATATTACAGATAATTTCACTTGAGCCCCAGCATTACAAAATTTTATTATATACCTAGCAGTGAAATCCTGGAATTTCCCAGTCTTATAAAGTTTGATATCATCACTAGTGACGATATCAACTTTCACTTTCACTTCCTGCCATAATTTAGAAACTACTTTTTTTTTTAATTAAACACTTACAGATAGTTTTTGTTGTTTTTCAAACGAAAAATCGAAAAAAATAATGTTAATAACGTACCATATAATAAATAGAATAATCAACTGGTTATTTTTTATATGAAAAATATCTCACTCTGATGCGTCGTAAGGCGTTAAAAAAAACTCGTGCTGCACACTCGTGTTTTCAACAAGACATCCTCGTATGATATTTTCCATATCAAAAATAACCAGTTGATTATCCTCTATTTCTTAATTTGGTGAGATTTGAAAAATCTAAATACCCACCTTTAATTAACACATGTGACGTATTATACCATGCTAACTATGAAATGGCCTGCAACACGCGAAAAGACTCATTCGGACATTTGCGTAAAGTGTCGTCTCGGATCAGCGTGTGCAGTCCGCACAGGCTAATCCGAAACGACACTTTCCGATTTTATGTGATTTTCTGTTTTGCAGAAGTCTACTGTAGCACAAAATGTAATGTAGTTGTAAAGTGCCGTCTCGGATTAGCCTGCGCGGACTGCGCAGGCTAATCCGGGACGACACTTTACGCAAATGTCCGAATGCACCTTTTCGTGTGTTGCACTCCATTAATAATAATGAATCCATAACATCCATTTGATCTCCTAACGCATTGAATCATGAAATAAACTTGTCCTTTTACATGCAGAAAAATTACTAACAGTAAAAAGATTCAACCCAGCTTAGCCTGCGTGGACTGTGCAGGGTGACCTAAGTTGATGCTGTTTGAAGATGCATCAAGCCCCCTTTTCATATCACATGGCTCAGATGATACAACAAAGTTCTCACCTCTAAAACATATCATGATTAATGTTAATCCAAGCAGATCGTATTGGGCTAGCTCGTCTGATGTGCAGCCTCTGGATGTTTGAGACAAGCATTTTTCAGTCCTGAAATGAACTGAAATTCGATCAGTAACTCTTTTCCTTCTGAGTAAGTTATATACGATCTGACATGAGTGGGCTTTTGAAATATATATAGGATCTGACATGAGTGGGCTTTTGAAATATATATAGGCTCCGACATGAGTGGGCTCTTGTGTGTTATATATATATAAAGAAGAATAACATCACATGGGAGCATATATCAGTAACATTTATTGCCAACCGGTTTCGCTTTGAAAGCTCACCAGGGCAACAATAACAGTAAATCACGTAGCAACGTTACGTTGCTACACACATAACGCAATAATTGATGACGTTATGACTTAATGTTCAATTTAGGCATAAATCTATTGATAAATGATTGTTCTTTAAGTAACCTAGCTGAAACATTGTCGTTATGCATTTTAAAGTATTATCCATAAGACCCATTCACTTCTATGAAAATGTACTTTCTACGAAATACGTAGAAAATGACGTCTAAAATGATGTCACACAAATGTGATATCAAACGTGTATACGATAAGAAAATTTGTAAAGGCCATACATATTACACTTAAAATAAGGGAGGTTATGTAATAATAGACAATTTTTCAGAGATTGTAAACACCCGAAATAATTCTACTTCTGAAAAATGTCTCCTTCTTTGCATGTTCTGTGCAGTCTGATCTTGATCTACTCTGCTCATGAAAAGTCTGTAAGTCGGGATGATTTCACATGTCTATGGGCTACGGGCTTGCATTTTTTAAAATATGTCATTATGCTGAGTGAAAAGAATTGAAAAGGCTACATGGTGCCCGTGAATCTGCTTGAAAACTGTACAGTCGCCAGAAGCTGCATGGACAAAGAGATGAGGGCATCAGACAAGCTCACTGCTATCCAAATGTTATTATTATACTGCAAAGAAATTTCTCGTGATCTGATTGGTTAACATGCCCGGAACATATATCATGTTCCCTGGCAAAAACCAGGCAAAGCCATTTTCCCTTTTAAGTGCCCGTAAACATCACTGCACGTGCAACACAACATCCAAAATGGCGGCGTCGATCGATCACCAGGCTGCACATTTATCACTCGTCACAACTCGGCCGCTTCCGTACCTACGAGGTATGCCGAATGCACATTTATACACCAAACTGCACGTTTTAGTGACGTCAGTTTCCAGTGACACCAGTTTTCGTTGAATTGGGGCCCTCAGAAGGGATTTTTTGTTTTGTCAGCATACTCGATTCGTGAGATTATAATGCAGGAAAATTTCGTTTAACGCGCTTTTAAACGGTAAAACTTTGCAGTATAATCAATTTGTTGTACGGTCAGGTGGCAGGGGACTTGGAAATTTGTACATGGCTGTGTCAAATCATGTCGCCACCTCGCCTTCGGCTCGGGGCGACATGATTCACCACAGCCGTAAACAAGTTTCCAAGTCCCCTGCCACCTGACCGTACAACTTAATGTTGACTAAGATAAAAAATATAAATTTGTGGCACGTGGGGAAAAGGGCATTAAATATATATTCGTGATGCTAACATTATTAGTTGTATGGTCAGGTGGTAGGGGACTTCGAAAATTATTCACGTCTGTGATGAATTATGTCGCCCCGAGCCAAAGCCCAGGTGACGACATAATTTGACACAGTCATGAACAAGTTTCCAAGTCCCCTCCCACCCTGACCGAACAACAAATTGATTATACTGCAAAGTTTCACCCTTTCAAAGTGCATTAAGCGAAATTTTCCTATTTTATGATATTACAAGTCAAATATGCTGACAAAATAGACATTCCCTTCTAAGTACCCCAATTCAATGAAAACTGACGTCACTGGAAACTGACCTCACTAAAACATGCAGTTTGGTGCATAAATGTGCAGTCTGGTGATCGATCGACACCACCATTTTGAATGTTGTGATGCACGTGTAATGATGTTTACGGGGCACTCAAAAGGGAAACTGGCTTTACGTGATTTTTGCCAGTGTACATGATATATACATGTATGTTCCCGGTATGTTAACCAATCAGATCACGAGAAATTTCTTTGCAGTATGATAATAAATTATTACATAAGATTGGTCCATTCCATCTAAAAACCAGCTGACCAATAAGGTAGAATAGTCCTTTGACACTATTTCAATAGGTGAGAGCAATACTGTTGTAAGTGCCTATACGTTGTATAGGCACTTAAACAGTATTGCTCTCAGCCATCGATTTACTCCTGGCAGAAAGTTTCGACTATGGCTTGCATAGTGCGGTATGAGATGATTGTAACTTGCCTATCAATGCAATAGTTCGGGCAATATTTGTTTTGAATGAGAGAGAATTTCTCGATGGTGAATGGTGTATCAAGTAAAATTCCAATCATTGCTTCTGCGTCTGTGAAACAAGCCTGGACTTTCTGTAGGTCACAGCTGGGGGAGGCCTGACTAAGAACCGCTGTAAAGAGAAAAACAAGAGGACCATGATGGTCCTATATCGCTCACCTGAGTACTAAGCAGCAAAGGTCTACAAAAAGATTATAATTACCAAATGTTGAGGTTCAAGGGCTTATGATGATGAAACAAGAGCGGCAAATTGTCGCAACATATGCAATCCCACCAGTTGTAAAGGTATAAAAGTTGCAAACGGCAGGCAATGCAACAAACAATTTGACTTGAGAATTCAAAATTCCACTCTGGACAAGCAAACAATACTATTAAAATAAAGATCAAAGTGGAATTACTCAAAATCCATGCTAGGTAGAGTTATTGTTCTTGAACACAGTACCCTGTAATATCACAACAAACATGCATACCAATTTTGAAGTCATTCTTTCTTGAGATGACAAAGTTATATTCCGAATAAGCATTCAATGCAGACTCATGTGAGATTTTATTGAGACAGACAATTCAACCAATTTTCAATTCAGCTTAGCAAGAAACGTGGTCTCAAGACTGCTCACAAGAAGGCTTTTAAGCATTTCCCTCTTTATCTCTATGTGAAATCTGAGACCAACAGCATAGGGCTAACTTTCACTCCAGGACCATAATTTGAAGTATTTTGGTAGAGGGCCACTAGATGATGCTACATACCAAATATGAAAGCTCTAGCCCTTATGGTTTGGGACAAGAAGATTGTCTAAGATTTCCTTCTTTATCGCTATGTGAAATCAGAGAACCCACAACACAGGGCCATTTTCAAACTAGGGCCATAATTTGAGGCATGTTGGTAGAGGGCCACTAGATGATGCTACATGCCAAATATGAAAGCTCTAGCCATTACCGTTTTGGACAAAGAGATTTTTAAAGATTTCCTTCTTTAGCGCTATGTGAAATCTGAGACCCACAACATATGCCAATTCTTTACACCAGGGACATAATTTGAAGTATTTTGGTAGAGGGCCACTAGATGATGCTACATGCCAAATATGAAAGCTCTGGCCATTACCATTTGGACAAGAAGGTTTTTAAAGATTTCCTTCCTTGTCTCTATGAGAAATCCAAGACCAACAACATAGGTTTAATTTTCACACCAGGGCCATAATTTGAAGTATTTTGGTAGAGGGCCACTAGATGATGCTGCATGCCAAATATGAAAGCTCTAGCCCTTACGGTTTGGGACAAGAAAATTTTCTAAGATTTCCTTCTTTATCTCCTTGTGAAATCCGAGACCCCACAACATAGGGCCAATTTCTGCATTAGGCAGATAATTTGAAGTATTTTAGTATAGGGCCACTAGATGATGCTACATGCCAAATATGAGAGCTCTAGCCCTTACGGTTTGGGACAAGAAGATTTTCTAAGATTTCATTCTTTATCTCTATGTAAAATCTGTGAACCCACAACATAGGGACAATTTCAACACTAGAGCCATGATTTGAAGTATTTTGGTAGAGGGCCTTTAGATGATGCTACATGCCAAATTTGAAAGCTCTAGCCCTTACATTTTTGGACAAGAAGATTTTCAAATTTTTTTTTCACTCGGTTGCCATGGCAACCAGAGTTCTTCATGGAATTCAAATCTTTGACGTATTTTGAAAGTGTATCACCTAGGGATCGTTTCTGTGAAGTTTGACTGAAATCTGATTGTTAGTTTAGGAGGAGAAGATTTTTTTGTAATTGTGAACGGACGGACGGACGGACGACGGACATTACTCGATCACAATAGCTCACCTTGAGCACTTCATGCTCAGGTGAGCTAAAAAGTCAGAGCTGTAGATAAGAGGGAGTGGTCCTATTAAAAATTCATTATTTCTCTTTGAAACCCTGTGTTGTGGGTACTCATTAGAATCCTCTCGATGAGACGGTTCTAATGAATACCCACAACAGAGGGTTTAGTGGAGAATGATTAATATTTTTCATATTGAAATCAAAATCACTCCCTCTATCTGGATATCTGAAAGTTGTAACTATTAAGGTTAGTGATATTTTTCGAGGACACTTCTTTCATGCCAAAGTACAAATCTAAACAATGTATTGATAGGGATCACTTACATTGTTCTGTATGGGTTTATAAGTTACAACAGTTTTTGCATAAACTCTTTACCATACTGTAAAACCCTAGATTTGTCCAAGTTGAAAGCATTTGCTGACCAAAAACTAAATGCAACATGCATTATGGTGTCTGTATTCGGGAAGAAAAAGGAGAAAATGCTGGCTTCTTTCTCAGTATCTTTAACAGTCGGCATTGCGAGGTAAAAGCTTAAAGATCCATTTCCACTTGTCATTTTATTGCTCAGTGTGGCAATGTAACTTATTGTAAAATCATACATGCCACATATATATTTAGATTGAATCTTTTTAGTCTAAGGCCTGGCCAGCTGGATTCATTTTTTTTTTTTTTTTTTTTTTCTCAATCCGTCTGGTAGAAAAGTTTCATTGGTACTAGGTAATAGTACAGCTATATAGAAGTCAAATTAGGGTGGATGCCAGAAACAAATGTGGTGCTGATTTTTTTCAGACGACATTTTGTTACCCCACCCACTATAATGCATTGAATTAAGCTTATGTGTACTAACCACAAAATTTCATATCTCCCGGAATATATTGATTGCAAATAGGTCTAATTGACAGCGAAGCACATAAGCAATGTTAAAATTCAGTTACAGGAGAAGATAAAATACATTGGGTGCCCTGGTGTTACCCCACCCACCAAATTTGCATACATTTATTGAAAATCATGGCAACTTATATCATTTAAGACAATTGTATTTCAGATTCTTGTGAAAGGCTTTGATGAGAACTAAATGCTTACTACTGTACAAAATTGCTGCATTGTATATATGTTATGGCCCTGCTTATCCTTTAGCCCACCCACTAATGTATATACACGGCCATCTATGAGCTAATATATAGTTATGGCAGATTTTAGGAGACATGATTTTTGAAAATGAAATTGATTTTTTTTGTTTTATAAGGTTTCTTATCTGTACAATCAGAATGTACTGCACACATATTCCACAATTGCATATTGTCTACGGTGATGCAATGCCAGTCATAACACATCGACATGTCCTTCATGTAACGAAATTGTAAAGTAAAAGAAATCCCATTCTAAGTTAGAAAAAAAAAGATATTTTCTAGGTCAGATTGCAATATTTCACTTCGAATCATCTGTATAACACATATTTGTTTTATTTGAATTGTGTATTTTGGAACAAAATTTTGGCATATGTCAGAGAAAATCAGTTTTTTGCGACTATTTCAATTCGTTGAAAAAGTGATATAGATTTAGTAAATGATTCATCTCTGTTTGTACTAAAATGTGAATGTATTTTCCGTTTTGTTCCCAGATTTTTTTAATTAAATTAAATGGCGTGGCTCCCTTTTGTGGGCAGTTTTTATCATTGTTATATAAATGACACCTGTGTTACAGTAATGACACAAAATGTTACGGCGCAGACACATATAAGTGTGAAAAAAAAGTTTTGTACTTAGTGCCTTTATTTGAGAAAAATCAAGCGGAATAATAATGGAATAGTTACACATGAAATGAAGAAAAGTCATTTGCACCGAAAATACTGTCTTGCTGACTAGTTAAGATTTTAAATGTTACTGCAATTACATTTAAGTTATTTCAATTACTCTTCTGTACCCACTGTTAAAGTTAGGCATACTATATGCATTAAAAATATCATTGTTATGTAGGAAATAAATCCGTTACATCATGACATTTCAAAAATAAATAAGAAGAAAACACCCACATCCACACCAACACACACACAAATACTTATATGTACACACACAAAACGCAGCTGTACTGTCAATGCAGCAAACAAAGAAACTGAAGATTAATCATACGTCACAATTACGCTCAATGAACTGCGCATGTGTTAATTTTAAGTCATCAAGAGGTTTTTAGCTCCACTGGTTAAAGGCCAGCGGGCTTATGTCATGGCCCGGTGTCCATCGTTCGTCTGCCCGTGCTTGCTTCAAGTTACATTTCAAAGATCTCTGATACTACCCATCGAATTTCGATGAAACTTTACAGAAATGTTCCTGCCATGGCTTTCTTCAGAATTTCTTGAAATAATTTGATTCCTTCAAAAACTTTAAAATCCTTCTGGTCCCCAGCCATAGGGGGTTGGTTGATTGGTTGTTGTATTGGGGTTTAACGCCACTTTAACAGCTAAGGTCATATCATAGCAGTCGGTGACGCACACGTGTTTCCTGGCTTTCTCACACCAGTACTAACACAACTTTCTGTCCAAAGCCACCGACTACTTTTCTCATATGCTTCAGCAGAGGTGAGAGACGAAAATACGGAAAGAAAGTTCGCCTCGACCGGGTATCGAACTCACAGCCACCAGGTCATGAGTCCGACACGCTAACCACTGAGCCACCCTAGCAGGTCATAAGGCCTTGGGCTACCAAATTTGGCATGTATCTTTATCAAGTGGGCGTCAACCAAGAGTGCCCAACTTATAGTCCTGGGGTCAAATTTGGCCCCGGCCCCAGGGATCACAATTTTTACATGGGCTTATATGGGGAAATCCTCTACTTGTACATAACCACAAGGCCTAGGACTACCAAATTTTGCATGTAGCTTTATCTAGTAGGCCTCTACCAGGAGGGCCCAGATTATAGCCCTGGGGTTAAGTTTGTCCCCACACCAGGGGTCACAAGTTTTACCTGGGCTTTTGTGGTGAAAACTTTATAAATGATCTTTTTACAAACCATAATAAGGCCTAGGGCTACCAAATTTAGCCCTGTTTCATGGGTCTCATGTTATTACAAGGCATTTACTTTAATAAACTGAAAATCATATTGTATATAACTACACATTCTAGACCTGTATTATTTGGCACGGGGGTTTACCTTGTGGACCTCCACCAGGATTCAAGTAATTATAGCTGGTCAAAAATGGCTTTTGCCCAGGGGTCAAGGGGTCATAACTCTCTCGTACGACATTACAGAAAACAAATTTTATGTCTTCAAGTTTAAAACTAGTTAGCCAGAGTTGTAATATTTGGTTTGTAGAGTTTTCACTTATTAGCCAGTGGAGCGATACGGGGTCGTCATGGCCCTCTTGTTTTAAGTTATATCCCCTATTGCATCAGTGAACTAGAGTAACAGATGGATGAAAAAAATAGGGCCTTTTTTTGACCTGGGCCTAAGCCTATTGTATGTCTTCAAGTTTGAAACTAGTTGGCCAGATTTGTATTGTTTGACTCGTAGTGTTTTCACTTACTAGCCAGTGGAGCGATACAGGGCCATCATGGCCCTCTTGTTTCAAGTCATATTCCCTATTGCATCAGAGAAATAGAGTAACAGAGTAGGATAGTAAGAATACAAAGGAAATAAAGCAGCTTAAGTAATGAAAATATCCAAATCTCAGTGTTGGCATACTTATGGTTACAGTTGTGAATTTGATGAAATAAGGAAATCAAAGGTTAGTGTGCAACAATAAATTATACTGTTCCACTTATAAATGGATCATTTTTGAGGTACTAAATGCTAAAACCCAATAACGTTTCTTAATTTTGGTCCTGTATGTCTGTCCTCGTAGTCAAAATTGTGAAAAGAATCTAGCCAGAAATATAAACACATTCAATGTGAAGACTGAAAATTCAGAGATTGGTTTCAATTCATTCTGATAGGAACATTTATTAGGTATTCTACGGTATGTGAAATTGGTCAGACTTGATTTGATATATGAGTAAGTCTTACATAAATGTGGGTTTTTATGACCATCTTAAATTAAAAAGAATTGTAAAAAAGATTGCATTGTTTCATTGTTGGTTTCAATATTGTGAACATAGGAAAAGTTTAATTTACCCTATAGGCAAATTTTGGGTAGGCGCGTTTATTAGCATATGAAAAAAATCTGCACCACTTTCAGATCTGGCATCCATGCTTAAAGTGACACTAATAGGCTATCCTAACTCACTGTACCATTTGAAATTTTCTACCAGATGGATTGACAAAAAATTAAAAATAGGGCCCTTTTTTGATCTGGGCCTTAGCCTATTTAGGGTGATCCTTAGCTAATTTTGAGTAGTATATTTTATAGATGTTTAACTCCTCGAAAATTCCATAAATAAATTTTGTTTGTATTGGAGTTTAATGCCATATCATGGTGGTCACTGACGCATCTGTGTCTGGCTTTCTAACATCAGTGCTGAGATACTTTTTTTTTTCAAAACCATTGACTACATTTCTCACATGCATCAGATATGAGAGGTGAAAAATCACTACAAAGAAAGTTCACCGTAACTGGGTATCGAACCTGCAACCTGTGTGGTGTCTATGGTCTTGAGGTAGCCTCATAACCTAGAGGTCCTGAGTTCGATACCCGGGAGCGGGTGTCAACTTTAGGATTTTTCATTGGCCCACACATTCGGCTCGAGTACTGGTGTAATTCCCAGGAAGCAGAATCGAGAGAGATTAGTATAAGTTGTAAGAACTTGTTTCTCAATCGATGTAAAATGAATATATTTAACCCATTACCACAAAATCCTTAACTTTTGACAACTCTGAGAAAGAAGCCTTTAGAAACCAATGTGGGAAAAGGAGAAAATGCTGGTAACCAGCATTTTCTCCTTTTCCCACAACGTTTTCTATCCTTCACAGAACAAATTTCAAATTTTCAGTCTCTTTTATTTTGTCGTCTGCAAATGCTTTCGATTTGGACAAGCCTGAAATATTGTCGTTTGGTAATGATCGAGTTAAACTACACTAAACTAAACTAACCTGCAACCTCTAGAGTCAGATACATGTAATACCCCGGTCACATATTCACGGAAGGCCGCCACGGAAGAGCTACAGATTCGTTCCGGCATTGTCCGTGGCAACTCGTACTAGTCTGTAGCTCTCCGTATTGTAACCGTAGGTATTCGTAGTAGTCCTTGTATATCCGTAGCGGTCCTTGACAATTTTTGAACATGCACAAAAATTCGCTACGGATCAAACGACCGTAGTGTATCCTTACTAGTCCGTATTAGACCGTACTGATACATTCTGGTCCGTATTAAAACCGTATTAGTCCGTACCTATCCGTAGGCCCAAATTTTTTTCAGGATTTGATACGGAGAACTACGTATTACCACGGTTACGCTACGTTTTAGTTACGTTATGATACGGATTTGTCACGGAAAGTTACGACCTTAATACGTTGTACTACGGAGAGGCAGGGATTTGCACGGTCTTTTACGGTTTACTACGTTGCAACACGACATAGTACGGAATTGTAAGGATCACTATTGTTTGGTAGGATAAATTCAAAATCGTGTAATTCAACAAGGGTATTTACTCTGTCTTTGTAGAATACAACGCAATTGCGCTTTGTTGTTGAGTTCACAATGATGAACCGTCAACAATGATGTTTGCAATAAATTGGCGGTAACTGGATATTGGTATTGCACAAAATGTCAAGGCACTGGTCCAGCAGCTTGATGACATACATAGATGTAATAATTATATTTTTATCGTACTACTAATAATACCTTTAACTTAAGCTTACATATTTTACAAAACATGGTACGAAAATGAATAAACATCAGTATTATAATGTGACATTCTATCCAAATAACGATGCTAAACATGCAAGTAAAACGATCAAATAGTACAAGTACATAAAACTGTCACCGTTTCTGGTGGTTCTGACAACCGCCAACGAAATAGGAGGTCAAAGGTTCGAGCCCCGTTAGGAGGTTGTTCTGATATGGCTGGTTGGTGAACCGCCAGCTGGTTAAATGTATGGTTACTGGGTGCCTGCCTGGTGCCAGGCTGGTCCTTTCGAAATGGGTGATACTAACTATAATAGCCAAGCACTTTATTTTTAAAACAAACATTCACGATAATCAGTGTAATTGTGAAATAAACAGAAGATTTTATGACTTAAGAGAAACGTTATTGAGCAATATTTTCATTGAACCCTTTGCCATTAAATCCCGTCTTTATATGGGTCTGCAACAGACAAGTCAAGAAAATATTCTGAATCTAGGAAATCGAAAAAGATGCTCAAAGTGGGCAATTTCTCCATTTCCCACAATGCTTTCTACCTTATTGTGGAACTGAAGCTCATTTGTACCAAACTTAGTTGTTGTCTGCAGATACTTTCAATTTCGTGAAGGCCAAATTTTGTCAACTTGTGATGGGTTATTGATTATAATAACCAGGTAATAAAAGACAGAGAATATGTGGACTAGAGATTGGCTTTTACGAAGACCCGTCCATGGCCAGTATGAGGCTTTCATGGCCGAACTTGTTGCATTTTGAAAGTGAGCGGGCTAGAGCATTTGGACGGAATGCTAAATCGTGGTAGGTCCGTATCGATCCGTGACGATTCGTACTACTACGTATCGGATAGTTCTTATTCGTACTAATCCGTATCTGTACCGTAGCAAATCGTAGTGTATCCGTACTAAAATCGTCCTGATTCGTGTCGCTCCGTATTAAACCGTGTCGAACCGTAACAGTCCGTATCACTCCTGGAACTGTGACCTACATTTTGGCTGTAGATCCGTCGAACTCCGTACTCACACTGTTGTGTATCCGTATTGGAACCGTAGCGGACTGCGGAATTTGTCATTTCCTTAGTCATCCGTGAGCGATTAGACCGTAGCTCTTCCGTGGCGGTCTTCCGTGAATATGTGACCGGGGCTTAACAGTCTATTATGTAACGGTTTAAAAACCCATATTGGTGAATGATTTGTGCAGGCGGCCCGGTGGCTCGGTCGGTAGAGCACTCGCCCTGTATGCGAGAGGTTCCGGGTTCAAGCCCCGGTCTGGCTGGTTTAATTTTCTCACCTGGTTACATTTTGCACCCAACGTGGGACTGTTGCGACGATTGCTTGGTCAATTAATTAGTTCTCCCATGTAAAACTGCCCTTGGGTTTGTCAAGAACATAGCAATTTGTTCTATATCCTGTGAATTCGAGGACAAATTCCAAATTGGTACGAGAGTATGTAACAGCCTATGATGAAACGATTTAAGAACCAATATCGGAGAATGATTTGTATAGGCGGCACGGTGGCTTGGTCAGTAGAGCACTCGCTCTATATACAAGGGGTCTCGGGTTCGGGGCCCCAGTCTGGCTGCATAAATTTTCTCACCTGGTTACATACATAAGCCACTGAGCTACCTGGTTGGTCATATAACTTTGGTAACTTTGTCTAATTCCATATGATAAGATATGACATCACTAATAATTTTAATACCAATCCACATACTAGTAATCTATGTATTGATCCTGTGACATTCCCACAAGTCTGGCATAAAATCTAAAAATACTTTTAGAGACTACGTAGCCTATTAAGTATTAACTCTTTACCACACAGCAAAAATTTAGACCTATCCAAATTGAAAGCATTTGCTAACGACAATTCCATATTGGATCAAATGACGTAATTCTTGTTTGATAGGATAGAAAACTTTGTGGCAAAAGAAGAAAATGCTGGTTACCAGCTTTTTTTCTCCTTTTTCCACAATGTTTTCATTAGGCTTCTTTCTCAGGCTCGTTAAAAGGTGTCAATGTGTGGTAAAGAGACATGGAAATAACGTTGAAAATCCTTTTTTGGTAACTTTTGTCTTTCTCTTATACAGATTATTTGCAAGCTAGATCACCTCATTTATTGAAGTTTGATTGATTAATTAAAGATCAGAATAGATCTAGACCTCTTTTGTCTCTTTCAATGTTAACGACACTGATAGAAAAGACTTATGAAAATATTGTGGAAAAGGAGAAAATACTGGTACCCTGTGTTTATTGTCATCTTACAATGTTTTCTACATTTATCCTATCAAGGACAAATTTCATTATTTGAACCATCTTTAATTTATTATCTGTAAATGCTTTCAATCTGGACTTGTTCAAAATTTCGTCTCTTGGTAAAGAGTTAATTCTGCTCACCATGAATTTATTCCATTTAAGACACAATAGTATGAATACTTCTTTTTTTTTCTCTCCAAAACTGCTCAGATTCCCCTGGACAAGTCCATTGTTAAAAGCAAATGTTACATTTTTGGAGGGAAAAAAAATACAAGTTAGTTATATATGGTACTTACTGCTAAAAACAACAAACAGGACTGGGCTCACTGACAAGTTTTTCCAGAAGTTCTCCATATTGAGGTCTTTTTTCCAAAATCTGAAAATATTCAGTTGTTTCAGCCAGAAATAAGTGAACTTTTTATGTGACAGCCAAAGTTTAAGTCTTGTCCAACCTGAAAGTATAACCTGCAGTATTTGGACTGAGGCTGCTCAGAATGGCGTATATATTGACAAAACTATACCGCATCTGCAAGCATATGGTCTGTTAAGGTTTCATAACTACAGATATCTAAGCCATTAGCTAATAGCATAACATATTATTACTGCATGGTAACACAATAGAGCCCCAATTATTGCTGTTAGATCTACTAAAATGTGTCCTGATTTCCTACCAGTTTTTGCATTGACAACCCAATCTGAATAATACTGGCTGCAAAAATACTGATGGGGGTTGTTTAACCCTTTACCAAACAATTCTTGGTTTTTACGACCCTGAGATACAGGCCTTTTGAAAATGTTGTGGGAAAAGGAGAAAATGCTGGTTACCAGCATTTTCTTCTTTTCCCATGATGTTTTCTTCCATGTTGCAAACAAATTTCAAATTTTTAGATATGTTTACTTTGTCCTCTGCATGTGTTTTAAATTTGGACCAGTTTAAAATTTTGTAGGTAGGTAAAGAGTTAATAACCCTCCACCAAACAATAAAATGTAAACTATTCCAAAGTGAAAATGTTTGCAGCTGCCAATTAAGTATTGCTAAAATGATGAAAAGTATCTATATATCCAGATAACGATCATTGTGGGAAGTTGAAAGAAAATACTCTTTGACTGCATTTTTACACTTTTCTATGGTGGTATATTTCTGCCCTGAGATATGAGAAAGCTATTGCAATAATTTAAGAGAACTTTTGTTATCTATAATTAGATACGGTTTGTCTACAACCTTATGAATTCTCTTTTTCCCTGAATGGTTTTAAAATTGTTTCTAGGGGGCTTTCGAGTCATCGTTGTGATTTTATAAACTTCTGTTTATTTCAAGTCTTGTCAGAAATTTACTAATTAAGCTATAGTTGTTAATGATTCCAGTTCTTACTTTATGCAATCTTTTGAAGAAAAAAAGGTACTGTGTTTATCCCAAAAGGGATTGTTTATAAGATCCACAATCCAAACAATAAATGCTCTATTTACAGATAAAATTGTCATGATAATTTTACCTCGAATGTCAGCTTAATGCACGTTTGGAAAATTTTACTGCAAAATATTAAGTTTATTGTGATATTTTTTCCCATGAGACTTTTCATTAGATCTATATCGATAAATTTTCCAGGAACATTTGTTTATTGCCATAGCTTTCTAAAATTATCATGAAAGCTATCTCATATAGATCTCATGGCAAAAACATGCCACTATACTTTTTTTCCTCAAGGTTTTTAACCCATTACCACACAATCCCTACTTTTGACAAACCTGAGAAAGAAGCCTTTAGAAAACATTTTGGGAAAAGGAGAAATGCGCATTTTCTCCTGTTCCCACAATGTTTTCTACCCTTCACAAAACAAATTTCAAATTTTCAGTCACTTTCATTTTGTCGTTTGCAAATGCTTTGGAGTTGGACAAGCCCAAAATTTTGTCATTTGGTAATGAGTTAAAACCCCATCCATCTCAGGGTCGTTAGAACTTGTGCGTTTGTGATATTTTAAAGGATTAATCCATTTACTTTTCATTTCATATGCAAGCACCGCAGGTCATTCACACACAGACATTTACTGAAAAGGATATTATTATTCATCTTCGCTGAAGGTGGAGGAATATAGAAAATTTTGATTTGTCTGGGACACCATTCGCTGACGTCACAAGAAATTAAAGCCAGGAAGCGTATTTTCGTATTACTTATTACTGTTATTTTTTTCGTTTTTAACATATTAATGGACATCACATGATACTAAAGATTTTTTTGGAAGTAACTAACAAAAGTATTTGAGCGCATTCCTTTTTAAAGAAAAGATATTTGACTTTTGTGAATATGGAAATCCCCCATCAAGCGAGGAAACTCTATAAACCTGAGCCGTATTGGACCGTTCACGGGAATCACTTGACGTCAGCGAATGGTGTCCCAGACAAATCAAAATTTTCTGATAAACTTGTAAAACATGATAGATATCTCCGGTTGAAAGGTGTCTACTGAGGTATTGCCGGATGCCGCAGGTCATTATTTTGTTGTCTATCGCTAGGCTAAAGGAGATTATGATCAATGTGTTTCGTGGGTGATTTTGGTTGGGAAAGGGTGCTATCGCCAACAATCGAGACATTGCATTCCTTGTGTTTATATTATATATAGGGGAGATTTTTTTCATATGTTATCATTTATTTTGGTTACTGAATGTCAAATGCCTGTGCTTATAACCTTTTCCGCCAACGGCTATGTCTGAATTCCGACCGCCTCGGGTAAATATATAGAGAATATTTGTTTTTCTCGGTGAAAGATCGTAATACAGCCACGCGTGAAAATATTACCGATGGTTCGGTGCATGCAAATACCGGAATGGGCCGGAACGGCCCGGAATAGACCAGAACGGACCGCAATGGACACCGCAATGGACCAAAACGGACCGGAATGGACAGCGGAATGGACCGGAATGGACCAAAACCAATCGGAATGGACACAAGAATGGACTGGAATAGATCGGAACGGACCGGAATGGACTTAAGGATACGATGTAAATGCTTAAGGCAATTATTCAGTTATTTGGTATTGGAATAGGGTGTGGAAAAAAACGGTACGGACCTTATTGGACCCTAAAAACGCAAGTTATTGACATTTTAAAAAAAAGGTAAAAACTTACAATAGACCTATACTTTATCACAAGCATCAAGTAGGCCAAATGCCTTGATCAAATCGTTATAATGAACATGAAATCGTTATAATGAACATGAATAGAAAAGATCCAAAAAAACTGGAAAAAGAGTATGGAAACCCGGAACAGACCTGAATGGACCTTCAAAATCCTTTCTAGGGACTAAAGGATAAATGGTAAAACTTGGGACGGATCTACAACTTCAAACGCCAGACGTTGGAAGCGTCAAAACGAACAAGAAATGACTATTGAGCAGATCCAATTTCGAAGTATGGAAAAACTGGAACGGACCTGAACGGACCCTATAAAGTGAACATATGGACGTTTAAATCAAAGGTAAATCGGGAAATGACATAAATGTTATCAGAAGCATCAAATATCGGATGTCAGAAGAGTCAAAATAAACATAAACGGAATAGAAAAGATCAGTATTCGAGCATGGAAAAACCGGAACGGACCTGAACGGACCCTCAAAAAAGAAACACTATCGTCATTTAGGATAAAGGGGGAAAAATAAAATGACCTAAACCCTATCAGAAACATCGTATAATGTTCGGTGGAATGGACATGAGCCGAATTGAAAAGATCCGATCATGTATTGTAAAACCGGAACGGACCTGAACGAACCCCAAAAGGCCTGTCTATGGACTTAACAAACGGCGGGAATATCAGGAACGGATCAAAATCTGATAATAAAAAAAAATCAAAGGAAGGATTAAAATGAACCAGAAATTAATTGAAAATATTAAATATTGAACATGAAAAAAACCGGGCGGGACCTGAACGGACCTTAACCCTTTACCACACAATCCCTACTTGTAACACTCCTGTGAAAGAAGCCTTTTGAAAACATTGTGGGAAAAGGAGGAAATGCTGGTAACCAGCATTTTCTCCTTTTCCCACAATGTTTTGTACCCTGCTGGAAACAATTTTCAATTTTCGAGTAACCTCTATTTTGTAGTCTGCAAATACTTCCAATTTGGACCAGTCTAAATTTTTGTCATTTGGGAAAGGGTTAAAAGGCCTGCCTTTGGACTTTAAAACCAAAGAGAAAATCGTGAAAAGACCTAAACCGTATCAGAAACATCGATTATCGGACGTACAAATAGGAAGAATGAACATTTACCATATTGAAAAGATCCGATTTTGGAGTATGGCAAACAAAGGGAACATCAGGAGTGGACCAAAATTTTATCAAAAACATAAAATGTAAATAAATACTATGCATTTCAAGCTGTATGTTGTAAATAAACATTGAAATGAAACATAACTGAATTGAAGAGATTGAATATTGAGGCATGGAAATACCGGAACGGACCTTCAGAAGTGAACTTAAAAATACATGTACCTACAAATGGAGTACGAATACAACGGGAAAATCGGAAACGGACCTAAATCCGTCAGACACATTCAATATTGGACGAAGGAATCAACAGAATAAACATGGACTGAATGAAAAAGATCAGATCTTGGAGTATCAAATCCCGGAACTGACTTGACGGACCCTAGGAGCATTCCTCTTGACTTTGAAAGCGATGGGGAAAACCGGGAAAAAGACCTATAAATATCGGACGATGGAATCATCACAATAACCACTAACTAAACTTGTGAAGATTCAATATCGGAGCATCGAAAAACCGGAACGGACCTGAATCGACCCAAAGAGGAGACCCCATAGACTTTAAAAACGTAGGAAAAATCGGAAATCGTAATTAAACCTTTTCAGATCCATCACTGTGAAATATCGGACACAGAAATCATAAGAATTAACATAAATTGAATTTTAAAGCTCTGTTCAGGTCCGTTTAGTTATTTCCATACTCCAACACTGGATGTTTTGGAGTTCCCTTCCGGTTTCCATTCAGGTCCGTTACGGTCCATTGCGGTTTCCATTCAGGTACGTTACGGTCCATTCCGGTCCGTTCCGATTCATTCCAGTCCGTTTCGATTCATTCCGGTATCCATTCCGGTCCATTTCGGTCCACTCCGGTATCCATTCCAGTCCCTTCCGGACCATTCCGGTTTCCATTCAGGTCCGTTACGGTCCATTGCGGTTTCTATTCAGGTACGTTACGGTCCATTCCGATCCGGTCCGTTCCGGTCCATTCCGGTATTTCCATGCACCCTCGAAAATAGGTGACGTCATCTGAACTGTGTGATCCCGAGTACTGCATAAAACTCTTATAATAAATCTTTTATAGAATGAAAATGTAAACAGTGAGAAAATTTAAACTTTAAAAGGTAAGAAAGAAATTATTTTTTCCAAATATTTGATTTTTTAACAAAACTATTTAACTTATTGTGAGAAACAGAGCCTCATCTCTTGTACCGTCGAAAACAGGTGACACGCGGATAAAGCACCCATGCATTTAAAACAATCTGTTACTGTGTCCATGTTGCTTCCAGAATCTGAGCAGTAGTTTCCAGTGTTACATTTCTTTGTATAGTTTATATATACTATAGAAAACTTTACATCACAGAAATGGAAGCACTATTTTTTAAATGAATTTCATGATTGGCAGTAAATTTTGCATGAGAAAATATAAGAACCAAATGAAAAGAAATACTTTTTATTAAGATGTAACATGGAGACTGGAGTGTACTATTCTGTCACCGTCTGCATGTAACAGATTTGTTTGTATCCATATTCGTCTGTTCATAGAGTCAGGTTGCGTCTGTGCTTTAGTGGAAATAAATGACTTTTGTGCATGTTACATGTAAATTGTGATTCTTTTGATTTATTTCGTGTTTTTTTGTTGAATGGTGAAGGATCTAATTATTTTTTCAAAGTGACTATATTTACCCGACCGTCGTGTACGCACTGAAGAAAAATTCATATTGCGAGGATGACTGTCGTGTACTCAATGAAGGAAAACTTCTTGGGTGCCCGACTGTTGTGTACTCAATGAAGGAAAACTCGTTGGGTGCCCGATTGTCGTGCCTGGACTGATGAAATATCGTCTTGGAGGCACGATTACGTGTGCGCTATTTCCGATTTCTTCACTCAGTACATGATGCGGTGGTGTCCGCACTGAAGAAACGGGATCTTACGTACACGTGTTAATGAGTTGGACCAAAACGTAGACTGGTATGTGAACCGGCACGGCGTAGACCGTCTCAGTGGAGCAATAGTCATTTATACAGGGTGTCATGCCCGAAGGGTCGTATTATGTTATACACCCGGTCGTCCGTTCCTCTGTTAGCAATTATTTGTGTGTGCAACTCCTCCTACAATTTCCATCGGAATTAGATCTACTTCAAACTTGCCACAAGGAATCTCCATGATGTCTAGTTGTGCATGTGACTCTCAAAATTTGGATCGCTGTTTGTATTCTGAAATTATCTACCCTTGACTTCTGAAATAGCCAACTTTTCACTTTGAATTTCTGTTCAGGCTATAACTTCCAGGCTATCAAAATCAAAGGACTGATAGTCCAGAGAGTGGCGTGGTGGGTGATGTGGTAGGAATTTTCACCATTACTAAGCTTTCAAAGGTAATCTATTTCAAACGTTGAAGATAATATGAAAATAGGCAAATTATAGAAACGGGCGAAAATGATTTTTTTCCCTCAGATATATTCAATCATAATCCGTACAACAACAAAGCTGTGCAGATATGTTTACTTGACACTGCCCGGCAAATTTTAGCTGGCAGTAGCACTCTTCCAAACGACATATTCTACTCTCTTCTAAACTGAAAACTTCCGCAGAAAACATTCAAGTTCCGCGTAAAATTACTGGTGTAATTGAAACTATGTGAAAGACAGTGTTAAATACCATAAATTTATACATCCACCCCTCAATCCATTTATCCAACTAGAGGCCCCTAAGGGCCTGAAATTACTCTATTGGCAGGAATTTGGCTTTTTTGCAAGCATGCATTATGAATTCATGATGCAAAATGTTGAATCCACTAAGACAGCATAAGCAGCATGATGAACAAACAGTGAAAAAAAAAGTGCAATTTATCAAAACTAGATCTAATTGCTTGGAATCAAGCCAGATTTGATACGGATTTTCAATGTATTTTGTGTTGAAAAGCAGCTTGCCTAGGCAACAGACGGTGCTGAGACATACTGTATTCATGTCTTGAATCATTAACAAAGTTTATATTCTATTTAAGATACGACTTCGAGAGAGAAAACAAAGCATAAACAAGTTTTATTCAAAGTACTTTTATGCGTAAAATAATTCATTTTAGAAGGCACATAGAGATTTTGTTCCAATAAGACTGAAAAGGTGGCGAGGAAAAATCCTGGAACCTTTAAAGGTATTGACTAGAAACTACATACACTGATACAACAAATTATGGAAAAGTGCGGTGCATATGAAAAACGGCCATCTTGCTTTCTTCAGCTGTGGATGGCTATGAAATGAGTTCTTTCCCCTAACGCTCCTGCAACTCCTCCTACAGTTTCCATCGGAATTGGATCTATTTGAAATTTGTCACAAAGGTATCCAGTCAACTCGTCACCTGGTCATTTCTTCACCCAGTCAGTTCGACACTTTTTCATGTAAATGAAGGTCGGACTGCACAAACTTGAGATCTGATATTGGATCCACTTTTACCGATAGAGAAATATCTTTTCCCCAAAAATACCTTTGAAATATCAAATGTTAGGATTTTACCCTTGGTTTTGAATTTACATATCAATTATTTAGCGGGATAAGGGGTAAACTCGATAAGTACAATTATAATAGTAAGCCAAGCTTTTCCACTGAAACTATGAAGGCGGTTGATTGTCTAAGAGTACACAACAAAGGACAAGAATTTGACTCGATCACAACATTTGACGACGTGTGCGTGTACTACTTGAAATCATTTGCAGGCAACAAATTCAATGTGACTCAATGTGATGGAGTTTTTCTTTGATATGGTTAAAAACATTGTGTGAAAAGGATAAATGTATGCTATTTTTTTTTACAGTATCTCCAAAAGGCTTGTAACTGAAGGTCATAACAACTTGGGATTGTGTGGTAAAGGGTAAGGGAGATTAATTGTGCAGTAGATGAACGATCGGATGGTATGGTTCGTGTAGTCAGATATTGATTTCTGTAGTTTATTTCAGTGGAGGGAAAAAATAAAAATTTCTACAAAGTAATTTTTGATCGGCCTGTGTTGGATGCTGCCATCTCATACATGTATCGCACGAAACTGCCTGTTTTCTCCTCCCGACCACACCCCTACTTCCTTTAAAAACTCCCAATTATTCATTAAACTCCAAAAACAAACACACACAAAACAATAATTAACATATTCTTGTCACTGCTAAATTTAAGTAGTCTATATAGTTATTTCCAACAGCACATATAGTATATGTAGCTGAATTACAATTGCACCTGCTTTAAATGTAAATAATTTTTGGGATACCCCTATCTAGATAACTCTTTGAATACATGTACTCAAATGAATTACCAATACATGTACTTTTTATCTATTTTTAAATAAATTACATTTTTTAAAGAAACTGTTGACACCGGTATACAAATTGAAGCAAACAATCTATCAGTGGGTATAATTTGCGAAATACAATTACCAAATTCAAAAAAATCAAAAGAAACAATTAATTCCAACTAACAAACATTTTGTTTCATAATAGCAACATGAAAAAACATAAAAGTACATAGAGATTGTGTTCTTAGAACACAAAATAACAAATTTCTATCTTCTTCAATTACCAATATCCGCAAATACAAATCCACCACTGTATGTATGAAGATGATAATGTATCTGCAATAGCAGAACAAAAAAAAAATAAACATAAACATCGGCAAAGAGGCACTTTTCACTATATACTACAAGGTTCCGGGCTTGTTCGTTCCTGGGCTTGTTCGTCCCTGGGCTCATTCACCTGTGCTCGTTCGTCCGGGCTTGTTCGTCCCACACTACTGTTTCGATCTTATTGGAATATAATTGCTATGTGCCCTCCAAAGTAAACTTTTATTTTTAACATGCAAGTACTTTAAACAAAACTTACTTATGCTTTGTTTTTCCCTCACTTGAAGTCGTATTTTGAACAGAAACTGAATTAATGATTCAAGACTTAAACACATAATGTCTCCGCATCGCCTCTTGCCTAGACTAGCGGCCTTACATTACATTATTTATTTAAAATCCATATGCACATATACATGTATGTATTTATGAATTGTTATATAATTTATTTCCTAAATACCATGTTGGGGATGACGTCATTGGCATTTTTCATTTACTTTAGTTTCTTCTCTAAATGTAACGATGGGAATGACACCATTGATATTTTTTTCTTTTACTTAGTTTAGTTTAGAAATATTTCTTTTACATCGATTGAGAAACAAGTTCTGACAAGTTATACTAATCTCTCTTGATTCTGCTTCCTGGGAACTAAACCAGTACTCGCGCCGAATGTGTGGGCCGATGATAAATCTTAAAGTTGACACCCGCTCCCGGGAATCAAACTCGGGACATTTTGGTTACGAGGCCGATGCTCTACGTCACGACCATGGACACCACATTTTTTACACTTTGGTTTCTTCTATAAACGTGATGGGGATATTTTTTGTACAGTTATAATTAACTTTGGTTGAGTAAAATGGAAGGCAATAATGCGCAGTTACAACCTTTTCAAAACCAGTGAAGAATTCACTATAGGCACTTTGGTTGGCAGATATATAAGTTGGGACGAACAAGCCCGGATCAACGAGAAATCAGTTGGGACGAACAAGCCCGGACGAACAAGCCTTGGCGAACAAGCCCAGGGACGAACAAGCCCGTTACCTACTACAAAATAATAATAATAATAATAATGTTGAAATATTTACAACATGCCGTGCAAACAAAAACATATTTTTTTGCTCAATGTTCGGGACGAGATTAGGAACGGGATCGAAACGACCATTTGTTGCAAAAAAAATTGTGGGTCGAATTGACCAAAATATGGGTTGAAACGACTAAAAAGTGTCGAACTGACTGGGTGTAGAAATGACCGGGTGCTGAAACGACTGGATACCATTGTGGCAAATTTCAAATAGATCTAATCCCGATGGAAACTGTAGGAAGAGTTGCGCACACAAGAAATTCCAAACAGACGGACGGACGACCGGCTGTACAGTATAAAGTAATATGAGCCTTAGGACATATAAAAAGGATGCCAGCTACGCTTGTGCATTTTTTATCACCAGCCGATATAGCTCTGTAGGTAGAGCGTAGGACTCGTGAACACAATGTCCTACAGGTTGTGGGTTCGAATCCCCGGCTGGCCAACTAAATTTACTAATAGTCTTTCGGATGAGACATTAAACCAAGGTCCCGTGTGAAGGTGCTATACGCCAAGTATGTTAAAGAACCAGGCAAAGTTCTCAGTAGTTTCGACCTGTATCCTTGCACTATCCCCCGTAACGAATTACTGTCTTCTGGGGGCGTCGCTCAAATGAGCAACAGGTAGCGACGATAAATAAATGGAAACAACCAACCAACTTGTGCATTTGTTCTGTAACACGCTGTATAAATGACTATTGCCGGGTGCTCAAATGAACCCGTCTACGCCGTGCCGGTTCACGTAACAGTCTGCATTTTGGCCCAACCCATTTACACATGTAGTCCGATTCTTCAGTGCGGACACTAGACTGATACTAACTACACGTAATCCACGGTATACAGCGATGGCCAGTTCATGCGGACACTACCGCATCGTGTACTGAATGAAGAAATCGGAAATAACGGGCACATACTCATGCCTCCAAGACGATATTTCATCAGTCCGGGCACAACCGTCGGGCACCCAACGAGTTTTCCTTCATTGAGCACATGACAGTCGGCCTCGCAGTATGAATTTTCGGTTGCTCCAGAACTCGTACCCTGGAGAACTCGTACTCTGGAGAAGTCGTACCCCAATGTGAAGGGTACGAGTTCTCTGGAGAACTCGTACCCTGGGTACGAATTCTCCAGAGAACTCGTACCCTACAGATATTCTTAGGGATAAATTTGTATCTCTATATATCAATCATTCAGATTTTGATGAATTGATGATTTTCATTTTATCCGTTATGAAATGACTGAGTAAGGTATACAATAATCAAGCATTGGTAACGGGTATTTGTAGTAAAATATCAGTTTTGTTACCGGATGTTTCATTAATTAAAATGAAAAGGAAGTAAGGTAAATGAGCAGGTAAATTCAAGAAAGATGAAATTATCATTGAGATCTACATAATCTGGATTCATCTAATGATTCGAACGTATGTTTTTTTTAAAGCTTGCTTAGATATTATAGGTTCGTTAATGGAGTATGCCAGTTTCTTTTTTGAAGGAGTCAAAGGCGTCGGGTACAATGAAGTCACATATCAGGTGTGATAAACATGATTGCGCACACGTGCCATTTACCAGCATTTAAATCTGTGTAATTCTTCAAAAGGACTCTTAACCCTTTACCAATCAATGGCATGGTTTTACGAGGAATAAGACTTATTTAAACATTGTTGGAAAAGAATTAAATGATCATAACCAGTTCTCTATTATACTACATTAAGAGAAGAAATCTAGAAATCTAACTCTTTGAATCTTGATATATTCAAATAGCGCTGAGTTGCTAAATAGGCCTACCACACTGTGGGAGACAGCTTTTGAAAATGTTGTTGGAAAAAAGGGGGAGGGTGCTTATATAGCCAGCATTTTCTCATTTTCCCACGATTTTTCCACCCTTTCAGTCCGATAAATAAATATGTTGTACTAAATATGAATTTGTTGAATGCTGATACATACAATTTTGAAGAGACATTGAGTTCACATTGGCAATATTTGCATTTTCTCTCGCTCTCTCTCATTTTCATTGCACAGTCTTCTTCTATGTTTTCTGGGACGTTTACCTCACGATCTTGAGTTTCAACCACACCGAAGAAGTAACCATTGGGGGAAAAGGTGCAAAATCAAATAACCAACATGGTCTTCTTTTTCCACGTGTTTTCTCACCATTTCAAACAATTTTTGAAAGCTTCTTCTTACGGCTTATATGAAATTTTCGACTTACAAGCGATTCTACGGAGGCATTTTTGTATTGCTGAAACACTGTGGACAAATGTTGTCACTGACTTTTGCAATCATTACCGTACGTACTTAACTCTTTTGGCGCCAAAAGAATACAGGGGACTTCATCGACGACTCACTAAAATGCAGAAAATACTTTTTTTCTGAAAGGTTTGGCTGAGAATCTTGATGGTGTAAATCCAAGCTCAGACTGAACTTTTTGCATATTGATCTTGTTCTTTACCGCCCGTTTCGATTCTAGCGTTAAAGGAATTAAGGGTTCAATATTGAATATTGCAATTATGTTACAGTAATTTCATCATTGTGAAAATCACACCTTTCTTACTCTCTTTGTTCAGGAAATTTGCCTCTTCACCAGATGTGAAAATCTGATTAATTCTTTGTTCATTTTATCAACTCCTTCCATTTAACAAATATCTAATCCAATCAAATACTGATTTCGTAGACCGTTCTTACACAAAACAACATCAAACATCAACTCAAAACTTGAATGCAAGTGAAGGTTACCCGAAGAATTCAAGAGAGCAAAAGTTAATCTTGCTAATGATTTTTCAGTTGAATATAATTTATTTATGGTTCATAAATGTTTTCCTTATGATTTTTACATCAAATACAACATACACTGCATGAGAAAAAAAACACAGGTTTCTTTACTTATTTGTCTTTTCAACACATGTACAAGCAAAAAAAAAAATCATCAAATCTACATCACAATAACGGCATAAAGATATAAATTGACTGCATGCTGATAAACTAACATTATAATTATATTTATTAGTAAGATTGGGGCACGAGTTCTCCAGGGTACGAGTTCTCCTGATACCGAATTTTCTTCAGTGTGTACACAACTGTCGGGTAAGGTTGCTAGAGAACTCGTACCCTGGAGAACTCGTACTCTGGAGAACTCGTACCCTAATCTGATGTGTACGAGTTCTCTAGAGAACTCGTACCTTGGGTACGAATTCTCCAGAAAACTCGTACCCTACAGATATTTTTGGAGATAAATTTGTATATGTCATTCAGATTTTGGTGAAATGGGGATTTTCATTTTATCTTTTGTGAAATGAGTAAGTTATATAATAATCAAGCATTGGTAAAGGGTCTTTAATCTGCAGTTTACTAGTTAAAGGATCTCACAAATTTCTTCTAAGAATAGATTGGTGTTCTGCTGGCTTCCAAGTCATGTAGACATCAAAGGCAATAAAATGCCGATAGGTCTGCCAAATCTGCACTTAACCTTCCCATTTCAGATTTTAAAGTTCCACACACTGATTTTAAATCCTCCGTTTTATCACAAATCCAATCTTTTTGGCAATCCCAGTGGGATGCTGATATTTTCAATAAACTGCATTCAGTTAAACCATCCCTTGATGAATGGTATCCCGTTTACAGATCCGTTCGTCGAGAAGAAGTGATAATTGCACGACTTCGAATTGGCCATTCACGCATCACACATTCCTGGCTCTTGACAAGAGATGATGCCCCTGAATGTATACCATGCAATGCAAACTTTTCTGTAAAACATATCATACTAGACTACATTGACTTTCAGCCAGTTCGTTCAAAATATTTCAACGTAGATAGTTTGAAAAATCTTTTTGATTCTATCAGCGTTGAATCTATTATCGCTTTCATAAAGGAGATTGGCATTTACAATAAACTGTGATATTTACTCTTGAGTTTCTTACCCATCTTTTTACAACATTCTTTACTTCATTTATATTCAGTTTGCATCTCCTTAATGGGAGGATTGGCTCTCTTGGAGACATCTTATCTCATTGGAGACAGGACCTCTTTAATGGGAGTGTATTGATCCCATTGGAGGCTCCAATCTTTACCAGTTTTAAACAACATTCATTCATTCATTCATTCATTCATTCATTCATTGGTAAAAGGTATTTGTAGTAAAATATCAGTTTTGTTAGCGGATGTTTGATGGATTAAAATGAAAAGGAAGTACGGTAAATGAGAAGGTAAATTCAAGAAAGATGAAATAATCAGTTAGATCTACATAATCTGGATTCATCTAATGATTCGAAGATAGGTTTTTTTTAAAGGCTTGTTTAGATATATTTTTATGTTTGTTAATGGAGTATGCCATTTTCTTTCTAATGGAGAGCTTCTTCAGTAAGCTTTTATGAAATTTTTGACTTACAAGCTATTCTACGGAGGCATTATTGCTGAAATATTGTGGACAAATGATGTCACTGACTTTTCCATTACCGTACGTGCATTACTCTTTTGGAGTCAAAAGTATATACTGTACAGGGGACTTCATCGACGATTCATTAAAATTCAGAAAATACTTTTCTAAAAGGTTTGACTGAGAATCTTGATGGTGTAAATCCAAGCTCAGACTGCATTTTTTGCATGTTGATCTTGTTCTTTACCGCCCGTTTCGATTCTAGCGTTAAAGGAATTAAGGGTTCAATATTGAATATTGCAATTATGTTACAGTAATTTCATCATTGTGAAAATCACACCTTTCTTACTCTCTTTGTTCAGGAAATTTGCCTTTTCACCAGGTGTGAAAATTTGATTAATTCCGGGTTCATTTTATCAACTTCCATTTAACAAATATCTAATCCAATCAAATACTAATTCCTAGTCTGTTCTTACACAAAAAATTAATAAATGTCAATTCAAAATTTGAATGCAAGAGAAGGATACCCGAAGAATTGAATAGAGCAAAAGTTAATTCTACTAATGATTTTGAAGTTGAATACAATTTATTTATTGTTCATAAATCTTCTTCCTTACGATTTTTATATCAAATACAACATACACATGAGAAAATACACAGGTTTATTTACTTTGTCTTTTCAATACATGTACAAGGAAAAAAATCATCAAATGTACATTACAATAACGGCATAAAAATAAAACTTGACAGCATGCTGGTAAACTAACATTATATTTATTAGTAGGGGTACGAGTTCTCCAGAGAACTCGTACCAAGGTACAACTTCTCTGGAGAACTCGTACCCTTGAGATTGGGGTTCGAGTTCTCCAGGGTACGAGTTCTCCAGGGTACGAGTTCTCCTGATACCTCGGGTAAACATCGTCGGCCTTATTTTGTTGGTCTTGTTAGTCTATATTCTGGTCAAAAACTTAGTTTACAAAGTATGTTGTCCTGTAGCATTTGTATGGTGTCCGGTGTTACAATCGAAATATCCTACAAAGGTTCATAATTCTTAAATACATGATTTATTAACTGCAAAATTTTGAATTAATGTAGAAATGGCCAAAATGAACTGATTCATGTTGTTAACTCATGTGAAATAGTTAAATGAAAAAGGGGACACCAAAAATTTCAGGTGTAACATTCAACCCAGGAAGCCAAATTCTAGCTCATTTGCCTAATTGTTAATTTGACGCATGAAGTCATAGTCTAGAGCTTCATATAACCTAGCTTTCATGCATCTGGCAGTAATACTGGCTAAACACAATCGTTGTAAAATGTGACATAAGCGTGCATGATCTGGAGGCTGGCTAGTCATTTATGACAATTTACTCTAATAAAGGTGTTAATCCTCTTATCTAGGGTAAAGTGACAGATTTTAAAGTTACATGCTATTCAAAATGACAAACTGATGTCAAATGATGTGGTAATACATATACTTCTCTAAAAAATAACTGACATGAAAAATAGATCACCAAAAAACGCGAAAACCCATGACAGTACAATGATCAGCATAGTATTGTCTGATAAGAGGACTTCAAACTATCTTCTCATCATAAATAATGAACTTAAACAGTGAATATACACAAATCTGTGAATAAAACAACAACTGGGAGCTAAAATTCTGTTCATGAGTGAAAAAAATATTGCTTCAGGAAATGAAAATACAGATCTAAAAGGGGTGGTGGTACCATGTTTTGTCTGTGCAAATGCTTGAAATAAATATGTCATGATTTGTAATGATTGAGTGATGAGTGATTGTAATGTGTTAAATGCCTTTTTCAACATGATTTCATTATATTGTGGCCACCAGTGCATCTGTCCATATTTTCCTGGAGTTTCCTTTACCAGTACTACGCACATCATAAGTTCCCATGCCACATGCTGCTCTCCCACATAACCACTAAACCCTAACCCTAACCCACGGCGTCTACAGTGAGAGAGGGATTAATCCTGTTGCAATAGCCTTCACCAGTCCTCTGAAAGAAACTGGCCAAGCCAGGGATCAAACCAGCAACATCAAGTCCTCTGTGCTACAGACTGAGTTACAGGGACTAGGTATTGGCCCATTAAATCTTAGTAAAGTGGTAAAAGTTTATATAATGCATAAACAGCAAGTGTTGCACAAGTGACATGGTTCGTCTTTGAAAGAGATGAAAGCATTGTGTGATAAGGACAAAATGCTTGATACTAGCTCTTTTTTCTTATGAGATTTTCTAGGTTTTTTTTCCTTGGTAGTCTTTAAGTTTTAGTGTGGTATATTATGTGAAAATTTTCACCCATAGCCACATGATGTAGGTATCATGTTTTAACATTCCTGAGAAAGGAGCCTTTTGAAAACCTTTTGGGAAAAGGAGAAAAAACTGATAACCATGCTGATTCTTATCTACCCTATCTGTATCAATGACAGAAATACTTACATGTATTTTGTTACCTACTTTCTTTGTTGTCTGGAAATTCAATGTGGTCCAATCAAAGATTTTACCTTTTGGTAGAGAATTTGTACATGTAACTGTAGCTAGGTCTGATTTTGTATGATTTGCAGACAACCTCGCCAGATTGATGACTCTGGGATGAAGTCAACAAAGGATGGAAGGACTCTGGGATGATGTCAACAGAGGATGGAGGGACTGTGGGATAAAGTCAACAGAAGATGGAGTTAGCAGATGGATGTAGAGTAGAGTACATGCTGTTATGTACATACCCAGTTATTATTAGCTTTGTTCATGTGTGTATCTATTTTTGAATGGTTTTCCCCTGTTGCTATTTTTAGAACTGGATTCTCTCTTGTGGAATATTGTGCTGGAAGTTTCCAGGCCTTTTTACAATCTGTTTACTAGAAGTTATGCAACTGATTTTAACATGAATTTTCTGGAAGTTTCTCTGTTATTATAAAAGGAAAAGCTCTTTACATCTCGGCGTTCACTAGTTAATACATGATTGCCAGACTACAGTGGGAATTATTTTTGTGTTTGTGTCATAATTAGTGCTTGGATTACATTCAGTTTGGATTCGGATCAGACTAGACTAAAGTGAGGATTACTTCGTGTGCTTGGATTACATTCAGTTTGGATCAGGATCAGACTGGAATTAAGACTGGAATAATTTGTCTTTTGAATTTAACGTCTAAGGTATTGTTTTGTACTATTGTAATATTGTCACTGTTTATTTGATATTTTTGTTAATAAATTCTGTTAATTGTTATCGTTTGTTGCTGGCTTCTACTTTCTAGTTATGCCTGACTCGTAACAGAAATTGGGGGCTCGTCCGGGATTGGAAACTAGACTAACGCAATCGTTTTCCTTTTGGGATTAACCATCGATTGGAAAATAAGACATAGACGTTTGCTTTTCACAATTTAAAAAAATCTAATACATCCTGTTAGTCAAAATTACTAATCAGTAATTATAATAATTTTGTACTTGAATCCAGCAACAAACAAACATGTCTTTTGACTTAGATAAATTTACGGCTGAACCGTCTGTGGAGTTATTGAATGTAGGTAAAAAGACTGATTTGCTTAATCTTACTAAGCACTATGAATTGTCTGAAATAAAATCTTCAATGCGCAAACATGAAATTAAGAACATTTTGGTACAATATTTTGTTGATGAGGAAATTTTTAATGAAAATGCTCTTTCCCTGATAGTTGACGTTCAGTCAGTTTCAAGTTCGAAAGAACTTGAATTAAAACTCAGATCAGACAATTAGAAATTCAGGAAAGAGAGAAAGAAAGAGAATGGGAAGAGAGAGAGAAGGAAAGAGAAAGGGAAAGAGAAAGGGAGAGAGAAGAAAGAGAAAGGGAAGAGAGAGAGAAGGAAAGAGAATTTCAATTAAGAATGAGGGAAATAGAAATACAAGAAAGAGCAAATCAGCCGAAGCAAAAGATTGGATACAATTTTGATGTTACAAAACATATTAGGCTTGTTCCTCCATTTCAAGAAAAAGAAGTTGATAAATACTTCCTACACTTTGAAAAAGTTGCAGAAAACTTAAATTGGCCAAAAGAGCATTGGACTTTACTTCTGCAAAGTGTTCTGATAGGCAAAGCTCGTGAAATTTATACACAACTAGGTGTTGAACAATGTCATCATTATGAGACTGTTAAAGAACTTATTCTCAAAGGTTATGAGCTGGTCCCAGAAGCATATAGACAAAAATTAAGAAATTGTAAAAAAGATTCTAACCAGACTCATGTTGAATTTGCTAGGAACAAAGAACAGTTATTTGATAGATGGTGCTGTTCTAAGAAAGTAGTCCAAAATTATGATAAACTAAGACAACTTGTGTTAGTTGAGGAATTCAAACGTTGTATTCAATTTGATGTTAAGACATTCTTAGACGAAAAACAAGTTGAAACTTTAGAAGAAGCAGCTCGTCTGGCTGATAATTACTATCTTACACATAAAGTTTCTTTTATTGCTAAGGCAAAACCTACTTCCTCATATCCCCAAAATAAATTTACGTCTGGTAATTCATCTGGCATGCCCAGTCAATCCAATACACCCAAACCCAATTCTACTAGTGAAACCAAAAGTCAATATCCCTTATCTCGACCCACTTGTAACTATTGTAAGAAACTTGGTCACCTTGTTTCTGAATGATTGAAATTAAAAAGGAAGTTAGAAAGTGATGAAGCCAAACCAACAGGGCTCACCACTCTTAGGCCAAGGCCACAGTCTTCTATTAAAACCAATACAATTGACATAGTCACAAAACCCAAGTCTGATTCTACTATGGAGATTTTTGAACCATTTATGTTGAATGGTTTTGTATCACTTTCAGGTGATAATTGCCCACCTACCCCTATTAAAATTTTAAGAAACACAGGAGCTTCTCAATCTCTTATTTTAGCAGATATACTGCCTTTTTCTGAGAAGACTTCTTACGGTACTAGTGTCCTGATTCAGGGTGTAGAGTGTGGAACTGTTAATATCCCTCTCCATCATGTTAATTTGTCGTCAGATTTGGTTACCGGGCTTGTGGTTATTGGTACTAAACCTTCCTTACCATTTAAAGGCGTCCATTTACTGCTAGGCAATGACTTAGCTGGAGATAAGGTTGTGGTTAATCCACTTGTAACTGACACACCAAATATAAGTCAAACAGATGACCCTATCGAGCAGGAAATTCCTGACTTGTATCCTTCTTGTGCAGTTACCCGAGCTATGGCTAAAAAGGCCATTTTGAAAAACTCAAACTCTGACATTGACTTGACGGATACTTTTATCGGTCAATACTTTAATAATGAGATTAAAAAGTCTCTTGATCCCAGTTTGTCTGATACTCAGACAGACTCGTCAATGTCTTGTCATTCACCACCACGGTCTATTGACCAAGGTCACGACACGCTGTCAAAGTCACAGCTTATCCAGGAACAGCAAATTGATCCTGAGATTTCAAAATTAATTTTTAGGGCTTTACCTGAAGATGAAATTTCACAGGTCCCTATGTGTTACTATATAAAGAATGGGATTCTTATGAGAAAATGGCGACCATTTGATGTCCCAGCTGATGATGAATGGGCTGTTTACCTCCAAATTGTGGTTCCAAAGTCATATCGTCATGAAATACTAAGTATAGCCCATGAAAGTCCTATGTCAGGTCATCTAGGTATAAACAAGACCTATCACAAAATTATTACTCATTTTTATTGGCCTGGTCTCAAATCAGATGTCTCTAAATATTGTAAAACTTGCCATACATGTCAAATGGTAGGTAAACCCAACCAAACCATTCCCAAAGCTCAATTACAACCTATTCCTGCTTTTGATGAACCTTTCAGTAGGATACTTATAGATTGTGTTGGTCCTTTACCTCGAACCAAGTCAGGAAATGAGTATCTCTTAACAATTATGTGTACTTCTACACGTTTTCCTGAAGCTATTCCTTTAAGGAACATCAAAACAAAGTCAATAGTCAAAGCTTTTATAAAATTTTTCACATTTGTTGTTCTTCCAAAATCAGTTCAGTCTGATCAAGGGTCAAATTTTATGTCTGGTATATTCCAACAGGTTATGCATGAATTAGGAATCAAGCAATACAGGTCATCTGCTTATCACCCTGAAAGTCAAGGTGCTTTAGAAAGATTTCACCAGACATTAAAAAAATATGATAAGATCATATTGCTTTGACACTGAAAAAGATTGGGATGAGGGCATCCATTTGTTACTATTTGCAGCCAGAGAATCTGTACAAGAATCTCTTGGTTTCAGTCCTTTTGAATTAGTTTTTGGCCATTCTGTTCGTGGACCTTTAAAACTTTTGAAAGAGAAATTTCTCTCAAATGATAAAACACCCTTGAATTTACTGCAGTATGTTTCTGACTTCAGAAATAGACTGTCTAGGGCATGTAAGGTTGCTAGGTCTAATCTTAAAACGTCTCAGGGCAAAATGAAAGCAAGATATGACAACCATGTTATTGATAGAAAATTTAAACCAGGTGACAAAGTCCTTGCTCTTTTGCCAATACCTGGCAGACCTCTACAGGCAAGATATTTTGGACCCTACACTATTGACAAGAAAACAAGTGATTTAAACTATATAATTAATACGCCAGGAAGGCGTAAAAATAAACAAATGTGTCATGTAAATATGTTAAAGGAATACTTTGACAGAGATAGCTCTATTTCAAAACCAATTACAGTTGTAAACACTGTCCCACAAGAATCAAATGTATCTGATCTTGAAGTAAATTCGGACTTAATTGATAAATCTGATCCTGGTCCATCTAAACTTGAGAATTTTGATATTTTGAGAAACCTCGACAACAAACTTTCTCACTTGGAACCATCGCAACAGGAAGAGCTGAAACAGTTTAATACATGAATATGAACATTTATTTCCTGATATCCCCACAAGAACAGATAAAATCTATCATGATGTCATTGTGGAAGATTCTAAACCAATAAAGCAACATCCATATAGGATGAATCCTTTGAAACAGAAATACCTCCAGGATGAAGTAAAATACTTACTGGAAAATGACTTTATTGAACCTAGCCAGAGTAATTACAGTTCACCATGTATATTAGTACCTAAATCAAATGGAACTTATAGAATGTGTACTGACTATCGTAAAGTGAACTCTGTGACAAAAACAGACTCTTTTCCAATACCAAGAATTGATGACTGTATTGACAAAGTTGGAAATTCTAAATATGTCACCAAATTTGACCTGCTAAAAGGATTCTGGCAAGTTCCACTGACTGATAGAGCAAAAGAAGTATCAGCCTTTGCTACTCCAAACGGTCTGTACCAGTACAAAGTTATGCTGTTTGGGATGAAAAATTCTCCTGCAACGTTTCAACGACTTATAAACAACGTTATATGTGGATTAGATGGTTGTGATGCATATATTGACGATGTCATCATCTACTCAGACAGTTGGAGTGACCACCTTCAAAGAATCAGGAAGTTCTTCGACAGACTCAGTAAAGCGAAACTGACTGTGAATCTTGCAAAAACTGAATTTTGTCATGCTACTGTAACATTTCTAGGACATCTTGTGGGACAAGGTCAAGTTAAACCTTTAGAAGCTAAAGTCCATGCTATCTCTGAGTTTCCTGTGCCTAAATGTAAAAGACAGCTGATGCGATTTCTTGGTATGGCTGGCTACTACAGGAAATTCTGTAAAAATTTCTCGGGTATTGCTGAACCTTTAACAAATTTACTTAAGAAAAGCACAAAGTTCAAATGGAATGACAAATGTCAAGATGCATTTGATCGTCTGAAAGCCATACTAAAGAGCGCACCAGTTCTCTTGGCACCTGATTTTGACAAATGTTTCAAATTAGCTGTTGATGCAAGTGATGTTGGTATTGGTGCTGTTCTTTTACAAGAAGATAATAATGGTATTGATCACCCTGTTTGTTACTTTTCTAAGAAATTTAACAAACATCAGAAAAATTACTCTACCATAGAAAAAGAGTGTCTTGCTTTAATTCTGGCAATCCAGCAGTTTGAAGTTTATTTAACCTCTTCAACTTCACCAATTGTTGTATTCAGTGATCATAACCCTTTAAGTTTTCTACACAAGCTAAAGAATAAAAATCAAAGATTACTGAGGTGGAGTTTATTGCTTCAAGAGTTTAATCTTGACATAAGACACATAAAAGGGAAAGATAACATCATACCAGATGCTCTTTCAAGAGTTTGAAATTCCAATAGCCGTTTTCCCTAAATCAAGTTTAAACTGTTTTTTCTTTTAAATTGTAATTTCATTACCTTGACTATTTTCATTAGTCTGAAATAAATTAATATTTGAGTTTGTCATTTCCTATGTATACTTCAGATAAAGTATCATATACATGTATATAAATAATATTGCAAAAAAGAAAGATTTATTTCATAAACCTTTCTTTTTCTTTTCAAGGGGGGAAGTGTTATGTACATACCCAGTTATTATTAGCTTTGTTCATGTGTGTATCTATTTTTGAATGGTTTTCCCCTGTTGCTATTTTTAGAACTGGATTCTCTCTTGTGGAATATTGTGCTGGAAGTTTCCAGGCCTTTTTACAATCTGTTTACTAGAAGTTATGCAACTGATTTTAACATGAATTTTCTGGAAGTTTCTCTGTTATTATAAAAGGAAAAGCTCTTTACATCTCGGCGTTCACTAGTTAATACATGATTGCCAGACTACAGTGGGAATTATTTTTGTGTTTGTGTCATAATTAGTGCTTGGATTACATTCAGTTTGGATTCGGATCAGACTAGACTAAAGTGAGGATTACTTCGTGTGCTTGGATTACATTCAGTTTGGATCAGGATCAGACTGGAATTAAGACTGGAATAATTTGTCTTTTGAATTTAACGTCTAAGGTATTGTTTTGTACTATTATAATATTGTCACTGTTTATTTGATATTTTTGTTAATAAATTCTGTTAATTGTTATCGTTTGTTGCTGGCTTCCACTTTCTAGTTACGCCTGACTCGTAACAATGCACTTAAAGAAAGACAGGAGGATCTGAAAATGCAGTTATCAGAAAGATGCAGAGAGGCTTATAGTTTATAGGTAGACCTTTTAATAAACAATCCAGTTTTAATTTGTCAACTATATCAGTGGCTTAAACCTATATTGAAAACATCTTGGGACAAGGAGAAGATGCTAGTTGCCTGCATTTTATCCTTGTTCCACAATGTTTTCTACCCTTTCCAAAGCAAACTTCAGTCTTTCAGTTACATAATTATATTTTATCATCTGCAAATGCTTTCAATGTAGATGAGACTAAAATGTTTTTGTTTTTTGTAGAATTGAACCTTTACTACAAAGACGGTGAGACCCAATTTAAAACAACCCTGAAAGAGCTTTTAAAAATATTGAGAGAAAAGGAGAAATACTGGTACAGAATTTTCCTTCTTTCCTATAACCAGTGATTTTTTTTATATAATTTGCTGTAAGTGAGTCTAGGGACTCATCAGGATGGAGAGCTATGAGTCTGAAGCAAACTTTGTGAGTCCCACATTTTATACCCTATTTTAATAACTTTTCTTTTTTTAGATTGTAAAGATGGCTCTTAACTGTTTTCTTATATGAATTTAGGGGAAATTGGACCTTAAAGATATTTAAAATGGAAATTGTAAATAGCGTACGAAATAAATGGATGATCTCCATTTTGTCCAGGAAAGAAAGTTATGTATACCAATGTTCATGATCATCTATCGTCCAGAGTTGTATATTTGCTCAAGGCAGAGATAAAGTATTTCTTTTTCAACTGCAGAATTTTGGACCAAGTGATTGGACACCCGCAAATAATTACTTTTGAATAATGTTTATACCCTGACTATTTCCATTTCGTCGAAAGATCTCATTTTTGTTCATTTCATTAAAAAATCCAAATGCCATCCGAGAAAAAGACGCTGGATGTCGATTTTCTTTGTGCACGAAAAAAGAAAATCGAAAACCATTCCTTAGGCTAGAATATTACCTCGAAGTGGTGGCATTTGTTCTTTTTATTTTTACACTGAGTCACATTGAATGACCTTTTGAATTTGATATTTCAACATTGCTTGGCGATGACTTCAAGTCTGTTCATCCATTAGTAAACATGTTTTTTTGCACTGATATTTCGGCAAAATGAACATTTCAAAACTGTGACGCTTTCCAATGTCATTTTTTATACTAGCCATGGCTTCAATTCGGGCTCAGTAGGATTTTTGAAAAGAGTGACCATGTCTCTTTTTTTCTTTGCCATGGTAGCCATATTGGCCTGCAATAGATGTGGTTGCTATGCAATGAAAAACCCAACATTTGGACATCTCACTTCAAAAAAATATCTTCAATTAACATTGAATGTGTTGCCTGAAACTGCTTTTAATTTGTTGATTATTCAGCAAAACTTCAAATCGTCTTGCTTACTATGATACAAAATTACAGACGTCCCTTCTTTAATGTTGATGTCCTAAATTTTGCTGAATAAAAGTTCTAGAAAACCATCCCGAAAAGTCTTATAAAGTCTTTATCCATTGGAAAGTTCAAAGGAGTATTTACAATAAAGTTTTTTGTGACATAGTGAAGACCAATTACTCTTTGAACAAGTGTCCTTTCTATCTGCTACTCCAGATTTAGGTATGGCTGTGTAACCCATGTAAAGTCCGGCTGGGTAACTCAGTGGTCAATGCATCTGAATCGCGACCAAAGTTTAAAACATACACTATTCATATAAGTTACATAGACTAATTTAACATAAATTTAAACAAGAAAAGGATAAGAACATAGGCTTATAGCTTATATAGTTCCTCTCCAATTGACGGTTGCGTCATTAATTGAAGTATATTTATAATTGAACCATCCTCTGGCAATAGGGGGCCTAATATATCTCTATTATGCCGTATATCAAGCAAGACATCACATTGTGGTTGCATGTTCCATATCCAGTTGAGTAGGAAGTTTATTTTTGGTAATTCTTTTGGTACTCACCTCTGATGCATGTGAAAAAAGTAGTTACTTTGAAAAAAAGTTATGTCAGTACTGGTATGAAAAAGTTTGGAAGCACATGTGGAGGTGCAGTGGCCGTTGTGATAAGATTTCGAACAGTTCAGCTTTCATACCCGGAATTTATCAAAGTACTATAGTTGTTTAAGGAATCTATCATTTGATAAAATACTGGACATGTCCTTATTCATAGCAGTAGTTTTGTAAACAGGAAATTTTGCTAAAATTATGGAATTTGTCTTTGACAGGGAAGAAAACATTTTCGGTAAAGCGGAAAATGCATGTTACCTGGATTTTCTCCTTTTCCCACAATGTTTTTAAAAGCTTTCTTCATCAGGATTGTTCAAACGTAAGATTGGCAAGTTAGAGGTTAAATTGAAGTTCAAAAAGATATACATGAATGAAAGTTTTAACCCTTTACCACACTGCAAAATTTTAGACTATTTTGAAGCAATTTACAGACTATAATTCAACTATTTTTCAAATGATTATATCTGTTCTTGAATTGACAGAAAACATTGTTGTGTGAAAGGAGAAAATGCTTGTTACCATCAATTTCTTCTTTCCCCACAACCTTTTCAAAAAGCTTCTTTCTCAAGGTCTTCAGAAGTCAGGATCATGTGGTGAAGAGTTTACTGTAGACTTGTCCAAATTTAGAGCACTTGCAGACAATGAAAATTAAATGTTATTCACAACATGAAATTTGTCTTACATACTTCAGTTAGAAAACATTGTGGTTAACGGCATTTTCTCCTTTCCTAGGCTTCTTTCTTCAGGGTTGTTAAAAAAACGCAATTGTATGGTAAAAAGTTACGTCTTATAATCTGTTATTCAATATTGCAGATAGATGAATGTCAGCGGGATGGACCATGGGAGATAGGACCTCACTCTGATGCTAACTTGGGTATGTACTACTTTTTTTTAGAAAATATAAAGTTTGACAATGACTTTTACAACAATGACTATTTTACGACTAGACCCATGGATCAGTTACTTACAGTATATGCTTTACTGGTGTTGAGTTCCTGTAGTCGAACACTTCAAAATGAATGTCAGAATGTTTTAAGCTTACCTGAGCACCAAGTCTGAGGAGGTTCCGGGTTCGAGCCGCACTGGCTCCACTGAGTTTTTTTCACAGTGAGTGTCCTTGGGTAAGGCACTTCAGAGCCTAGCCTAGTACTGGTGAAATCCAGGAAAACATAAATATGTGAACTGTTGCCGTGACATGACTTAAAAGATGCTGAAAGTGGCATAGAACACCGTTCAAACAAAGACATGCGCAAAACAGAAAACTACATGGGGATTTTGCAGTCTCATCCGAGGTGACACTATATACAAAAATACTGAATTTTTCAATTTGATTATAAAATACAAATATTACTATTTCAAAATGATTTATAGGGGAATGCTATCTCCTTCTCAGATAAAGTAGATCCAAGATCAGATTGCACGTTCTGTGTAGTTCTGAGTAGTTCTGTGTAGACCTACACTGTCTGCAAAAGGTGAGTCGCACTAAGCAGCGTAAAGATTAAAAGTTAAAAGATAATGACTCCAATATGTATTACAGGGCCACCTCAAGTGAAGAACAAACTCACAAGAATGTTGCTGTTTTCCTGAAATAGATTTGCAAGATCCACAAAGAAACTAGATTCTAGCCCTGTGGTGATTCTTTTACCTAGGATATAACACATGAAGGCAGAGCAATGGGCCCTGGAGGTACCATAGTTACATCGCTTTTTAGCTCACCTGAGCACGAAGTGCTCATGGTGAGCTTTTGTGATAGCCCAATGTCCGGCATCCGGCGTGCATTGTGCATCGTGTCATGCGTCTCCCACAATTTCTTTAAACATCTTCTTCTCCTAAACCACTGTGCCAATCTTGATGAAACTTGGCAGGGATGTTCCTTGGGCAAAGCTCTGCTAAAGGTGTTCAAAATATTGAATTCCACCCATAACTCTGGTTGCCATGGCAACCAAAAGAAAACAATGGCAAAATCTTTAAGAATCTTCTTCTCTGAAACTAGAAGGCGTGGAGCTTTGATATTTGGTATATAGCATCTCCTAGTAGACCTCTACCAAGATTCTTCATATAATGCCCATGGGGTCAAAACTGGCCCTGCCCAGGGGTTCACAAGTTTGAAACATAGGAACAAAGAATGAAAATTTTGAAATTCTTCTTCTCTGAAACCAGAAGGTGCAGGTTTTTGATATTTGGTATATGGCATCTCCTAGTGGACCTCTACCAAAATTGTTCATATGATGCCCCTAGGGTCAAAACTGGCCCCGCCCCGGGGGTCACAAGTTTGAAACATAGAAATAAAGAAGGAAAACTTTAAAATTCTTCTTCTCTGAAACTAGAAGATGTAGAGCTTTGATATTTGGTAAGTAGGATATCCTAGTCGAGTTCTACAGTTTTGCTCATAGGATGGCCCTGGGGTCAAAACTGGCCCCGCCCCAAGGGTCACAAGTTTGGAATATAGGAACAAAGAGGGAAAGATTTAAAATTCTTCTTCTCTGAAACTAGCAGGTGTAGAGCTTTGATGTTCAGTATGTATCATCTCCTAGTGAACCTCTACCAAGACTGGTCATTTGATGCCCCTGGGGTCAAAACTGGCCCCGCCCCAGGGGTCACAAGTTTGAAACATAGGACCAAAGAAGGAAAGCTTTGAAATTCTTCTTCTCTGAAACTAAAAGGTGCAGAGCTTTGATATTTGGTATGTACCATCTCCTAGTGGACCTCTACCAAAATTGTTCATATGATGTCCCTAGGGTCAAAACTGGCCCTGCCCCGCGTGTCAAAGTTTGAAACATAGTAACAAAGAAGGAAAACTTTAAAATTCTTCTTCTCTGAAATTAGAAGGCGTAGAGCTTTGATATTTGGTATGTAGCATCTCCTAGTCGACCTCTACCAAGAGTGTTCATATTATGCCCCTGGGGTCAAAACTGATCCCGCCCTGGGGTCACAAGTTTGAAACATAAGAACAAAGTAGGAAAACTTTAAAATATTTTTTTTCTATGAAACTAGAAAGTGTGGAGCTTTGATATTTGGTATGTAGCATCTCCTAGTGGGCTTCTACTAAGATTGTTCATATGATGTACCTGGGGTCAAAACTGGCCCCGCCCAGGGGGTCACAAATTTAAAACATAGAAGTAAAGAAGGAAAACTTTAAAAATTCTTCTTCTCTGAAACTAGAAGATGTAGAGCTTTGATATTTAGTAAGTAGCATCTCTTAGTGAACTTCTACAAAGTTTCTTCATAGGATGCCCCTGGGGTCAAAACCTGCGCTGCCCCAGGGGCCACAAGTTTGAAACATAGGAACAAAGAAGGAAAACTTTAAAATTCTACTTCTCTGAAAGTAGAAGGTGTAGAGCTTTGATATTTTGTAAGTAGCATCTCCTGGTGGACCTCTACTAAGTTTTGTCTTAGGATGCCCCTGGGGTCAAAACTGGCCCTGCCCCAGGAGTCACAAGTTGGGTTTTACAGCTTAGTACTCAGGTGAGCGATATAGGACCGTCATGGTCCTCTTGTTTTTACGTCTAATTATAAGCTTGGCCTATATCTTTTATAGGATTGACGATAATCATTGCAGTAGGATCCATTCTGTTGATCATTGCTTCAACCATTATCTTTGGAAAAGCAGCCAGTGGCTTAGGAAGAAATTGTATGAAATATTGGAAAAAGAAATTCCAGTAAAGCACGGATAGGTGCATTCCATCCCATTATATAACTGATGTTGAAAGTGGTGTTTACATGATACAAACAACTGTATATCTTTTACAACCATTGTATAATAAAGTATTTAATTACATTTCATTCCAGGAAAATGATACAAACGACCGACAAAAAGGAATGGATAGAGGAAACAGAAGATGTAAAGACTAACAGATAGAAAATTTAGGACATAAGGACACTAGATGAAAACATTTGGACACTGGTATACTGTAATTCAATTTTTAAGATACTTTATATTTTTTTTTCACAAGTAAATTTGCTGCTGCATTTCAAGGCTGTTTCTGAATAGTCTTGTTTGAGATCAATCAGAAGTTGTCTTACTTTCAACTTAGAAAAATTTTGAAGAATGAGAATGTTTTTAACCCATCATCACACAATTCAAACTTTGAATGACCTTGAGCTAATAGCTTATATACTTTTTGAGGAGAAAAAAGCAAAATCTTACCAAGTTTCAACCATGTTGATGGATTTATCAGGGATTGTTAAAGTAAAAAGACCAAATTTACAAGAGTGATAACCATCTTTTCTATGTCTATAAGTTGCAAATTCTCTATACTCAGTACCTCCTGAAACTTTGTGGAGGGTGTCTGTGAGTCCTATACCACATGACAAAAATCTAGACTTGTCTTAATTAAGACATTTACTAACAGCAGTTTTTAAATGTTGGTAAAATGATAGAATTTCTATCTGAAGAGTTTGCTTGTTATCATTATTTTCTCCTTTTCTCACAATGTTTTCAAAAGGCTTCATCCTCAGGGTTGTTAGAACATGTGCTGATTTAATAAGGGGTTAAGTGTTTTGTAAATAAGGGGATGGAAAACTGGTACTGTACAAATATTATGTCTGTAGGAAGTTTGCAAAAAGTTTAATGCAATACCAAAAATATTGTTTTTTGAAAATATCTGAGAGAAATATCTGATGCTTTTGCTTAACCCTTTACCACACAATCCCGACTTTTGACGACCCTGAGAATTAATCCTATTGAAAACATTGTGGGAAAAGGAAAAAATGCTGGTTACTAGCATTTTCTCCTTTTCCCACAATGTTTTCTACTCTACACAGAACAAATTTCAAATTTTCAGTCACTTTTCTTTTGTCGTCTCAAATGCTTTCAGTATTTTGTCTGTTTGGTAAAGAGTTAAGACAAATTAGATTTAGGACTTTCGGGATTATCTGTAAATGTTTCGTTGTAAAAAAGTATCATCTTTTAATCAAAATTAATATTGCAAAAAGTGTAAAAAATGTTGAAAGCAGATGTTTCAACAAGTTACAGTTTGGATAAATTTCTACCTGATTTGAAGTATGTGTTACTCTGCTATTCATATTTGTTGGTGTTTTTACATCATTTTTCATGGCTTTCTTTTCCCTTATCAGCCTATGTGTACATCACTGAAATTAATGTTTGTGCTTCATGAGATATAAATAACCTATTACTATATATAAGGATATTTTTTGTGATTCTACTGTTTTACTTGATATTTTTGGACGCACTCTTATCATAAAAGACAGAACGTAAGAATCAGTCTTCTTCAAATGTTTCCATTAATTCTCTACCTAACAACAAAATTTAAGACTTGTCCAAATTTTAAGCATTTGAGGACAACAAAATAAACATAACTCAAAAATTGACTTTCTTTTTGGGATGAGTTGGAAACATTGTGGGAAAAGGAGAAAATGCTGGTAACCAGCATTTTCTCCTTTTCCTACAATATTTTCAAATGGCTATTTCTTCTGGGTTGTTGAAACTGGTGATTGTGTGGGAATGGGTTAATGTCATGCTTTTCTGCTTTGTTGCATGATAAGTGTACATTATATTCATGTCATTTTTTGCTCTTCTCTGTATATCAGACTTGAGAAGTCCAAAATATTTGTTATATTAAGTATTGGGGTTACTTTTGTCTCAATGATCTGTTTTTATCTTTTGTATTTATTTTTTGTCATTTAACTTTTTATAAGACAATTCTGCTACTTTACAATCCATAGCAAGAAGGCTATTTTAAATTATTGTGATAAAAGGAGACAATTTGTAATACTATGCTAGTTATCAACATTTTCTCCTCTTCTCATGATGCTTTCTGCCATTTCCTTTAATATCAACTGCTCCTCGCATATCATGTTTTATTCACTTGAGCAGTATTAACTCTTTACCAAATGACAGATTTTTTAGACTGGTCCAAATTGAAAGCGCTAGCAGATGCAAAATAAACGCAGCTCAAAAATTGAAATATGTTTCCAGCAGGGTAGAAAACATTATGGGAAAAGGAGCAAATGCTGGTTACTTTTCTCACAATGTTTATCTAAAGCCCTTTATCTCAGTGATGTAAAAGCCAGGAATAATTTGGTAAAGGGTAAAAGTTTACAAATGATGTCAGCATGAACAAGGCTAGAATTTTGTTGTCAGATATAAAGTGAATTACTTCATCATTAGCATTTGTTAGTCTTTAAACTCAGAACAAAGCAGCACATGCAGGTGAATAACTGAATTAGGAATCAAAATATTGCAGTAAATGGAGTAATCTAGCAACATTTTCAATACAGTATCTCCCTAGAAATACCCAGATATGAAGAAAGCAGCAAAATTCAATGCAGGTAAATAACTGAAATAAGAACCAAAATACCATAGTAAATGGAGTAATTGGAAACATTTACAATGTTTCCCTAGAAATACCTAGATACGAATGGTTTCATAAATTTTACCTTTACAGACAGACAAGCAAACGTTTTTATTGGTGGAGAAATTGCTCATCCTCATGAGGAAGTTACTCATTTGACACAATGTTTCCTAATTACACTGTAATGGGTGTAAAAATGATGTAATATTATAATGGGTGTTTAACTGTGCTAATGATGTAATTGAATAAAAAAATCAAACACTTCGGGAAAAGCAAATATTGTTCATAACAAGCAATTTCTCCTTTTCTCAGTGTTTTCTACGGTATGGAAGAAATTTCTGTCATTTTTATCAAATGTAAAATTGTCGTCTGAAAATTGTTGTCTGCGTACTCTTTCTGTTAAGAAAAGTCTAAAATTGTTTATTGGGGAAAGGGTTAGTAGACAGCAAATAAAAATGTGGCAAGTTGAGAAATTGTGAGTTATGAACAATATCTCCATTTGCTTTAGTGTTTTCATAATCATATGACTAGAATTCGAATGATTTATTTGTCTGTTTTACTAGATGGTTTGAAAAGTACATCCTAACACTAGCAGGGGTAAAGGTTTTCCGTATTGTGACGGAATTCCGTATTTTCAGGGGCCGAACAGGTCATTTTTCCAAATCGTCCAAATCCGAGGAGAAAAATTTGGGGTGGGGGGGTGTACCCCTTTATCTCGTATCTTTTGCAAGTCAACAGATTTTCAGATGCCGTATCAATAAAATTGATTGTCCCACTGCATTTGCTTTGTCTAGGGTTGATCTCGGCATGGCTCTTGTCGGACGTCTGGTGAGAGATTCCGACACGGAATCAGCCGAGTTTAGTGGCCGAGTATACTCGGAATAGTTACTGAAGCATGCCGAATGACATTTTGAATGGTCTATTTGTAAAACGTCTTTTGATTGAACAGAACAGTGATCTTATATAATGAGAAATATATCGGTTAGCCAGTGTGTGAGAACGCCTATAAATGTACGTGATTCACATATAAAGTAGAAAAATCATGTACAGTTTTTCTCTGCTATACCTACCAGAACATACAAAAAAATCGTCCATTAAACAATGGCAATCATAGAACTTTGTAATTTCGGCTCCATATAAACTAACTTGCATGCATCCGACAGAAATATGGACTAAATACGATCAGTATAAAATGCGATGGACGCGTAATCTAATGAAGCTGGCTAGTCATTTATGACAAAGTAAATAAGGTGTTAATCTTCTTATCTAGTGTAAAGTGACAGATTTTAAAGTTAGCTGCAATTCAAAATGACTAACTGATGTCAAATCATGTAGTAATACTTCTCCAAAAATTAACTGACACGAAAAATTGATCGTCAAAAAAAAACGTGAAAACCCATGACACTACAATGGTCGGCGTGGAATCGTCCGATCAGAAGGACTTCAAACCATCTTCTCATCTTTAATAATGAAATTAAACAGTGAATTTACACAAGTTACTTAATGAAACAATAAGTGGAAGCTAAAATTATGTCTTGAGTGAAGGAAATTGTTGTTTTATGAAATGAAAATATATATCTAAAGCGGGAAGGGGGGGGGATAATTTTTTTGTTTTTAAGATTTCTTAGGTTTTAGCATATCATATATTTCATTCAATTCAATATTTTTTCAACTTTAAAATGCTAAAACTTGATCTCATTAGAAGAATTTGAAGGGTATAAAATAGCTTAATCTCAGGAGCTTCCGGGGGCCTCCCCCAGCTCAATTTTCAGTATTTTCAGTTTTTTTAACTTTCACCCCTGCACTAGTCCTTCAACCCTTTTACTGAACAAGGTCTGAAATTACTGAGGGAAAAGAAGCAATTGTATGTCAGAAGCAAATTATCTGTTTTCCACAGTCATAGTGATACTGCTGAAAGCATAATTTTTCAACTTCTTTCAAATCTAAAAGTGTTTTGTTGGTTTAGAAATTACCTGTACAGTGATGGGCTCTCTCTTTATCAAACAATCCTGAGTTTTAATAACACATAAAGTGATGAAAACATTGTGGGAATAAGACAAAATTCTTGTAACCATCGGTTCGTCTTTTTTCCCAATAATGACATCTAGCCTTGAAAAGTTTAATGTCAATTTTGAGTCACATAAAATTTGTTCTCTGCAAACGATTCTAATTTGGACAAGTCGGAAACTTTATCTTGCTGTAAAGACTTAACTCTTTACCAAACAATCCCTGGTTTTCATGACTCTGTGATAAAAGTATTTTGAAAACAATTTTGAAAAAAAGTAGAAAATGATACTACCCAGCATTTTCTTCTTTCCCCACAATGTTTTCTACTCTTCTAAAGTCAAGTTTCAATTTTTAAGTCATGTTTATTTTGCGGTCTACAAATGCTTTAAATTTTGACAAGTCTAAAATTTTGTCATTGGTAAAGAATTCAAACTTTTATACATGTATATTAGACCTTTGTCTGAGCTTTATAGATTTCTGTTATATGATGAATGACGTCAAACCATCTATGTACAGCTTCCAAAGTTTGGTAAAAGCCGTATATGCATATGTTTTCAAAGAACAAAAATATCTTGAAAAAAGTTACAGATGCATCTTTTGCATTGTCATATTTTTCAGAATATTTAGTTAATTATGCTCAGTGAATGACACTTTGATCTCTTTTGATAGTGTGAGGAGAGATTGATATATTGCAGTAAAAAGCTGGTCTGGTCTCATTGTGTGTTTTAATGACAGACAATTTAGATCTAAGATCAGACAGCATGTTACATTGATCTGATCTAGATCTTGTCTGTACAAAAAAAATGGTATTTTCAGTAAAAAAGGGTAAACCCTTCACTATACCTTCTCATTTTTTATCAACAGACAGAGAGAAGGCTTTAGAAAACATTGTGGGAAAAAGAGAAAATGCTGGTATGGTACCCAGCATTTTCTCCTTTTTCCACACTGTTTTCTACTCCCTTCAGAGGAAGTACTGTCATTGTGTAAATTCAATCGGACTTGACAAGTTTAAAATTTCGCTGTGTGGTGAAGGGTTAAATTCTCTGCTCTGTGTATGGAACAGCTGTACATAAATGGTTGTTCAAGATATGTTTTAAGCTATTCCCACCCAGAAGCTGAACATCTATTTCCACTGTAATTTTACTCTGGAAAATATGCATATTGCAGCATCCTAACTGAGCCACTTTTAGAGGTTTCTGCCTTCATAGAGTGGTCATTTTTCAATTCTAAAATCACTATATCCTCATTCAAAGGGAGATTATTATTATCTCCCTTTACAAAAAAAAAAAGAGGTATGAACAAAAACTTTTTTGGTAGACATTTAAAGAAATTATTGAATCACAATAAAACACTTAAATAAATTATTGAATCACACTAAAACACTTAAAGAAATTTTTGAATCACTATAAACTCTCAATAATTTAACAACAGAAAAAGTAAGCCATGTTGACCAGAAGCTTCAGGGATGGAAAGCCTTAAACTTGTTATCTTCTGAAGAGATCAATTTTCAATTGACAATTACAGAAACATCCTTATAAAGTAAGGACTATTGTAATAAAATATGATTTGAGGGAAAACATTATGATAATTACCTGCTACAAGCAGTTTCTCCTTTTGTCATAATGTCTTCTTCAGTAGCCTGTTGCACAAGGCAACAAATTGTCTACAGAAGGTAACAGGTTAACTCTTTACCACACGATCCTGACTTCTCACGACCCTGAGAAAAAAAAAGCCCATAGAAAACATTGTGGGAAAAGGGGAAAATGCTGGTTATCAGATAACCAGCATTTTCCCCTTTTCCCACAATATTTTCTACCCTTTCTAAGTCAGAAACCATGATATTAACAAGATTTAATTAGTTGTCTGCAGATGCTTTGAATTTGGTCCAGTTCAAAAATTTGTCGTTTGGTAAAGAGTTTAAACTTGTATATAAATATGTTCTATATGTAAC